>CM056210.1:37827722-38232722 GCA_029692085.1 Gymnothorax javanicus | reverse complement strand
ACAATAGGTCGGGGACGGGACATGGTGGTTTACAAAATAATACTATTCGAACTGCTAACCTAACAGCGCCAACTTTGCTCTTTCATTATTAATTTATATTTATTAAACAGATAAAGCTTTCGTGCCTCTGTCCGCGGTGATGCTCCACGTCTCTCGGTGTTCTAGCTCCTCCTTCTCAGTGCCTTGTGACAACAACAACTGGTCGACACTGAGAGCAGAGTCTCAGCCCACTTCCCTCCTGTCAGTCTCCTCTCATCTAGTGATCAATGTACTTGCCGGGCCGAGGATAAATTGAGTCTTTTCCGTTTCTGTTTTATTACAGCCAACATTAGATATTCAGAGCCGCTCTCCAACTTGGTTTTTTGGGTTTTGTATGTCTCGGGGCACTGTTTATGCTCTGTTTTTTGAGCTTTTAACTTATTCTCACGTCTGACCATGGCCGTACCAGCTGCTTTGATCCCCCCGACCGCCCTCGTGCAGCCACCTCCGATCTCAACTTCTTCAGCGACAGCCACCTCGCCGTCCACAAGCGCGTCTCCCTCGCCTTCCTCTGCGCCGTCCGGGCAGAACCTGTTCCGATCGGAGCTTTCAGCCACCACGAGTCCGGGCATCCCACTCGGCACCCTGCCTGTTAAACCCGTGTACTCGACCCCGTCTCCGGTAGAAAACACTCCACAAAATAATGAGTGTAAAATGGTTGAGCTGCGGGGAATTAAGGTGGCTTCCTTCACCGTGGACGGTCGTGAGCTCATCTGTCTTCCCCAGGCGTTCGACCTCTTTTTGAAACACTTTGTTGGGGGGCTTCACACTGTTTACACCAAGCTGAAGAGACTTGAGATCACGCCGATCGTTTGCAATGTAGAACAGGTCCGTATTTTGCGGGGACTAGGGGCTATTCAACCGGGAGTCAATAGATGCAAGCTCATCTCCAGGAAAGACTTCGAGGTTCTTTACAATGACTGCACAAACGCGAGGTGAGTGCGTCGGTTTTACAGCATTTGCCCGAATGTCTTTCAGAGTGCATTTAAGTGCTGGCGTCAGCGAAGTGGTCGAAGTTAGGATGCATTATCGAAATTTCACCACCACGTTCATCCACGTAAAGCACGAAGTACGGTGAGAGCTAATACGAGGCTTTAAATGATGGTATCTTTACAATGCTGCATTTTTTACATTTAACCTTGCGTTTTCTTAATCGTGGGCTGATGGAGTGATCTGCTTGAAAATAATGTTTTTTTCAATATTTACAATATAAAGAACTTTGAAGTGAAAAAAGCGATGTCATGCACCCAGTCATATTGAATGGCCGAATGGACGTGCGGTTTTTGATGACAGCGCTGGCTTCGCGTCGAAAGTTCATAATAAAAATGTGAATTTCAAATTATATTTTCCCACTTCATTCATATCTTATTTGTTTGATGTGAAATTAAACTGAAAGTGTAAACTCTTGCAATTCAACAAGTGGTGAGCCATCAATAGTATCAAAAAAAAGTGTGTATTGGCGAATATATTCAAGTGTATTACACTATTTGTTGAGAAGTTTTGCGGTGATAGCGGCTGTAATTGAGGCTCGAAGAAAACTTACTGCACACTCTGTCGTTTTTTAAAAATTGAGTATTTGAGGAAAGTGGTTTATAATTGTAAATAATAGCCTACCACTGATCTCAAATTCATAGAAGTTGGCGACTTAACTTTTTGAATATTTCTCACGCTGAATACTAGATGTTGTTATCTGATTTTTCATCGCCTGTTCAGGCCACGCACTGATCTGTAATAGTTAAGTTGTGTACAGTGACACTTCGAAATTGTTCATTATTCGTTCCTTCGATCACTTTTTCATTAATTTTTTTATTTTTTTTTTCACGCTATTTGCGTGTTATAGACAGTTCCACATGTTGTCCGGGTTAATTGCATTTGTGCTGCATAATCGAAACAGTGTTTCTTTGGCTTTGCATAATTCATGACAGCTCATGAAACAAACCAATGCGCTAGACCATTCAAAATCCTTCCTTTTATGCAAAGCAGTAAACTAGCACTATAATATGTATGGTAAATAATGGCAGCTAATTAAAAAAAAAAAAAAAAAAAGATGTAGGATGTAGCGTTCGTGAGTGATGGTATTTAGGCGTTTTTCATGATTCACTGTATACACTGAAGGAGCCATTGTCATTTTCTGGATGCAGCTAGTGCACGTTGCCCTTGCAAAATTGCTCTTTCAGCAAATGCACTCTGAGTGTCATTCCTGAGGGTGTTCCTTGAGTCTTTTTCATTAAGTTTACAAAAGGATCACCCAAGTAAAGAGGAGACAAACCATAAGCTCTGTGGCAGGTGTAATGGAAGTCTTTCAAATAAGATGAAGAGGGAAAAATGTTACACATTCAGCATTGCTAACATGATTTATCTGTTATCATTGTTTTTTTTTTTTTTATTTTTTTTTTTTTTTTACCCCACAGCCCTTTATCGGCTGATGGGGTATTGTTTTTTTTTTTTTTTTTTTGCCAGTAACCTTTGATCAGTTTTATAAATTTTTGTACTGCAAATCACAGAACTCCAAATATACATATTGGGAACAATTTGATATTAGGTTGCGACTCACTGTTTCGGGGGCTACTGCCTTTGTACAGTATATGCAAGTGCTCACATTTACTTGTAAACTGTGATCTGTTGAATGAGGGAATGTCAGGAGTTACCCATCATTCAAACATCCATCATGCAGCACAGCACTTTTTTTCCTCATATGCCTTCCAGTTCGGTTGAGACTGAATCTTGGGTTTCACCGTTACATCAGACCAATAAAGGCGTGTTACTCTTAGTGCATGGTAATTCATACCTGTAGATGCTTGACAACAGGGTAGTAGTGATCACCAGCACTATGATGTGCTTTGTTTTATGACTCTTTTCTTTATTCTAGCAGTGCACTTTATACAAACCAGAAGTGAGCACCAGGCTTTAATTCAAAAACGTGATGGGGGCAATATCAGGTTGTAATGCAGCACTGCATGCCCCGGGTAATGACGGAAAAGTTACTCGGTCATAACTACATCTCGCAGTAGATTGTAGTAATTTTTGAAAGCATCTGCTGTTGTACCACAGTAGTGAAATCAATCACTTTCACAATGCCTGCTGTCTGTATACTGGATTACATCATTGGTATTAGCATGAAGCCATTGATTCTACAAGGTAAGTGGTGAGAAAGGATCTGTGTCCAATCTAAGTGGCTCAATGGGTCAGAGCTTATAGAGATTGGAAAGTGTAGAAAGTACAGTAGGCTACACCAGCTCTCAGATAGGGCACCAGCCCATAACTGGGCCATTACCCACAATCCATCACTTTTATTACCAAATGCCTAGCGGAGAAGCAATAGCTACCATTTCTACAGTATTGAACCCTCAATCATGCATGCATCTTATATTTAAGTGTATTTAAGTTGACACTAATACTGTAAAAGGGATTTCAGCCCTGGCTGCTGAATAATTCTGTTCTTTATTTGCACACACTTTTAGACAGGGCTTTTCAACTCTCCTCTTGGGGACCAGATTGATTTTTTTTTTTTCCATAATGGATTTGGTGGACTATACATTTTCCACATATACATGAATTGATAAAGGGGTGTTTGAATGGCTATGCTTTAAATATGCATGCCTTTCCTTAGTGACATCATCAGTCAACCTCCTACCTGCTGACCAGAATATTGGCATGAATCATCATAATTTTTCTGCATATTAAGTATATATTTGATGTGTCACAACACACAAGGAGACAACAGTTAGACCAGGATGGGTTATGTTTAGCCCCCATGAGCCACTATTTACATATACCTTTTGGATCACCACAATGTTTAATTTCTGAAAAATTCTGGGTTGCATTTTCAAGAAGCGTCGTTGCCTAACTACTGCCATAAGTCCCAGTGAAAGAAACATCATTAGCAGTTTGGGTGTTCTTGAAAACCATAGTTCCAGTGAACGGCTTGCAGTTGTCATCATATCGTTGTTTGGTTGGAATGCCAGCTACAGAGCTGTAGGCTGAGGTATGGCTTCATTGACCATGTTACTGATGCAAAATACCAACAGCTCACTGATTCTAATAACATATTCTATGCCTTCATTTGATGTTATGAGTTCTGGTTTAATTGAACCCTTTTAGTGGTAGATTTTTTTTCCATCTATACAATGCCACTCAGAGGTTTTTTTAATTTTTAATTTTTTTTTATAAATAAACCCAAAAAAATACAATAATATAACAACAATTCTTTTTGAAATGAAATAATGCACATTTTTATATTAACTTGATTAACCATATCTGTGGTTATAATTAAGACTTCAGCAAGTGTATGAATAATGCTACTCTACTGTATCTGAAGTGATATATTCACGATAGTATAAAGAAACTGGCGAGCCTAGTTGGGCTGAACGGCCTGTTCTCGCCATTCATGTTATGTTATGTTACTGGTAAGCCAATGGTGACAGAAATGTCCTTTGACCAGCAGAAGGGTTAATATGCTTGTATAAAGCACCACGCAACCTTGTTTTGAAAGGTGCTACATAGATAAAGAATATTATTATTTTTACTGTTTGTATGCTTTGACCCTCATACATGATTACCCTTCAGTGTAAAAGAGGACCGTTTTTTTTTTTTTTTTTTTAATGGCATTAGTTTGGTATAGTTACAGAGGAGTATAGGGAGACACAATGTATAGAGGAGTGGACACGCAAGAAAACATGCGGGCGACCCTATCATATTGAGCCACTATCACCTTTAATGAATACTGTGTCCAGCCAAATAGGCGTTGGTTTTGAGAAATATTCAGGTACAGTTTTGAGCATAACTTGGCTCATGATGCAAGTTAGAAACTCTTCAGCTGCATCGCGATGCTGCATCACGTCACTGAGACCATTGTTTGAATTAAAGTGGTTTGTACTTCCAAGGTTGGCGTTTATGATGAACTCTGAATGGTTTTGGGGAGCATTCATGACTCGAAGGTTAGTGTCCCTAACAGCCGAAATACATTGGGCACGGTGGCAGTGCCGCTGTAGGGCACAACACACCTGCCCACAGCAGAGCACATCCATTATCATCAACTGAAGCTGCAACACTGACAACGGAGAGTGCATGCACTGGCACCGACATTGCACTGCTCATCTCGATTTTTACACGACTGGTCTGAGGTCATGCGACTGGTAAAAACTACATAGCAATGTGTAAAAACAAGTACAATCTGTATAAAGATGAGTAAAATAAATACTGTATTGTACCTGAGGTAACGTGACGCTGCAAAGAAACCTTATGGGTGTCTTTGCATTTCACATTAAAATTAACCAATCAAATCAAGTATTCATGATTCTACTGTTGAAATGAATCAGGGAATTAAATCAGCATTGGTTAATATAGCCTACACTTCCAAACCCTGGACAACCAACTGAATTAACAGAGGGCAAAACTCATTATGCAGACAGTGCAGCAGGCACGCATCCACGCGCTACCAAGGCAGTCCATGTAGCATGCCAAAAAAAAAAAAATCCCTCCGCCCCGCCTACATGATTTGTCATGTCCATGCCCATGTATTTCGGCCACGAGGATCCATCGTGATACAGTTGATAATCTGTAACTTCTGTCGCTCTGTGAGAAACACACTCCTTTATTGTCTGTTGGATGTTTTACACATACAGTATATTTTGTTCAACAGCTGTTTTATTTGTCATTATGCGGCTGAAAACAAGTTTGAGAAGCTCCTGAATGCAATGCATTGTAACATTTTCACGATGGCAGCTGAAACGTTGTTGTTCTCCCTGCCAACGGTAGATAAGTTTAAAACACTAATCTCACAGTTTCACCACTTTGTTGGGCAGTATTGTAAACCATAGCATTTTTTAATGAGACGGTGTCACTGTTTTAATTTATTGAGGATATTGCCCTGTTGGGATATGCTCTGCACATTTCCTCCCACAAAAAATAATTTCCTGCGACACCCACACGGGTGAAAATTGCTTTTCTGCTTTAAAATGAGCTTTTTGGTCTGCTCCTCACACTTTGTGGGACTGACTTCAGGCTAATAACCCATTAGTGGCGCAGAGTTACACGGCGGCTGGCCTAATCTCTCAGGTCTCTTAGGAGATATGAACCCAGCCATTGAACACCATCACCTCTGCCATTTTATTTGTTTTCCTATCGCTTTCTTCTTTTGGGAGAATGATTTCTTCATTGCTTAATTGGCATTTGACCTTAGTGAAAACAATAACGGAGCACAAGCTAGGTAGATTAGTTGTATTTGGTTTGGGATTTAGCTATAAATGTTGTCTAACTGTGCAGTTAGTTACTGATAACTTGTGGAGAGTTTACTTCTATCTGACATGTCTAATTTGGCTCGCTATACTGCGGTGAAATAGTATTTTTTACTCTGTGAAATAAACATAATCCACAAGGTAATGTTACTTTTCTTTATAATTTTATTGCAGCCTGTTTTGATCAGTGTGCTTATTTTGAATTGATACATCAATGATGAATAACTTTATCAAGGTGTTGTTTTCACCGTGTCTTGGTGGATCCATAAATCCAGCAACCACTTAATTGTAAAACAGTGTACTTAATTAGATAGTTTAATGTCTTAAGGCAGTGTTTCTTAATTTGGAGAACCTGATTCAACGAACCAAGGGATTAATGGTTAGGATTAGCTGATTAACTGAATCATGTCATTGCTGAGCTCGAACACAAATGCGTAGGGCTGTGGGTCCAGGACTGGAGTTGAGAAACACTGGAGTGTAGGGCGCTTCTGGACATTTTTAAGGCCTAAAGTTATTTCAACTGGGAATAATTGTTGATGCTGTTAACCAGTGACATTCAATATTGCAGCGACTTTTTCTTACAGTTATGTAATAATACATGTGCACTGTCCGTTCAAAAGAGGCCTGTTTATCACCAGCCAATTTCCTGGCCTGGCAATTGCTGCTTTTTTGATATCGTTGCTTTGTCGAGATCTCGAGAACAGCTCAGCCAAACATCTTCACACTCAACACTGCACTACTGCCTGGCCTTTGGTATTGCTGTCTGCGTTGTGCTGCCGCTTACAGCTTTCACAAGGTTTTGAGAAACGCTCAGCGATTCTCTTCACACTGGACACTGCACTGTCTTGGGTCCTCCACAATACACCTGCCAAGGTTGAAGCCAGTTGGTTGAACGGTTCTTGAGAAAACTGAAGGACAAGCCAGACAGATTTCCTCAATTATGATTTATTAAAAAGTATTGTATTCTCATGCAATTCTCCATGTTTTTTGAAGGATGGACTAAAATATACTAATTGTCTGGAAAAAATGTTCTAACTGCACAACCAGTTATTTATTTATCTATTTGGCTGTCTATCCCTTCTTTAACAAATATAGAAGGTTGCTTTGTCTTCAGAACGTAAATGCAAAACCTCGGTCAAATGGATGCTTTTTTCTTTGCCATTCTTTCACAGTTTGTTTGTTTTTTATCAAAGCATAAATGTATTCACAGGTGCTCAGGGGAAATCTTTGGATGGGTTTCAAATCGTTCCCAGTCAGAGTAGGTGCTGAGAAAGCAGTCACCCAGCAACCACATTGGAGAGGGATAATAACATCCTGCGGTGATAATGACTTAAAAAAAGAATGACAGATGCCTGATTTGGTTGAAAGAGGAGAAATGTGTTTGAAAAATTAAGTTTGTTGGTGCCCGAATCAAATGTGGATTTCGTCTGACACATCAAATGAGTATTCTTACTTTGTGTCTTGGGATCAGTGTTATCCCAGTTGATTGTCAGAGAATGGCTTTTGTTTAAAACCACACATATGACTTTTGCACTAATTAACGTGTCAGTGGAGCGCCATTTTGGAAAGAAATTAGCCACCTGCGATCAGAGCCGCAGACGGTTTACAACATGACAGGAAATCTTTTGTGTGGACCAAATGTAATAGCAGGCTGTATCTCTTTCATGAAGGAAACATAAGCTTTTTTATTTGAAATATCAGTTTTACACGCTAGATTTTTCTTAATTGGAATTGAAAAACAGAATCCCATTTTTCCATACACATATTGAACAAATATCACTGTATTTCAACTTGCTGACATAGCCGACACCAGGACACGACTGTCCTATTTCATGCTGATGTTCACTCTCACTGGCCAATATTGTGACTGACGGCTGCCATATTGATCAAGGTCAGTTTGCATGGGGTACCACTTGAACTGAAGAAGAACTGACCACGTTATATTCCGCCCATGAAAAATGACTCCATAGCCATAATTTGCATCACAAGCAACTAACATAAGACATTGTACTGCAGAGATTTTTACCGCTGTTCTTTATACATCATACAATTTAAATTTATGTTTTCTAATTATTTTGAGTAACTGACATAGCAAATGAGGTGGATAAAACTGGTGAACAAAATTGTGGTTGTGATGTTAGTTCAGTTTACATACACATTACAGTCATATATTTATTCGGTTTCTCCTATTCAGTGTGTGTTTTTCCATATTTGTTGACGTAGCAGCTCTGTATTTGGGTTTATGTAGAGATTGGGTCTTATGATGGAATAAGATGTGATATCCTGATAGTAAAAATAAAAGCCTGTCTTCCCCTGGCACTGTCTAGCACAGCCGTCCCGGAAAATTGATTTTCTGCAGAAATTAATTAATTTGTCAGATAGCCCAAGGTGGAATTTTTAAAGTGTGAACTTCTCCGTTTTCTCTTTTTGCCCTTTTTGTAATTATCATTTGAGTTATAAAAATGTTTAATGCATTATAATGCCAGATAATGTATGAATATATTTTAAAAACTGTTGCAGAGTGGTGATTGTTAAACTGGGCAATTAAAACCTCTGTCCTGTGCAGCTATACTAATTTTCAATCACGATTCACAAGCGGAATATATTTCCTGAAAATTAAAAAATGAAAAGTCTGTAATCCTGATAATGTGCAAAATTTTTTTCCATAACAACGACAATAATAATATAAAGCATGCATTTAGGTAGTTATAATTGCGAGGGTCTTATTGTAAATGGTTTTATTAGGTCTATGAGTAAATTTGTAGCCCCAGAAAATGTATTTTTTGTTCAGGGAGAAAATGCAATACCTTACAGCCAAATAAAAATTAAACACTCAGCGTCCATTAAAACGCAAATGCTGCTAACAATGTGCTATCATGAAAAATACTACGTTGTAATTGAACTACAAGTATGGACGACATTTGAATGAGCTGATGATCTGAGACCTATAGGTGATGTAGTTCTGTATGACTTTAACCTTAGCATGTTGATAGTAACGTTCACCTTTTACGGTCTGAAAATCTTTAATTTTTGAAAAATGTTTTGAGTATACAATCACATTGTCACACTAAAAATGGTTAAACTTGCCACGCGTTAATTTAACCATGGCCCTTATTTTCACTGATTTTTGAAAACCCCATTCATTTTTTAACTGAGACACTGGACCATTGGAACTGGAACTAAAATAATGCTAACGAATGCACATACAAATTTACGTCACCCTGTGACTCCATTGGGTTTCCTCCCAGTTTAGTTTCACAAAGACTCCTCCAATCACTGCTCAAATAGTTTTTTTTTTTTTTTTTTTTTTTTTTTTGAGCAAAAGTCTTTGCATTTCTAGCCCGGATCTTGGTGCAGTGTATGGCTATTTTGAGCCCAGTCTCATCCCGACTCGTCAAGTGATGCTATCTGACCAAGCATCGATATAAGACAAAAAAGGAGGCTTTTGGCGTCCTTATTTGATGCCAGTTTAAAACGAACTCTACCCCCTAACCCCTAACCCAAACCCTAACCCTAAATGTCAAATAAGGATGCCAAAATCCTTCTTTTTCGTCGTATATCCATGCTTGGTCAGGTAGTGTCAGTATATGACCAGTCAGGATGAGAATGTGTTGCTATGCAGAGTATGCATCAACACTGCCACTCTCAGTTTTTATCTGGACTTTTGCGTAAGACAAAATTATGCGTAAGTCAAAATTTAGAACCAATTCCATGTGTCAGCATTTTATGAAGGGGAACCCGAGTATGTCCAACCCAGACTCAGTGAGTTCCTTTAACTGTCCTGATACATTCGTGGAAATATGCTTCACCCATGTCTTTGCAGCCCCACATATAGTGGATGGATCTGCATGAGCTGCGCAGAGACTGCACTGCTCTAGGGAAGTAACTGCGCAGTTTTGCGGGTGGACTGCAAAACAAGGAGAAAAAAATAGCAGCTGTCTGCAGCGGGGTTTCAGAGCAGGCAACTGTGTTCTGATGGCCCGAATTTAAATTCTGAGTCAGAGTCGACCAGACGTGTTTACCAAGTCCAGAACTGACACGGGTGCCCGCGAAGTTCTTTGTTGGACGTGTGATGCACTGTACAGTCATGCATATGCGCACGCACACATGTGAGAGGGGGAATAGTCTGAACACGAAGGTCTGTGTTGCTGAGACAGCAAAACTTATGCAGTCAAGCTTGTTTGCGCACAGAAAGCAGATACCTAGCCCGTGTACAGGCGGGCGTATCTCCATACCTGTTAACTGAGAGCCGGCTCATTGATATTTACTTCATGTTCCCTTGATCCCATGCTTACTTTCTTGTGGTTATTTCATCCTTAAACATAAACATAGTGTGAAGCACCTTATTATCCAGAAACACATAAGATCACCTGTTAAAATAGGCTAACAGGAAAACACTGTGCTTAGGCTGCTGGCTCATCTTGGACATCCATACGTCAGCTTCGCATGTGAATTGGCTTTTCTTGCGAGCAGAGTGCATTCAGTCAGGCAGACATCGCATGCCATTAAGCTTTATTTTAGACCTAATGCAGTAGTCAGCTGTTGCAGAGGTAGATTTATTGCTTGATTGACAATTATGAGCGGATGACCTAGTTCTTTCTAATAGAATGTTTTCCAAGCCGTGTATTTACCTTCATTTGTATTGACTAAGCCCTTGTCATAAAATATAACAAGTTTATCTCCCTAGATGTAGGTTGTAAGTTTGGAATATGCCTTTGCAAATATGATTTGAAAAAGCTTTGATAAAACAGTTTTATTTTTTTAATAACCCAACAAAACAGTTTTATGTTGCTGTTCTTTGCACAAAGGTTGTGTTTCCTTTTATTGCAGTATCAAGCAGAACTCAACAAATCTGTATAAAAATAAATATATCAATTTTATTGCTTAGCTGAGTATTTATTTAGCAGGAGAATTCTTCTTTAGTGTCTGTCCTTTGTAACAGCAATTTGATATTTGATTTAATATATTAACTTACTCTATTAACCCTTTCAGCGCCGTGGGCAACTATAGTTGCCCAATGACGTAAGATATCAAAGTCAGATTCTGTTGAGCTCCCGCAGGGGAGCTCTTTTAAACAAGTTGCCGCATGATAGGTTTTCAACAGCTCAGGATAACTACATTTTTAATTCCTTGAAAATGTATTCGGTGCTCAAAGGGTTAACTATTAACTGCCCTTTAAAATGTTACCTGACTTGTGATTTTGACGTCAGTAGCGTTTACTCTGTTTGTATGCCGTCAGAAGTACTCAATATTTTTGTAATTATTGCAATATTGTTGAAATCAACAGGAAAAAAAATACATGAAACTACTTATAAAAGGATATAGTGAGGCACACAGACATTTTTGGAAATGTACTTACTGTTGCCACAAATGACTCTAGCGAACTTTAGCAGGAAGTTACTATCCTGCAGAACGATACTGTTCAGAGGAAGGGGGGTGGGGCGTACAAACGTACAAAACATATTACAACTGTAGAGAATTAGGGCAGCCGCTTCCCTGTTAAAATCCAGATGCCATTTTCTTCTGTTATTTCAATCGTCAAAAAAAGTTATGGTGTGAAAATTTATCATAATTTACTTTAGCTCATAATAAGATATCAGGCGTACATGATTGCACTGAAAGGGGAATTCATTCATGATGTCCGCAGTGTTATGTCCCAGGCTGTTTCAAGAGACTCTGAGGACTGTAATTGTTCCATTGTGAAATATGATCAGAGGGTCACCAGTAACTGTGTAAGATGACTGAGGAGCTGTTTTTCCCCTCAAAGAAAATAATGTATGGTTTCCTGGAACCGACAGTTCCATGTTGTATAATCAAACCAGTAGCTTTGTGGACTTCTTTTTTAGACTCATTCACAGGTGACGGTATCAGGCATGGAAAGTTGTACACGTGGGTACATCTTAAATGGATTGCAAGCTTTGTGGTCCGTTGCAGAAGTTGATAGTTCTGCAATACATTGTGGCATGAAGTATTTTAATAGACGATTCTTAGGCCCACAAATTGTGTTCAAACATCAAAAGTGGTATCTAATAGTTTCTGTTGGTTCATATTTATTTCATATTTATTGCATCTTGAATGCTGCTGTTCCTTCACTGTATCAGTTCCTAGTCTTCCTTTATTTAGGCGGACTGTTCAGTAAAGCATTTTCTACTTTGCCGTTTTCAGCGATTCTATTTTGAAGTGCCTTCTATCAATTTCATGCTGGTCTCTGAGTATGATATATTGTGTGAGGAACAAGCTACAAAGTATGTCAAAGAGTTCTCAAAGAAAGGACGGTCTCTTTCAACAGTATGTAGCAAATAGCTGCATACCAATTGCGGTCGAAAAGTCACAGTAGGAGCACACCAGTTAAAATGAATAGCAAGAATACAGAAAATCTACTCTGCCATGGGGACAACCTCCCGAGATTAATTGCCCTTGGGTCAAAGTATTCCCTCAGTGTACTGAGGATGAAGGCAGGGGGCTGGGGGGAGGATGTCACTGCAATTAATAACATTTCATTGGGAGTATCAGATTAATCTCACGCAAACAGTCCTGCTTTGTCATTAAATTCTCTATTGTAGATCATTCAGAGTCTGAGTGATTCGGAGTGTTGCTTGGATGTCGTCTGCTTTTTATGACGTCAAATGGGAAAATATAGGTAAACTCTACAAAGAAGCTCTATGAGTTGATACAAATCAGTTCTGTGTGCTTTCCCAAAAGCAGGATTTTCTAGATGCAACATGAGCATGAAGTCATAATAGAATTTTCTAAACTGAATGAATGTGAAATTTGAAGGGTTATGATTAGCTTGACTGCTCTTCCTTGCTATGAAAATGACTGCTCCTGCAAAATTGTGTTTTACTGTAAATGAAAGAAATTTGTGATAACTTTGGGCCACTTGTGTCCTGTTATATCAAAATATGAAATTAAATTATATTTTGATCATTAAGTGACATTCTCCAAGTCCTTTTAGGTTGTGTGTGCTGAGGGCGTGGGAGTTTGTAGTTAAGAGAGTAAATTGGACAAGGGTAAATGGATTGGTCCGTTATTCGCTGTACTTCAAATAGCGGCGGCAGTTTTTTTTCCCCCTCTATTGCAGTGAAGGCTTTGGTGTGACAGATTTTCTCCTTTGTTTCAGCGCACTGACGGTATTTAATTTCACATTGTATCGTCCCCAGCTTTGTCTGTCTCTGAGAAGCTCTGGAGTCGAAGCGACCCCCAGAGATAAACTCTGTCAGACTCCAAGATGATTTATTAAAATCTGATTTCTGTGAAGGACTTTAATGTCAGGGGGAAAGAAAATACATCGCAGGTGTCTGCCAGCTCCAGGCAGTATTTGTTCTCCGTTCCACTTTCTAAAGGTAAACGCTAAAAAAAGAGAACCATACAAATCTGTGTGGGATTTCCTGTCTTTGTTGTGAAAATTAATGTCTTATCATCAGGTTCTATTTCTATAAACCGGCAGTCGCTGTAGCAGTGCGGTTTAGAGAATGCGGTGACTCAATGTAATGTCTCTGCATAAGTGAATATCTACATAAACACTCATAATTAGCCATGACCTTATGTTCTCCTAAGTAGCCGTTTCCAAATTCGCGAGAGAAATGTGGTGACCTTGCTGTAATAATTCATTTTAATTATGCTCTTCTCTGGGTTTCTGTTGGTTGCGTCATGTTTTAGCAACTCACCCAGCCATCTGTTTCTATCGGAGAACTGCTGATTTCTGTAATGTTCACTCAAACACTTGTTTTAGTGCGCATTTGTCTTTGAAATGTTACATCAAAGGTCAGCATTGTTTCTATTGGTGTTTGCATGGTTATTGCGTATTGCACACTTGATTCAGTGAGAGGTAGGGTATGAGAGCAGTGCCTACTGTTCCCACCGCAGTCACATTTAGCAGAAACTGTGAAGCAACTGGATTTTGACAACTGGCAGGTTTCTTATATTGTCCTGGTACTTCTGAAGGCATCATTCACAGTCTCTTTCAATGCTTTCGATTGATGCGTAAATAGTTATTCTCCGGGGTTTTTCCATTTGTCAGTTTACTCTCTAAAGATCCATTGCTATCATTTGTCTGGCAAAAAAAGAACTTTCTGAAGTTGTTCAGAAGTGCACTCGTCATTTAACATCATAGATAATTAAACCAAGATAATTAAGCGTGCCAAGTTTTATGTTTTGTGCTTGGGGTCATGTAAACATTTCTTTCACAGAAGTCATAAATAGATTGAGATGATGACTCGTAAAAGAAATGGTTTGCTTGGTTTATAGTTTACATCTCTGAAGACCAACTTGATTTTACGCTAATGTTCAGAGATTTGCCTCTGTCTGCCACTTCATTCTTCCCTGTATCCCAAATGTCATTTTTGTTGATAGTTCTCCTTTCTCCCAAGCTTTGGGAGAGCATAATAGAGAGGCATGAATTCCTCATATTTACTTATTGCGACAATCTTAATCGAGCACATTCGGGGCTATGGCGTGTGACTGGGTGGAGGACGGCAGTTAGCAACTAGTCCGCTCGCAAGTGGAGGTCGTGAGAGAAAGAGACGCAGAGAGAGGCTCCTCTGTCTGCCAAATCACTCTGGTTAACGTGAAGAGTGTCACCTTTCTTATTCTCTGGGGCATCGTGCAACTATGAATGTTCCGGTATGAGAGGAATCTCCTGGGCCTCCCCACCTGAAGCTCTTCCGCCTCACATTCTTCACTGCTCCCCGTTTGTCAGCATCTTTTGTCTCTGCCTCGGATTTTTCTTTGATTCGTGCCGGTGATTTATCTTCGTGGGCCCTAGTTCTTCATAAGTGTCCCCTGCAGGAAGTTAGGAGACAGTTTCCCTTAACCTTGCCGAAGCTAGTAAAACTTGGATGTCTGTATCCATTTGACGCTGTCCTCGGCAAAAATAAAACCAGTGGACCTCGACCGAATTTTCGCTAACATTTCTCATCAACCTTGTCCACCCACACTTTTTTTTTTTAAATGAACAAGCAGTGTGTTTTTCCTACATTTATTTGCAGCTGGACCTCAGAAAAATTAATGATTGATAGTTTTATGGAGTTAAAATGACTAATTTTTACCTTTTCTTGGCATAGCATAGGAAAACCTCTGTGGTGAAGAAGTGCTGTTTCAATTCTAATAAGTGCCTTGTAGTGTTGCTAAACAAAGTTGTCTTGTCAGCAATTTGATATATTCATAAACATAAATTAATTATGATATAATAGTAAATATATAAGACGTATAGTTTAATTCAAGCAGCAATGACCGATAACAGTGATGATATCAATAGCTAACCTGTATTTTGCTTGTTAGCTGACATCGCATGGTCTAATTATGGTCAACAAGCTAAA
Source organism: Gymnothorax javanicus (assembly GCA_029692085.1). Lineage (NCBI taxonomy): Eukaryota > Metazoa > Chordata > Actinopteri > Anguilliformes > Muraenidae > Gymnothorax > Gymnothorax javanicus. The sequence goes on along the minus strand of CM056210.1, from coordinate 38,217,130 downwards.
CCGTCTAAAGTCATTTTATTTTCCTCTTCACCCAGAGTGATAATCGGCATTGTTTTCCCTAAGTTTGAGAAATGGATCAGAGCTTGACCAAACATATCTAATGTCGGTCTTTGATTTTAACATTGCTCATAACTTCCCATTTGCATCACTCTCATACCAGAAGGAACACCATTCCTTAATGGTGTCCAGGCAAAACATTTGCTTGCATGTATCCATCCAGCCGCTGGAGGCACTAGAAAAGCAACAAATGATTCTGTAGGTCCTAATAGGAAGTATTGGGAAATGAACTATTCTGATATTTAGGTACTAGGACATGGGTGTAGATTTGGGTAGACCCTGCGTGCCACTGTGGGTGGGTATTTATAAATCTGACTTTCAACGTACACCCACAGAGGCACTGCTCGATCCATTGACTTCAGGCATGCTTTTTCGCTCTACGTCTGTAACTTTTCCGCAACTCTTCGGATCGAAACAAATCAAACGCACATACCTTCCTAGCTAAGACAGCTAGACTCAGCCGCGAGTACACGCCGGTAGATGCCTTCCGTGCGGAGATATGAGCAAAAAATTCCTCCAAAGAGACGCATTTCAAACGGGTTCAAACACTTGTTGCCATCTTCTAATCCCGACATGCAACGGTACGCCAGGGAATTCCCATTAGAAGACATGGCGACAAGTGTTTGAACTGTGTCGCCGGAGGAAGCTCATATGAGCACGGAAGGCATCTTGCGTGTACTGTCTGAGTCTAGTGAAAGCTGTCTTAGCTAGGAAGGTTTGATTTGTTTCGATCCGAAGAGTTAGGAAAAAGTTACAGACATAGAGCGAAAAAGTATGCCTGAAGTCAATGGATCGAGCAGTGCCTCTGTGGGTGTACGTTGAAAGCCAGATTTATAAATACCCACCCACAGTGGCACGCAGGGTCTAGATTTTGGTGGGGTTGGTTGGGATATGTCCTAGACAGCTTTTAGACGTGGCAAGAATATCCCGACTAACTTGGGGTCAATGGGGAAAATCAAAGAAAAAGCAGAATCATAAATCAGACGCACCCTAGTTCAATGTAGCACCACTTTAGCGTGTAGTTTTGCCCTATCTGCCAACAGTCAGTCGGAGATCCACATGGCCATGAAACATGTCATACCAACAGGCCAGGAAACAGACCTCTGAATGCAAATTTTACCACATGGCGGGCAAAGTTGGTTACCGCGTAGTAGGGGTGTAACGATTCTGAATCGATTCTGTATCAATGTTTTTTAAGGCATAGGACCGCCATGGGGCGAACATCCGAATTTAACCGTTTCCTTTATTAAACCTGACGCAGTCTTGAACCAAAGTGCCAAACATCAAAGGGCATGAAAAATGCTTCCGGAAAAAAAACTTGACCGTTTCGGCGACATGCTGCACGGAACCAAGTAAAGGACTACAGAATCGTCTCCTTTTAAGCAATTAGGTTACTCTAATCTTGTCCCTGTTTACTTTGCTCAATTAGCAATCAAACGGGCGATTCTCTTTTTTACTTTGCTGAATGAGTAGAGCTGTTTATTAAGACAGCATGTTTGATTGCCGCATTCTGAAAGTTAAATGGGCATAGATTTGCAAGAGCGCGTATTTGGCCATTTCGTGTGATTGTGATCATTTATAGCTCACATTCACGTTTCATCTGCTTTGATGTTTTCCACCTTGTGTATATTTTAGACGCTTGAAATCCAGGGGGATCTGAAAATAAATCTCTTTATTTTTATTTTAGCATTATAGATCTCCTAAAAATACCACAATGAGAGATGAAATGCTGAGTTGGGATGTGGCGATGTTGAACGAGGATTTTTTTTAAAGTGTAATGAGACAACTTGCCGTCATGGGGTGTGTAGGCAGTCGCGTGTAATTTCTTGAAACATACACACCTGAGGCGGCTTAAAACGATTTAAAATGCCGTCAGGAAGAAGCCTGAGTTTAGATTTTGCTAATTGCAGGTGCTCCGCCCTTCCTTAAATCTGCTCCCATGTACTTGGCCTAAATAACAATCAAGAAATTTAGCCAGTAGCCTATAACGATTAAGATGTGATGGTGAAAAGCAGACAAACCTAACTGGGCTACGGTGTTAGATTGAAAGAATGCCAATTTGAATAATTAGAAAAAATCTTCCTCTGAATTACATCTCTCATTGTAGCATTTTAGGACATTATTCAAGATTAATTTAAAACAGATTTGTTATAAGATCGACCTGAAGTTTAAGCGTCTAAAAAATGCACAAGGTGGAAAACATTCTGAAAAGCGGATGAAACGTGAATATGAGATATAAATTATCACATTGGCACAAAATGCCGTGGCAATGGCAATCGTGTTCAAGCAGTGCTGTTCTGTGCCCATTTAAATTTCAAAATGCAGCAATCAAACATGTTGTCTTAATAAACAGCTCTACTCATTCAACTTAAAGAGTAAACGAATCCACCATTTGATTGCTAATCAGGCAAAGTAAACGGGAACAGGTATACGTTTCTTAGAGTTGCCTAATTGGTTAATAGGATGACGATTTTGTTTTCATTCGCTTGGCTCCTCTCAGCACGAGCGAAAAAATACTGATGTCAGTCAAGTTTTTTTCCGGAAGCATTTACCATGCCCTTTGATGTAAAGCACTTTCATTCAGGACATCACGGGGGTTAATAAAGGAAAAGAGAAAGCTTGGATTTTCGCCCCATGGTAGCAGGTGGTGTTACTACGCTTTAAAAAAACATCGATTCAGAATCGTTACACTCCTACCGCGAAGCCAGCAGAAAATACTGGGATGACTGGAACTAGGACAGAGAGTGTCAGATTAGCGTGTAGCGCACATAACTCTGTTTAACATAGAATAACAGATTAACCTATTCTTGCAAAAAGGATTAGACATTACTTCAGATGAAGATAAAGACACAGCTTGAGGTGAAGTTGAGGTGAATTCTCTAGCATGCCAGTGTAAGTATTTTGCACTCAGTGGCAGCACCATACATAGTGTATTGAACCAGACTGCCAAAAACGACTTGCTCCCAACACCAATAACCACTTTAAGATGTTGCTAATAGTAGTGGTTTTCCAGGAGCTGTGTGTAAAGCCAGCACTTATCAATGTCAGATGAGTTTGAAGAGATACAATCAAATGTTCTTTGGGAATACGAACATGTGTTAGACAGCCCAATGGAAATGAATACAGCTCAGTCCAGAATTTTTGCCAGGATTAATGGCTTACTAGTTACAAACAGGGCAGGGAAGGAGCCAATAAGAGGATCAATAGTGAGTCACTAGGGCCCGTTAGTAATGAAGAAGATGATAAGAAATGGAAGAAGGCTTGGAGAACCCACTATACCTAATAATTTGCTTACTGATGATTTAGCGCGCTTGGAGAGACACCAGGGAAGAAACCTTGAATTTAGGGTGAGAGGTTCAAGTAATCTCTTCTAATAAGACAATCCAGCTCCGACTGTGAAAAAACCAGAAACTTATATTTACAGGATAATCAGACAGAGGGGAGTAGCTATAGCTGATCACACAAAGGGAATAGAGGAGTTAACGTCACCATTAACCAATTAACCAAAAAACAACTGCTGGAGAAGGAACCAGTCAGGCGGACACAAGGATTGTTTCATTACTAGGTTGCTTTCTGCAAGGGAAGACCGTTTTTGGGTCGATGATGGCAGCTGAGGTGATTGGGGAGCTTGAATGTTTGAGTTGGCCACTGGAAAAACAAACAAACCATTGTAGGGATGACTGCTGCAGTTCAGTGTGTTAAACATTCCCACAGGAAAAAAAGAAATTATGGCCAATTTGAGTAAAATTTGAGTACAGTGAGACTTCAGAGGTCATTGACTCTGTACAAAAAGCAATGCAACATGGCAGAACAATTTTGTGGGCATTTTTACATTTGACAGTAAGATAAATCAAACAAATCAGTGCATCTATGGGCCTTTAATTTAAAGAATCTAGTTAATTAATCCAGAATCTATTAATATAGCCCCCATTTCCAAATTCTGCTTTATCAACGACATTATCACCTGGCAAAACTCATTAAACACACAACTAAGCTGGCACGCCACCGCACGCTACAGACGGGGCCTGTGTAGTAGGTAAAATGCCCCGCTCCGCTCCACCTGACGCGTCGTGCTCGTGCCCCATTTATACCCACGTTAGGGCCACATTGTCTCAAAACCCTGTCTTAATTATGCAGCAGTATGTAAGATGCACTATCACATACTTGAGGCCAATGATGTCAATGAAATCTGGCTTCAATTTGAGCAGGTGCATGACTGGGGGAAACAAGTCTTGGGGTCTTGGAGAAAATTCTTGCGTTTTACTCCCTTAAAAACATCATAAGAGTATTGCACTGTGAGCACTATACTGCACTTGGCATTACTTTCAGTAGGGCTATTTATTTTACGATTACATTTGTTCTTTGAACCTTACAGTGACAAGCTATTTATTTTCCAGGCCTATAATCAAATTAACTACATTTTTTGTTGTTTGCACTTTTCAGTGAGCAATAGTGTTGCTATTCATTTATTTTACAAGGCCTGTATCATTATGGCTACTTTTGTAATTGGCTATTTTACTGTTGTTGCTCTCACTTTTGTTGTTTTTACTTTATAAAGAGAAATGTTCTTTCTATTGCGGTTATAATTTATTTTACTCGGCGTATTGCTGTCGCTACTTTTGTAGTTTGCAATTTAACTGTCACTCCATCTTTTGAATTCAAACAAGACTTTGAAAGCCTTTGTGTTGATTGAGTGGAGCACATTATCAGCTGCAATAAATAAGATCCATTGTTTACAACAGAAATTGCTGCAATATGTCATTATGTGTGTTTGAGTAGGTCCTTGTAAAGTGAAGTGATGACAGAGCTTAGTACTGTATGCTTCCCCCTGCATACTGGTTAGCAGACAGGAGCCGCATGTAGAGGACCAGGGTCTCAGGTAAGGCTAAATACTGACGTGATACATTAGTGATGAGGTGCAGTACAGACAAATGTTTGGCTGACTATGTGATTTAATTTTAACTCGGAATGAGAAAAAAAATATACATTTAATTAGAATGTATTTAATTACAAAATACATTGAAATAAATGACAAAATTTTCTTACCATGTGTAGCTAGTATCAAAGTAAAATATTGTATTTCAAAGGATAAAATGGAAGTTTTGGCCAGGATGGTATAATTTGATGCAGCAGCAGCAGCATTCTACATTACATTTTAATTAACTCTACTTATAAAGCAAACATCATATTTAAATATGATGCTTGCCTTAATCCGCCAAACAAATCATTGTTAATGGTGTGAGCTCAGCCCACGTTTCAGATATGCCAGTGGTCACATGAGTGTTAAACAGCTTTTAACATGGCCACGTTTAGCCTGATTGTCACCATGATAATATCATTAATTTAGAGCAGCATGTATGGACCAATTCACCTATATGAACAATTTACTTAGATCTGACGCAAATCAAAAGTCTTTACATACAAAATCAAAGACAAGTGTATGTATATGACATCTCTCTATGGGAACTGCAAAGGTGCATCCCGTACCATCATAATATATCACAGAAACACTCATGAGGATAATCTCTGTAAACTGAAAAAGCAGTACTTGCGCTCAAGTTACTGCCGTTAATTTTCCAGCTGCCGTACTTTATGGGTTTTTTTTTTTTTAATCATTGTTCCTACCAACTCTAAAAGTAAACTAGTGCCATTGTATGAGGATATGCAATTTATATGACTATGTACATCAAAATGAACAAAGAGAAACACATCATTCAAAAAGCCATAAATTACAACAAACAGTGCTTTGCTGTTGACTTTAGCTACCCTAACTCTTGTACCTGCTGCAGTTGACACAAAGTACTGTCTGCCAGCTGTAACTGAAAACAAAAACAGTTCAGCTGATGTTTGGCAATAATTTAATTTCACTGCTACAGTTTTTCCTCTGTTTGCCTGCTTAAAAGCTCTGTGGGTTTGAGGAATCGGAGTCAACAACCCGGAGGGTATTAGCACTGTTTGCTCTTCCTTTTTTTCTCACTTGTGTGAGGCTGCAGCTGTCTGAGTCTCCTTTTGCCAGCTGTCACTTTGAAGGCTTTCCGGAAACATCTCCACATGCCACCTGCTTCCCGGTGGGAGGATAGGTGCACATTCAGTGGCAGACAGGTGTGTATTGTGCATGAGAGGGGCCCAGATAGGGGCTGATGAAGCTTGTGCCGTCTCCACTTCTGTATCTGGGTTATTTTAGTGTGACAGTGTTGAAAATGAAAAAAAGGAAGGGAAAAAAAACACTCAAAGATGCTATTGTGATTCGCACAAATGTGCAATGTCTCAATTACGTTTAGATAATCAGCCCAGTGAATCATGAATCAGTCCAGTTCATTGTTCAGTGGTTCATAATTTAATGGTTCTCATATTAAGCCGTATAGTCTGCCTGTTGTGTGACAACAGGCTGCATTTTCACACTTAAGCTTTTCAGTGTGGTGCTTCATTAAAAAAATGGCTTTGCTTTCAGTGCATTAAACCTAATTTGCTAATGTCTTTAGACGACTCTCTATATCTATTTTGCTGTTTCAAGTGAAATTCTCATTATTCCTCCTTAAATGGCCTCCTCCCATCTCGCTCTCGCTCTCTCTCTCTCACTCTCTCTCTCTATTTCTCTCATACTCCCTCTCTCTTTCTCTCTTTGAGATCATTGTGCAAGATTCACAACCTCTTCCGGGATCCTTCAATGGATCCTTTCTCTGTAAATTTAAACACGGAAGTGTTTTGTGTTGTGCAATTGCTGTGTGATTATAAGAGCGGTGACATCAATAAAGCATTTTATAAATTTGTTTTATTGAATGCTCGGCTCTCATTGGCCAATTACAGCTATATCCAGTCTGCTATTTCTGAACAGCAGACCAGAGCTATGAATAACATATTGTTGCTGTGGACGTAACCGATAAATGTAAGGACTATTTTTTTTGTGGAAACAGTGCAATAATTTTCAGATTTCAAATCAATAAAAAACATTTTTAAATCATCATTTTTTGTCAAATTATTGATTTACTTAGCTAGAAGCCATGTAAAATGTAGGACAGTATACATTGAGCGGGTCATTATGGCAAAGTAACCCTCTTCAGGGTGCCTCAAAACCGCTCCACGTCACGTCAGGGTCCTGAGTCACCCTGTTGAGGTTTATTTTACAATAACGACCTGCTTGCTGTGTGTTATCCATTCTGTGTATTGTTTTTTTTTTTATGTAGGCTATCATATTAAGTAAGGTTCTGTGATGCATTTAAGCTGTGAAAAAAAATGTGTATGCCGTTTAAGCATGGGCTGAATTACGCTTTCCACACACCTTTGAGCTAACCCAGACATGTGATGAGCTGACGTGTGGAGCTCTTACACTGACAGGTTTTTTCCTAGCAGCAAACCAATGTTATCCCTATCAGTTGTTGGAAGTTTATCAAAAATCCATTCCTAAATCAAGAGTATCGTAGAGCAAGCTTTTAGTTTACAAATGTTTATGCTGCCACAAAGTTTTGACCGTTTACAGACAGGCTGCTTATGTTGTTCATTGAGGGGACAATTTCACTTGGCCCCACATGCACCAGAGAGTGCGTCAAACAGAAACCAGCCTTATCTTTGTTGCTCTGATATATTTCATATTCGTCACATACATTATACTGTTGGCTACTGGGGCCGATCAGTCACTTAATAGTAAGTACGACAACTTGAATGTTGAACATTAATTGAATTTCTTTGTACCTGTGGCACATTTTTTTTCCCCAAAATTATAAAATTAAAAATTGAAATAAGTTACATTTTAAATGGCACATGCGTCTGGCTTTATGCAAGTCTTTTTTTTTTTTTTCATTCTCTGTGATGCTCAAATCCTGATATGCAAAGCCTTATACAGGCGCTGTGCGCACATGGATGAGAATTGGATTAATTTGGCATTTGTGATAAGGGATTTTAAGGAAACATCTCTCAAATGTTTATGATCGGGAAACGCTGGCCTAAAGAGTTACTTCAGTTAAGCTGATGGCACTCTGTGGAAACACTTTGTTCTCTGTGTTCAGGAAATGATGAAACTATTTATGTACCCACTTGCACAATTGAGTTTTGTACATTCTACAGAGATTGTGTTGAAAGCAAAGCATGGAATGTTGCATTCATTTTATGTAATTACCTTCTTAAATTAAAGATACTATATTATGTCGTTATTGCCAGCGAATTTGCGTTCACAATAATGTCAGGGTTTGTTAGCAGACACAAGACAGACTTTGGATTTTTACTATTTAGTCTATTTTATTTATATATTTTCTTCTGCTGATGTCTGTGTTCAGTAAGTTTGCATTTGCGCAATACAGTAGTATTGGCATTGGCTGCCACAGCCAGCCAAATAGTGGTTGTGTGATATTAGTTCCCACAATTCCACAGCCCTACACCCGTTTGCTGAGATGTTTTTCGCCTGTAATATTACACTGAATGCCCAAGGTTATAATAACATCATAGTACAGTATGTTTTAACAGGCTTTTTGTTGTAGATGTTTGTACCATTACATTGTTATGAACTACGACTGAATTTGAGTGTGAATAGCTATGCTGAAATAACATGCAGCCCATTGGTATTTTTAAAAAGTCATACTTTGATATCTGGGTCGACTTCCACAAGGGACGGATGAGCTATCTGCAAGCAATAAAATCATTCAGCTTCATCGGACATGAGGAAACAAATTTTTGTAGTGATAGGTACACACCACGATTCATTTTCATTATTTTTGTTCTGATGGCCATGTCATTTACTGAGTTTGAATCCAACTGAACATGCATTTCACATGTCAAAGAGAAGACATGAGGCCAAAAATCATGTGACAAGCTAAAACTGAAGATGGCTGCAGTGCAGGCCTTGCGGAGCTTCATCACAGAGGTTGCTCAGTGTTCGGTGACGTTAGTACATCACAGCCCTCAGTCCTTGCATGCAAAGAGTACATGACCATATGCAAAAAAATGATTACGTTACTCTGCATTATGTTAAACTTTGTATTGTTTTCTGCCTGGAAATTCGGGGGCAGCTTCGTACCAAAGGTTCTGTCATTGTAGCCCCCGGACGAAGTCAGGCGGCTACTATAGATTCATTTGTGTAGTCTCCGCCGCTGCGTCCGTAGACACTTCCTCGTGGAAGCTGTACAGGCTGTAATTTTTGCCCGATTACTTTCATATGAGGTATGGACGTGTTATACTTCACTTATGACGCCTATTGATTTTGGTTGCCATGGCGACAGTATTGGTCGAATAATGCGCAAATTTATGGCAAAACATAGAGATTTCCGGCCACACAGTTCCGACACAGTACAGGCTGCAATTTTTCACCGATTACTTTCATATTTGGTATGGACATGTGTTATACTTACGTTATGACACCTATCGATTTTGGTTGCCATGGCAACAGTATTGGCCGAATAATATACAAAAAAGGGGAGAAGCGGGCTTTCAGGGGCTACACCCATGCGGTCGTGGCCGACCAAACTATCTAGTTTTTATCTGTGTGGGCTAAGTGAGGCTCAGATGTCAGCTCTGGGCTTTGAATTCTGCTGCACAGTCATTGCAAAAGCTGACTTGTTAATGCTGTTAATGATGCTAGGGTTGCATTTTCAGCCCGCTTGGCCTCTAGGCCAATCGGGCTTATGCTGTGGTTAGATTCGTGGTAGTCTGTCGTACGTCCATAAACTTTTCGTGCTCTAGCATCTTCAGTTTTTCATGAATCCTTTTCATATTTTATATGTGCGTATATGGGATTAAAATCTCGGCCAAGTTCTATTTTGGCCATGTTTGGCCAAGAGGGTGCAGTGGCTTTGCCACTATTTTTTAATGGATAGTTTTTCCATTAATAATCCTGACAGGGCAGATTTTTTTTTCAGTACCACATACCAGCTTACTTTCACCAGTGGTTGTATTGATAATGTTATCACATGCTATCAACCATTAGCTTGAGGCCTCTTAAATTTGGTGTAAAGTCAGGAAAGGAAGACAAGGCGGAATGAGCTGCTACAGCAGGTAGCACCCTCTGTTGGTCAGAACAAAAAAGAAAAAAACACAAGATTGACACTGAAAATTGCTGCTTTGCACAGTCTTTACTGCGAAATCAGGAATAATTAACATTACTGAATGACCAACTTGCATATCCCACTAACTAGTAAAACTTGAGTTCCCAGATCCCAGCTTAAAGGGTTAATTTGTCGATAGCAACTTGGCCTCCCTAACTTTGTTTTGCAGTAAAAACAACAATAACCACGATGCATTGCGCTAGCTGAGTACTCCAGCCAGAGGGCACAAGACGGCTCAGAAGGGAGGAGGCCTCCGAAGGAGATTAAAGCGAGGAAACACAGGTGTATCCTTCGCGGAAGCCATATATCTTGTGGCCTGACATTTGAATGCCGCACCTCCTCATGTGAGGTCACTTAATTGAACGAAGGATTTGTTATTTGGCAGCTTTCGGCCCCTCCATCTTTGTGGCACTTCCTCACATCCCTTTTGCAGATTCTCAGTGGGAGGATAGGAAGGATAAATGGAGAGAGAGGAAGGAAGGACAGGTAGATAGGAAAGAAGGACAGATAGATACGAAGAAAGGATGGATAAATGGGGCGGAAGGACTGATACACTGGAAGGAAGGATAAATTGATAGGAAGGAAGGATAGATGGATAAGAAGGAAAGATGGATAAATAGGGTCCTTTTTATTATGCAAACTTGTGCTTCTTCATGGCCTCTCTTACCTGTGAATCGTTCTGCCCCTGCCATCATGGAGGATCTACTAATACCTCAAGAACACCTCGAGGAGAGGCGGATCAAAAGGGGAAAAAGCCTCTGAAGGAGCTTAATGTGAGGAAACAGGTGTGTCCTCGGCAGAAGCCATGTGTCTTGTGCCCTGATGTTTAATTGCTGCGCCTCCACATATTACGTCACTTAATGGAACGAAGGATTTCTGATTTGGCAGCTTTTGGCTCCGCCATCTTTGAGGCACTTCCTCTCATCTCATTTGCAGATCCTTCCTGGGAGGAGCAAAGACGTGATGAAGAGATCCAAGTGAGGGAAATGAGGAGACATGTTAGCATAATGAAAAACACCCATAGTTAGGGACAGACTGAGAAATAAAAAGGAAGAAAGGATAGACAGGAAGGAGGGACAGATGGATAGAGAGGAAGGAAGGACAGATTAGAAGGAAGGAAAGATGGATCAATAGACAGGAAGGAACGACAGATGGACAGATTAGAAGGACAGATAGATTGGAAGGATGGAAAGATAAATCAATAGACAGGAGAGAAGGACAGATAGATAGAGAGGAAGGAAGGACAGATAGATTGGAAGGAAAGAAAGATGGATCCATAGACAGGAAGGACAGATGAATAGAGAGGAAGGAAGGATAGACAGGAAGGAAGGACAGACAGATTGGACAGAATGATGAATCCATCGACAGGAGGGAAGGACAGATGGATAGAGAGGAAGGAATGATAGAGAGGAAGGAAGGACAGATAGATTGGAAGGAAAGAAAGATGGATCCATAGACAGGAAGGAAAGACGGATGAAGGGGAAGGAAGGATGGACAGATTGGAAGGAAGGAAAGGTAGGTCATAAGACAGGAAGGAAGGACAGATAGGAGGGATAGACAGATAGATTGGAAGGACAGAAAGATGAATCAATAGACAGGAAGGAAGGATAGATGGAGAGGAAAGATAGATGGGTAGATAGGTAGGGTGCTTTTCATGATGCAAACTTGTGCTTCCTCATGGCTTCTTCTCTTCCATGGCCTGGGAATTGTTCTGCCTCCACCATCATGAAGGATCTCCCAATCACTAAAATGCTCCTCAAGAGACGCGGAGAAAGGAAAAGGGCTTAGGAGGAGCTTAACGCGAGGAAACGCTGGTGTATCCTCTGCTGAGGTCCTGTATCCAGTGGTCTGAAGTTTAAATGCCGCATCTCCTCATGTGGCGTTGCTTAACGGAACAAAGGATTTCTCACTTGGCAGCTTTTGGCTTCTCCGTCTTTGCGGCACTTCCTCGCATCTTTGATAATTTGAGTATAGCTACTGCCTTAAGTAACCATTAATTAAGGGCTTATTAAGGAAAGCGTGCTAACAGTTCATAGCATTTAGAATAAGGCCTGTGCAATGAGCAGCTAATAAGTACTCAATGATGACTAATACGCACCCACTAAATAACCAATATTCACATAAGTTAAAAACTAATAAAACAACTAATAAATGGCTAATTAGAGTGCCTTAAAATAAACTATAACCACATTACTTTGTTTTGCACCCGAAAGGATGAAAACCCACCAAAAAAACCCCTCCTCTGCTTTTATGTTACGAGATTAGTGCCTTAACTCAGTTTTTGTGAGCTGAGTTCTTATGAGGGGAAAAATGGGTGGGAGAGCTTCTTTCTGCTCCGAACGGCAACAAAGGTTTTACCTTGGGAGCAAATGGTCTTACATCTCCGAACTTTCGAGCTTTGAAACACAAATTGTCAGATGGCCCCTCATGGTACCATCTTTGTTCCTGAGCGTAACCTTGGTGCTGCCTTTCCCATGGAACCGTGGTTGGTCTTGATCGCGGTCTCTGTGTTCCGGATGATACCATCTTTGGTCTTGAGCATGGCCTTGGTGTTCCCCACAGTACCATTTTTGGTCCTTAGCATGTTCCCCATAGTACCATCTTTGATACCATTCCTGGCCTTGATGTTCTCCATGGTACAATCTTTGCTCTTGAGTACGGCCTTGATGTTCCCCATGGGTCCATATACAGTTTTGAGCTTGGCCTTGATGTTCTCTATGACTCCATTTCTGTGGTCTGCTGGAGCCTTGGTGTTTCCCATGGTTATGGTTGGTATTGTCCATTTTGTGCACAAGCTGCTGATCAACTTTATCCCTCTCCCGCTGAGTCTCCAGCTCTGCCTCTCTGTGGTCCTGAGTGATTGCTTTGGGGCCTTGATTGCTGTTCCTGGGGGCCCAGTTATTCTGGGTGGGGAGTAAATAAACATTTGTTACCTGAGCTTCCTCAAATATATCTATACAATGTTGGCAAAGAGATGAAGATTGAAAGGTAAAAATCAAAGATTGGTATTACAGGAACCATATTATAAGCAAGTTTAGTTCTTAAGTTCTCGCTGCACTTAAATACATAGACCATCACGTTTACTGACAGAAGTGAAACACTAAGGGAGGTGAGAGACAGGGCTGAGATGATTTAGGATGAAGCTGAATATGGGGGAGTTTATACCTGTCTCAGGTCCATGATCCACTGCATCATGTATCTGAATCTGTAGGAGGTCTTTCCTTCCTCCAGGATGCACTCTATTTAGCGCATATATTTATCTACATGGCTCTGCAGACACAGGGAAGAAGGGATGGTCAGAATGCATATCTCTGTGTGTGTATGTTTGTGTATGTTTGGGTTTAATTACTGATTTCTGGGCATGCTCTGCAGTACCTTTGCTCTATAAGTGTCAATTTTTCTGCTGATGTTGAACAGTAAGTGGCACAGGCATTCAAGTGCCATCCCATCCTGAGCTTTTAGCAGAGAGGCAATGCAGGAGTGCATGAAGTCTAGCCTTGTCTAGCTTGAACAGGTCACTCAGTAACTGCATAATGCGCAGTGAGAGCTAGGGACGCGCTGTGACTTTTGCCTCAATCAGCCTTCTCGTGCTCTGATTAGCCAGATAGAACTCAGCCATCTGGTGCTCCAGGACCATGCAGAATCCAACGCCATCAATGAGCCTCTGTGTTTCACTGCTCGAAATCTGCACAGTAATTCCAAAATGAAATATCCCTGAACAAGAAGCTATTACATTTGGAGAGATGAAAATAATCCTTGCAAGCAAAGAAGTTGAGTAAAAGTCAAGTTTGAATTGGGACTTGGAAAAATAATGACTGAAAAACTAGGAGTACACAAAACCACATTGGGTGGCAACTTCATGAGAAACTTGGGCAACTTCATTAGCAAATTATGCAATACAATGAGAGGAAGAATTTTCATTTTTTTTTTGCTTTTGTAAGAAATGTAAAATGAGAGTCTGTACTCACCATGAGCATTGGCTCCAATTCCATCATCACAGCCTGTTTTTTGTTGCCTTGTACCTCACTTTTCTGCTCCACACCGACTTCTTCAACTGATGACCTCTGGGCATTTTGTGTAATCTGGAGCTCCAGAGCCCCACAGAGTGGCCTCCAGGCCTTCTGAGCCATCTTGTACTCTACGTCCCCACAGAGTGGAACACCATGGATGACCCTCAGTGTTTCACTGTTTGGGATCTGCAAAGCGATTCCAAGACCAAATATGACTGAACAAGAACATAATCACATCTTGTGGGATAACATTCCTTGCAAGTAAAGAAGTTAAGAACAAATCTAGTTTGAATGAGGCCCAGAAATACAATTATAAAGAGTCTACGCAAACCATGAGGTGGCAACTTTTGGAATGACTTATTCAATGAAATGAGAGGAGGGGAAATTTCCTGCTTTTGTCGAAATATAGTAATATTAGGGTTTGTTCTTACCAACAGGATTGGTTCTGATTCAATCTCCACCGCCAGTTCTGAATTGATTGCCACCACCTGCTCTGATTCCAACTCCATAGCCAGGTCTGATTGAGACTCCAAAGCTGGCTCTGACTCGATCTCCGCCACTGATTCCAATTCTGATTCTGAAGCCAGGTCCAATTCAGACTCCACAGTCGGCTCCGACGCAGTCTCCAACACTGACTTTGATTCAGATTCTGCACCCAGGTCCAATTCCACAGCTGCTTTCGACTCGATCTCCGCTGCCAACTCTGATTCTGCAGCCAGGTCCGATTTTGACGCCCAGGCTGGCTCCGACTCAATCTCCTCCACTGACTTGTATTCAGATTCTGAGGTCAGGTCCGATTCGAACTCCACGACTGACTCCGATTCTGATTCTGAAGCCAGGTCCGATTCGGACTACAGGGCTGGCTCTGTCTCGATCTCCACCACCAACTCCGATTCATATTCTGAAGCCATGTCCAATTCAGACTCCACGGCTGCCTTTAACTCAATCCCCATCACCTCCTATGATTTGGATTCTGCAACCAGGTCCGATTCAGACTCTACTACTAGCTCCGACTCGATCTCCACCACGGACTCTGATTCTGATTCTGATCCCAGGTCCAATTCAGACCCCACAGTTGGCTCTGACTCAATCACCACCAACAACTCATATTCAGATTCCCCAGCCAGGTCCGATTCAGACTCCACAGCCAACTCTGGATCACTTTCCACAGCCTGCTGAGGCACAGGAGACAAGGAGGGTAAACTCAATATATTTGAAACTCAACTCAAAACTCAAATATATTGAGTTTACCCGCATGAATATGTAAAAGCCTTGGTATTGCTCAAAACCACTGTTTTACCCTGCTCGAGCCAACAACAGACATGCCCAACATTTTTACTTTCTACTTTTCACATTAGCTGGTAAGATGTTGCAAAGCATTAAAACAGGTATTTAGAAGGTATCTGAGCTTTCATTACCGTGATTGCCAATGGCTCGCGGTCCAGTCCAGTCACCTTGTTCAACTGGCTGATGGTTTTTGACCTACAAAGATTTCCTGGGGCCAATTTTTTTCCGAAACACCTAAGAAAAGGAACAGGAACCAATTTGTTCAGTCTGTATGGATTACTAGTCAACATGAAATGATATATCATCAAGCTAATTACAAGTGACGATTAACATCTTTCTACTAAACACCTTCATCCAGCCTTAGTATTTGACAGCATATGATATTAATTAGTTTTACAAAGCTTAAGCTGATGCGGTAGTGTTTAGCATGACATTGAGTGTGGACGAGACAAATAAAGTTGGCACTGGTTGAGCCATGAAGGCATTTGAGCTTTCGTTACCTCCAATTTCTTCGGCCGGTTGTCCAATTCGGTCTCCTCGTGCACCTGGCTAGCATGCGTCAGTACCCTTCTCCAGAAAGGCGATTTTGGACGGTTCCCTGCTGGTGTTTTTTGGGGAAATAAATGATTTGGGTTGGTAAGCCACTTGTGGTCAGGTTGCCGCTGGCCTAGGTGGGGAGACAAGACAAAGTGAGGATAAATGCAAACAAAAACATACAGTTGGCCTTGCTGTATCGTCTATGCTGCAGTGTACACAATCACGGTTTTTATCGGAGGGATTTGTAGTCGCACGTGGAAGTCAGACACTGCTGTAGCCTGCATGCGAAGCCCTTGCACTTGCTCGAGAAAATATGGAGACCTACGCTGAATGTGGGCCATTACAAAGCAGTGAGCATTTAAAGGTGACATAGAATCAAAAACCGTTTTTACCTTGTCTATGTTGAATAACGGTAGTCTACCCACATTCAAGAACATACGAAAAGTAACATACGAAAAGCGCTAGAATTCTGAACATCTCCGTTTCATAGAAATTCCTCTTTTAAAAATGACCGCCAGAAAACGGGCCAATCTGAACAACAGATACATATGATATTACACGTATCTCACTGCCTCCCCACTCTCATTCCGTTTCCTCCCCTTCAAAATAATTTGCATACACGTCTTTATGCAATTCCATTGCTTCCAATCCCTCAGTAAAGACAAGCGTGAGAATTCCAGAGTCATAATCGATTTCCATGTCACTAGTGGGGAAATCCACCGTAATGCACGTGAAACGGATTAACTTATTGCACAAGCACTTAAATTCCGCAAATGAATTTCTTCAGTGCGCTTTGATTGAATATTTGCTGACTACGGCACAGGAACGTCAACGCAAGAGACTCACTCTGAATGCGTAAGCCTTGGCAGCTCTTAAGTAGCCTATCTAGCTGTATCCGAGACGTTTGGGGAAAAAAAAAAAAAAACATTCAAGAATACGTACCATTCAGAAATGTTTAAATCCAGCCTTTGCTGGACTGGTTCTTCCTCCAATTCAGTGTCCTCTTCCGATTCGGGCTCAAACATATAAGGTTGAATCTCTGAATATGCCACAGCTGCATAAAGTTGGTCTGTTCGTGTTCTGAAGCCGGCGAGTGTTTTCCATTTTTCCCTACTGCTCTGGGCGAAGTTACATTGTTTTGAGTGGCAGCAAAGCCAGCCAATCAGCGTGAAGTGCTGATTCGCTGTAGTCGAGGACGACTACAGAAGATTCAACCAGGCCTCAGATATCGAGGGTTTGGAGCGCAATGGTTATATGTCCATTTTAGAGGTTTTGAGAAAAATTGATTTTTAGGTTTGCAAATGTTCTATTAACCCCTTACCACTCCGGTAACATTTTCTTAAAATGCCTATAAAGGACGTACTCAAGGTAAATTGAAATTTGTTCTTGTTTTTAACTTCCCTGATGGGCCCATATTCGGGCGTCGGAGTGTTAAGGGGTGAAATCAGGTACATCATCTACATCATTTTTATGTCAGTCTCTCTTTTACTGCATGGCTCAGAAGTATACTGAACATGTGAGTTTTCATAAGTGTGGTACCGCGACTTCATGGCCAAAATTGCCGAAATGGACATGTCACCTCCGTGCTCCAACAATTCTAGCACTTGATGTAACATAACACTATGGTGATAGATTGAAGTTAAGTTTGTTTGCAATGGAAGACAGATGATTCTGTAATACTATTCATGTCTATTCATCAAAATGTTAATGCTTAATTCATATAAGCAGATTTTGTTGGACATACCACAAAATGAAAATGTGAATTCTGTTTAAAACTGAGGCGCATGGACATATAGTTATTGTGCTCCAAGAATTAGCTGATAGAAATGTGTGACAGGAGGTAAAAATCTCAAAATCGCAAAATTTGGACATATCACCATTGTGCTCCGAACCCTCGATATGTTGGCAGCGTCGACTGTGGTTGTACAGATCTATTTTGGAACGGTAGTCTCTGCCACAGAGATTACTGATGGACTGAAAGGTGGTAATGTTCTGGAATTGACAGCGTGCACGAGTAGCCTATGAGGTAGGTTCCTCCAAGTTGAGTGGTTGGTGGCGAGGTCCTCCCATGATGCAACATCGACACTGAGAGCGGTCAGGTGTCATTTTGTAAGTATCCTTGAAGCGAAGTTTGGGGCAGCCTGTGGGTCTTTTCCCGTAGCCTACTTTAGCTCTCCGAACAGAAGGTCTTTTGGGATGCGTCCATCTTCCGTACGGCAAACGTGCCCCAGCCATCGCAATCTCACTGTGCTTACTGTGTAATTAATGACAACTTGTATATCAAGTGTGCAATTATCAGGTGATCATATATGGCAGAGGTTCTTATGTTTTATGTTAGCTGCTCTTTTCACCATGTAGACTAGAGGGCAAGGTTAGACAACAATAGACTTTAGCTTGCAAGAGAATGAATGGAGGAGAGAAAGTGCCTGAAAGCACTAGGATGAAAAGGGAGCGTCTAGCTAGCTGGGTTGGATTGGTACAACTCTGGGGAAATGACATTTGCGAGCACAGGCAGTAAGATTAAGCTTCCCCATCTCTAAAATCCGTAATTCTATTACTAAAAACAACCATGGTATTTATTAAGTTACTGAGACTTGTGCCTATTATAAAATTCAGAGGTTCAGCCTTCGAAGCTACATTATGCTGGAAATTGAGAAATGATGACCACTCGCGTTAACATTACGCGAGTGTGACAGTTCTTACCATGATTATGAAGTTCAATAATAAGAGTAAATTCTGGTTAAATATACTGTATATTGTTTAATAATGCTCTGACAGGACAGACTGAAGCAGAGAGACAGCATATGGGAGAAGTAAGAAGTGGGTATCGAGGAAAGGAAAAGCAACATTGTGATGAAAATGAAAGAGATATATTTACCTGAGATATGTAGTACTTAGAGAAGTAAGTTAGGACTTGGTTAGTCTGATAAGTATTTTTCAGGACTTTTTCATGCGCAATTATTTTGCAAAACAAAGACAAAACCATTGCTGCAATACTGGCTCTGGAAATATCAGTAATAGAAAACCTGTGTGGACCTTTGAATATTGTTTTTCTCCGTTAAATATTGAATTGAATAAAAATAGTTGTCAGGGTGAAGAAGTAAGACCGATGTCCTGGCTCATGAGTTTTTTAGTATTTGCTGTGCAAAGTTTATATAATTTACACATCACTTAGACTTTGTGGGTTTGAACTGCTAGCCCGAGGTCCTTGCTTGATGTCTGCATTGCTCGGTTGCAAAGCCTTTGTGGTGTTATGACGTTATCATAGCAGAGCTGTTATTCATTTGTGGACTATAATGTTACTCCTGGACGGACATTATTTTGTTGATCCCGGAAAAACACTGTTTTTAAAGCAATATCAGACTGTGCTTCACTGGATGCATTATCCAGGGTGCAAATGAATCTTTGTGGCATTGTTAAATCCACAAATATTACAACAATATAGGCAAGATGAAGATATTGGATAGTGTCTGACTAAGGAGTGAGTTAATACCACCTCTGCAGATCTGCTGAATGAACTCTCAAGGGCTGCTCACTTGTTTGCCACTCACAAGGTTTCTTTTAAGGGGAGTACGAAGGTCCACAAAGCTTTAATTGTGTGTGTTTACATTTTGCAATTAAAATGAGCCCTATCTGCTGGAGGGATTGAATGATGAGTCTTTGATGTGCTTTGATCAGTTTTGACGTATTGTATTTTAAGTAGTGTGAAGATGCTCAGTATTTTCCTAATGGTGAATTCACATACCCCATTGACCTTTGAGGATTTTAGCATGTTATACTTCAAAAGATTTTAACATCCAAATACAACCTTTTGAATGCCCCCAGAGTGATATAGATGCAATTCTGTTTGCCACTGGGTACAATCTCCTGCGAAAATGAAAGCTCTTTACGGCGCAAAGGAAGTGCATCAACCACTGCACGACCAAAAGAGGAAGAGGATAGCACTTTTCCTTTCCAGAATAGCTATCAGTTTCTAACCCCAGTAGCAGAAATGGCAGACCGTAGAACAATCGAAGTGACTAAGGAAGTTCTACTCGGTAAGAGAAAAAGAACCCGATTCATGGAGGAAGTAAAGAAGGTAGAGAGGGAAAGTGATAAGAAACAGAGGTAAAACAGAAGTGATCCTCCGGCAGGCATTCACTCAATGGTAGGGATGTGCTGATCATGAATTGTAATTTTTTTAAAGAGACTAATAAGACCTCCTACCGTCATGGGGCATGTGGGCAATTGTGCCCTGTGTCATTTTCCTGAAACATATATTCATACCCGAAGCACTCTGAAACAAACAGCAACCAAATGTCAGAGGTTATGCTAGTATCTCACTGAGCGACGAATGCTTACGAATGAAGCGAATTTTGAATTTCGTCCGAGTTCGTAAAAGGGCGCAAAGCAGTTTGCTAAAAGTTTTTAGGATCGCAAACAGTTTTTCTTGTTGCAAAGAAATTTTGAGCATGTTCAAAATTTCTTTGCGAATTTATTTTCTCACAAACAGTTGCAGACGTTTGTAAAAGAGTTGTAAGCGTTTGCAAACGGTTGTAACACGTGTCGCTAAAGTTGTTTTTTGTTCGCGAAGTATTGACCACTATACAACAGAGCTACGAATGCTGATGAATGTAGACGAATATTGGGTTTCGTGAGGATGCCATCAAGGTTTTGTCAAGATTGCAAAAGAGTTTGCAAACGGTTTTTAGGGTCGCAAAGAGTTCATTTTCATATTCTAGAAAGCCGTTTCCTATTCTTTCACAAACAGTTACGCGAATGTTGCTAACTGACACTAAACGTTGCTAAATGTCCCTAATGACACCTAGGTCTATCCTGATTTTCGCTACAAAATTCGCTACATTCGTAAGCATTCGCTGCTCAGTGAGATACTAGCTTTAGGTGAAATGCCTCTTGGGGGGTGGGGCAGAGGATTGTGTTGAGGAGTCGGCTAATCAATAGGTTGGGTATCTCACCTTTAAACGCAGGATTACCATCACCTGTTCCCATGTGCTTTGCCTGAATTACAATCAATCTTTTTTTTTTTTTACTGATGAATCAAAACCAGTTCGTTAACTATGTTGTATAACGACTAAGAAGTGATATAAAAAAATTAATATGTGTAACTAGGCTACGATGTGAGATTGTGGGAATGGCAATAAGGTGAATAATTAGGAAAAATTTAAAATTTATACATCTCTCCCATTGTGGCATTTCTTCTGGAGAAAAATGTTTGTGTCTGGGCCTTATATGACCCTTTAGGATATTGTCTATTGTCAACTCTCTTTGTCCTTCCTGGAGGTATGTGTCCATTGACAAATGCACATTTGGTCAGAGTTATTTTTTTCCTCGAGATATGGTCATTTGATTGAAAGAGACATTGGTGTGGGAAAATTTGAGTGAGCTTTCCTACTATCACCTGTCAACCAGTCTAGAAAGTTATCAGATAAAATCAAACACACAATCCTCTCAAAATTAGTCTTATCCTTTATCATTTGCTTAGATTCAGAAACACATTTACCAACAGGGTGGAGATATGAAAACACAGCCATAAATCATGTTGAGCTTGCCTAAGGATTGATAACACGTGTTTATGCTGGTCATTCCATTATACTTATCATAACATTCTCCAGAAGTCTATCGGGAAGCTACATGTCATTAACAAACAGAATCTGTAGCCTGCTGTTATTGCGTTCTCAGTCTTTAGTCATTGCATAAACAGTATGGCTGCTTGCTTGTGGTATAATGCAACTATAAATGATAACCAACATATGATGTAACAATGTAGTTATCTCACTGTAATTATTCATAGGAGGAAATGGCTAATTGTTTACCTGCAAACTGGAATGAACGCTTATATTACACAGTTCTAGTGAACAAGCATAATGTGTCTCAATAAAGCCTGAAATGTGTAGCTACAAATTATCATACAATTATTCCAGTGAACTCCATAAGTTATTTGACAGTGATACATGTTATTTTGTTGACATAGTCAATCACCTGATCTGAATCCAATTCAATTTATATTTTACATGCTGAAGATGAGACTGGAAGCAAAAAGTCCCAGAAACAAGTTGAAACTGAAGCTGGCTGTAGTACGAGACTTGGTAGGGCATCACCATGGGAGATACCCAGTATCTGCTGATGTCTATGTGTCACAGACTTCAAGCAGTCCCTGCATGTAAAGGAAATGCAACCAAATATGAAAAAAAGGATTAGGCTATTTTGCATGAAGTTAAGCTATCTAATATTTCTTTTGTGTACCTAAAAATCTGGGGACTAAATGTATAGACTAAGTCATTTTCAAAACAGTTCATCTTATCTGATTGAAAACAGTTTAAGATGACAGTGTGCCATTCAAACTAATTTTCATTGTATCCTTTCAAACTCAAAGGCTGAGGTTACAGAACCAAAATATAAAATGTATCGCTCTTTCTAGTAAGCAGGACAGTCATGTTAGCTGCTCTGGTCCAGCCTAGTTTGAAATCAGAGAGTATGTCCCAGTGCTCAATAAATATCTTCACTGCGCCTCCCCTTTTCTGGTCCTATCTGGAAGTAAAGACCAGTCACAACGTTTACAACTGTTGTTATACAACAAAAAAAAAAGAATGGGGAAGGAAAACCTATGCTGAAATTGTCAAATCCCCTTTCATCTCCATGTTTTCAGTGGGTGTCTGACCTAACGCAATGGGTGAAGCTTCAATGACCACATTTACGCTAACCTATTTGATACACAAAGCCAGGGCTGCTCCAATCTGGCCCTCGAGTCCAAATCCAGCCCTGACTTTCTCTCCTTTTAGACAATTATTGGTTTATAAGTGACGCTGTTTTGCGCCAATGATATGATTCCCATTTTAAATGTCCTTTTTAACGCTGATAACATTTTGAGTGAGTTAAGTGTCATCTTAAAATAAATTACATTACTGAAAAAATGCTTAAATGGGAAACCAAATTCAGAGAAAATGTTTTGATTAGTATGGAATAACCTGTATTATTGCCTTACATACAATATTACTTGTGTTGTTGCATGAATGTTGTCTATGTTGCTTATTGGTGAGCTCTCTTTTTTTTTATTTATTTATAATTTCGTAATTATTGTAGGCCCATGAATCGGACTTGATTATTCAGAAAATAAATTGTTAGATTGTTAATCAGGCGATCTAAAACAGGATCAGGTCAAGTGCAATTATGCATTAGAAAGGGACGCCACAGAAAATCATGTAATGCTGCATTATGCCTAGGGATGGTTATAAAAGAAAAATCTGCCTTAAAAAGAATGAAAAGAAAGACAGTAGAGAGAGAAAAAGGCAAAACTATGTCGCCCAGCTTTACACGAAAAAAATTTGTGCTCTCCCTGAGTGATGAAAATTAAGCTGCGAGTTCAATCCATATTGAGTAGGCTACTTTTGCTCTGCAAACATGAGTTACTTAAGTCTCAATGTTTATTGCTCCTATTTTTTATTCACATGAAATCAATCCAGACATATTTTTATCGAGCAATTCATGCTAAATCAGTTGTCCCCGCCCATGCCTGCTTCCAGGCCCAACAGAGGTGGTCTCAGGCTCAGTACTTTCTCCCGTCCCAATATCCTTACCGACGCACCAGCCCCACTCCCAACTGAGGAAGATGAGCAGCATTGTGTTGAATGACCTGCCTGAAGGCATAATTGCAGGGGGTCTGTGGGAATTTATTTTTTATTATTTTGAAAAACAGAACAATGTTTAAATCCTTTTTCAATCATAAGAACTCGTTCACTGTGATTATTTTTCCACATAATGATCATTATGTGAAACAAGAACAGCCTATTGTCTGTACTGGATGCTGGACGGTTTGAAGCATTGAACTGCAGGTAATTTGGGTCAGTATTCTGCTGGATTTAGTGTTATTTATTGTATCGCCCCGACGACAATAGTCGGGAGAAACTATGGTTTAGTTCCGGGGCCACCGCCGCCGCCGCGTCCGCCACCGCCGCGCCCGCAGAGATTTTCTGTTCCGGGGTCTGGAAGCGACAATTATCACAGGAATTTTTTCTAATTTTGCACAGCGAAGATATTTATTTGACGCTGCTCAAGGCCGATTTTCGGTCCAATATGGCTGCCGGCGGCCATTTTGTCCGAAATGTGGGGATCAGGGAGATACACGACTCGGTCCCTGTGGCGACCAAGTTATCTAGTTTATTTATTGATTTATTTATTTTCCCCTTGGTGCATGTCAGTTTAGGTCAACTAAATGGCTTTAGCTGAGTTTTTGGTGATAATGTTAATTTAAATTGTATTATACGACAAGACCTTTTCATTTGCATTTTCATTTCTACTTTTACAGCAGCTTATATTTTAGTAGTTGGACTGTGTACATAGTTCAAAAATCTGCTATTGATTTTTAATCTTTTGTTTTTTATATCATTCTGTAAATGATCACGTTAATTTATTTCAATTGAAGAGATTAATGTATATTCAAGTATATTTAAGTTATTTTTACATCTCACTGTCAGTAAATATAATAAGTAATATGATAAGTAATAAGGTTAGATATGTACTGGCTATGACGGAGTTGAAAGCACTTTCTACCTGCTATAGTTATTTCCTTTTAAGATGAGAGCTTCCTCTCTGTTTCATGCGGAGGTTCATGCTGCAGTAATGTGGCTGCACTAATGTTTTAAGTTGAGCTATATGTGAAGATGAGCAGAACAGAGAAAGCAAGCACATCAGTTGCCTCAAAATTATTTTCTATGGATGTTATTCAATGTTCCAACCGTTGTGATTCTGACAGTCAACAATACATCCTGGCATGTATACTGTTATCACTGTGGGTAAGCCTTTATTTACTTATCCTCTATCTGGTCAACTAGTCTGTCCTCTTTACGGCTTTCTTTTTTAGCGCCACCACTTAAGCGTGTGATGTAATCACTAACCTACCAGAACTATTAGCCTATTGGGGGGGCGGGCTGACGATTTTTACTTTGAGTATTGGGACACAACCAGAGTCACCCTTAAGCCCATTGTTCCTCTGCTGATGATACGTTGTAAATTTGCTGTTTTTTGCCGTCATCTGCACGTGAAATGTTTTAAACGCCATTTCAGCATTATTTTAAATATTTTAATGGTTGCATGTTGACCTGTTATTGGTGTGAAGATTGACTCAAAGCAATTTTTCTCATTGTGTCGTGCTACACAGTATGCTCATGTCCCTGCAAACTGTTCATTCTTAGCTTATCTAACATTGATCGGAAGACTCAGATGATTAGGCTATACTTGACCTAGCGTTTCCTGATCCTGCGGACATTGAATATCGTCTGGTATTGTCAGGCTGTTTTGGGGTAAATGGTAAGAGCTGAAATTATATGATTTTGCATAATATGTGAAAAAGAAGGTGATCCTGAATTGCATGAAAACAGCAAAAGAATATGCAGTACATATATGAGATACAGATCAATAAACCTATCTTGGTTCAGTTTTCCTTCTGTCATCTTATGAAAAGGATATTCATATACTCTAACAATGATAGCAATCACAAATGTAAAGGTGGCCCTCTTAGTCACATGATCATTCTTTTCTTAGACTGGAAAAATGGAGGGAAAAAAATAACATCTCCTGGCTCACTCAAAATGGGCAGCGATGATCTCTGCAATGAGGCTTGTTCAGGAGCCTTTAGGGAAATACATATCTGAGCACATTCAGGGGAATGAAGCTCACTCAATAAATCAAGCTGACACAATAAATACTTCTGCCACATGAGCCTCCTTCGTCTAACACTCTGCCCACCTATGCCGACTCCTGTGAGAGCACACTGGGCCTCCCTAGAGACCTGTAAACAATATCAGCGCAGTAATGCGGTCGAAGCTCACTAGTGAGGGCTTTTTGTTCTGCCTAACACGTGATTCTAAGCCAGGGCTGATGATAAATTCACACCTGCGAGCTCAGCTGCTCAGCCTGTTGCTTTGTAATTTCATGTAATAATAATAAAATAATAATAATAATAAAATAATAATAATAATAATAATTATTATTATTATTATTTTATTATATATTATTGTATGTTGTATATAGACATATAGAGATATAGACACGCAAACTGTATACAGAAGGATGACAAATTAATGGAAAATACCTGAGACGGCGCAAACAAACATAACAAATGCACACACTTGTGTTAATTTTTCTTGCGAGATTTGTGTTCACTCGTCCTCTTATGGCAGGATGGTCAATGCAAATTAATTCTGGACTTATTCTGGGTGATCATCTTTATGTTCTACGATAAAGAATTTGCACCATGATGGGAGTGGTCTCTTCCAAGATAACACTGGCCAAGCTCCACAGAAGGTCACTGAATGGTTTTATGTGTATGAAAATTATGACTATGGGGAGAGTTAGACAGCGCTCTCTGTCACCATCATCAAAACATGAAATAGGAGAATATCACTTGGAAGGGAGTATTCTATCCTTCAGAAAAGTTATACACTTGTGCACTCTATGACGATGAATGTCCTCAGATATTTTGTGGTCAGTCTAAAATGAATTGTCCAATCCACTTTGTGTTTCCAAGTGGAAGGCCGATTCTCTGAATTTGTGTTTCAGTCATGAGTAATTAACTGAGCAATTAAGTGGTCTGTGATAAAGTGTGAGCCTGTCCTTTGTGGTAAAGGCTTGCTCTTGCAGTTACCAGTCATGAAATAGAATCACTCCATTCCAGTATCAAGTGTTTTCTGGGGAACAGAGCTCTCCACTCTCCTGGGCCACTCATTGTGCAAACTAGGCCATGCAACAATTAAACAATTTTAAACGTCATGTTCATTGTCATTGGGTAATTGTCATTGTATATTCCCTTTCAGATGGAAACAGTACCCAATTTCCGTGAATATTTATGGGGTGTATTAGAAACAAATGTATTATTATCCCTCGAACTGCACAGATCACATAGTACTTCATTCAGATCTGCAGCTATTAATGTTATAATCTGGCAAATGTAACACATCTCCCAAAAGTGTAATACCAGTTACTTACCTTCTTTGTAACAAATCCTTGCAAAGGTAATGCTTATTGCGTTTGTGGGAAACAGTATTAAGTTTGTGGTAAGTGGCCTTATGTTTATGGGAAATGTATTACGTTTTAGGGATGATTAAAATAAAAATTGCAGATTAGTATTACTGTTGCGGCTGTACAGGGTGAGGGTTAAGAACGATCTGGGCAAAAAGCTATTGTGATTTTGACCATGTATTTACACGTGTTGAAATGCAGATGTTTTCAAATGACACAGTTATTCATTGAAAATGTCTATGCTTGCCTGTACACAATATTCTCATATTTCTTAAATTAATGGCATAGAGAATTGCAGTACAGTCCTTTGGAATTTATTTTAATGGCCGTACATATTCACAGACCATTAAGAAATCGCTTGAAATGAAAACAATTGTAGATGAATACTTCAGCTCGCAGCGAATGTATCATTGGAAAAACACTATAATGCATGGGTTGATTTTAAACCCCCGACAATGGTTCCTCCTTCTGAATGTACCTCATATTCAAGAATTTTATGTAAAAGTGTTTTTCATGCATAAACCACATCTAAAAAGTTTTCAACATTGTCCTGTTCATTTTGAAGGAGGAGGGTCTTAAATCAAAAGAATGACCTTTTCAATAAAGTTTAACAGTATTTTTCCACATCAAATTAATTTATTGAGTCAACAACTTCTATAAATCACAAAAATTCTAAATTTTGTCATAGTTTGCTCACATTTTGCTCTAAACCTCTGAAAAAGAGCTTCATGATGAGCGACACAACAAACCATATGTTAAAAAAGGTAATCTATATCCAATTATTTAAATTCATTCATTCCATGTTTCTGTTTTTTCCTTTTTTCTGTGAAGCAATCAAATTTAACCATCAAAATTATTGGCACCCCTGGTTTACTACTTTGTACAAACCTTTAAGGAAGAGATAACAGCTGCATTTTACATGCTGAGGGAGATTGAGGGCAAAATGTCCCTAAAACAAGCAAGAACTGAAGAGGGAGGCTGTACAGGCCTGAAAGAGAATCACCAGGGACAACTCCCTGCGGTGGGTCCAGTCAGAAAAGATGTCAATGATGTCATAAGTCAGTAATTCGAAGGTACACAGACAAAGAAAATGGCGAAAGTTCAGCAGAACGTGAATGAGAGAGCTGTGAGGAGCTGTGAGTGAATCTTTTCATGCAACTAACACCGTTTTATGTACAAGTATAGCGGTTAGTGAAGTTGTTAGGGTCACTCTCGACCAGGGTTCCATAGAAATTTACTCAAGGTTAAAATACGATAAATTAAAATGTATCCACATTTCTGTAACGATATTGTTTTTGTTCCCAGTCAGTATCTAGTATATGTACCCAGGGTTCTAGCATCAACCAGTTGTAGCAACCAAGAGCAATCAGAGGAGCAAATAAGCTCTCTAGTTAACATTACTCTTTGATGAATACAACCTCGCTGAATGAACCCCTCACTTAAATGTTAACTGAATAACTAAACACGAGATCCCAAATCCCTACTTTTAAATAGAAGCGGTAGCCATCCAACTATGTTTACAACAAACAGCTACGACAACCAAGATGAACTGGGGAAAGGTTAGAGTCCCCTGGTTAACATTAGTCTTTAATTAATACAGCCAAGGCAAATGAACAACTCACTTTCACTGTAGGTGTGATGCACTCCTTCTTTACTGCCAAACACGCTGATAATGTGTTTGACCAAAAATGTCAACTTTGGGCTCACCTGACCATAACACTCTCTTCCGGTCACAGTTCACAACATGTTTGCCAAACCCCAGACACTTGGATCTGTTTTTTTTTTTTTTTGTGTGTGTGTGTGTGTGTGTGTGTGTGTGTGTGTGTGTTCAGTAAGGGCTTTCTTTGAGCAACCTTTCCAAAAAGTGTATTGCCATGGAGGTGGCATGTTATGGATTTTTTTTCAGGCTTGGTGACTCTAAAATGCGACCAATCACTGCATCAGGTTGTTGCCTCCCTCATAATCTTCTTCAACACCCATTGAGACCATACACAATTACATCTTATCCACCTTTTTCTTGCCAGTTTTCATAGATTAAGTGCTAAGTGGTATTTTTAATCATTTTTGTCTTCTTTGGAATTTATGACTTCACTTGTGAAGGTCAGTTACTATCTGAGGCTTTTGCATAATCATTTATTTTGTTTTGTGTGTATGTGTGTGCATGTGCAAACCCCAATTCCAATGAAGTTGGGACATTGTGTAAAGCGTGAATACAAACAGAATATAATGATTTGCAAATCCTTTTTTACCTATATTCAATTGAGTACAATACAAAGACAGGACATTTAATGTTCAAACTGATAAACTTTATTGTTTTTTTGGAAATATTCACTCATTTCGAATTTGTTGCCTGCAACACGTTCCAAAAAAGCTGGGACAGGGGCGACAAAAGACTGGGAAAGTTGAGGAATGCTCAAAAAACACTTGTTTGCAATGTTCCACAGGTGAACAGGTTAATTGGAAACAGATGAGTGTCATGATAAGGTATAACAGGAGCTCCCTGAAAGGCTCAGTCGTTCACAAGCAAGGATGGGGCGAGGTTCACCACTTTGTGAACAACTGCGTGAGCAAATAGTCCAACAGTTGAAGAACGACGTTTCTTAACATGCAAATGCAAGGAATTTAGGGATTTCATCATCTACAGTCCATAATATCATCAAAAGATTCAGAGAATCCGGAGAAATCTCTACATGTAAGCGACAAGGCCGAAACCACATTGAATGCCTATGACCATCAGTCCCTCAGATGGCACTGAATTAAAAACCGACTTCAATCTGTAAAGAATATTACCATTTGGGCTCAGGAACACTTCAAAAAACCATTGTCAGTTAACATAGTTCGTCGCTACATCTACAAGTGCAAGTTAAAACTCTACCATGCAAACCGAAAGCCATATATCAACAGCACCCAGAAATACCATCGGCTTCTCTGGGCCCGAGCTCATCTGAGATGGACTGACGCAAAGTGGAAAAGTGTGCAGTGGTCAGACGAGTCCACATTTTAAATTGTTCTTGGAAATCATGGACGGCGTGTCTCCGGGCTAAAGAGGAAAAGAACCATACAGATTTTTATCAGCTCAAAGTTCAAAAGCCAGCATCTGTGATGGTATGGGGATGTGTTAGTGCCCATGGCATGGGTAACTTGCACATCTGTGAAGGCATCATTAATGCTGAAAGGTACATACAGGTTTTGGAACAACATATGCTGCCATCGAAGCGACGTCTTTTTCAGGGACGTCCGTGCTTATTTCAGCAAGACAACGCCAAGCCGCATTTTGCACCTGTTACAGCAGCGTGGCTTCGTAGTAAAAGAGTGCGGGTAACAGACTGGTCTTCCTGCAGTCCAGACCTGTCTCCCATTGAAAATGTGTGGCGCATTATGAAGCGCAAAATATGACAACGGAGACCCCGGACTGTTGAGCAACTGAAGTCATGCATCAAGCAAGAATGGGAAGGAATTCCACCTCCAAAGCTTCTACAATTAGTGTCCTCAGTTCCCAAAAGCTTATTGAGTGTTGTTAAAAGGAAAGGTGATGTTACACAGTGGTAAACATGCCCCTGTCCCAGCTTTTTTGGAACGCGTTGCAGGCATCAAATTCAAAATAAGTGACTATTTCCAAAAAAACAATAAAGTTTATCAGTTTGAACATGAAATATCTAGTCTTTGTAGTGTACTCAATTGAATATATGTCAAAAAAGGGTTTGCAAATCATTGCATTCTGTTTTTATTCATGTTTTACACAACGTCCCAACTTCATTGGAATTGGGGTTTGTATACTTGTGTTTGGTTTTGTTGAGAATAATGAAAATAAAAATGCTGAGAATCATTCAGAGGCGCTGAACATTTACTGCTCAGCCGCGTCAAAGAAGTCAATATTCTGTTGCTTTCATTTATCCTGCTTTCATTCGGCCCTCAGCAGATATCCGGGAGTACAGACACATTTTCTCTTCTCCAAGATCCCCTCTGATCCATGGTCCCAAATTCATGTTTACTTCTGTGAATACCCACCCACTTCGTTCTCCTCTGTGTGAGAAACAAAGTGTTAAGGAAAAACTCAAGTGAGACTTTAAGCTATAAAACCTGGTTCTTTGCACTGTGTGTTGGAGTAAAGGTATGAGAAAACTCTAGTGTATAGATGCTCGGTTTTGTTTTGCGCTCCCATTCCCTGGTGAGAGCCTTAATTGCATTTTTTCCCTCCCAGTAACAGGCTAAGTAATGGTTTCCCTCTCTGCCGCTGCCTGGGGTTTCAAGCTCTATTACTCTGTGAAGGAGGCCATTGCTTTGCCAAGGGGAAATTTCCTCCTTAGTGTGTCTCTGCTTTGGTATTTTCTGCTCAAAGGACCAATCCAGCGTCCAATACATTGTTTAATAGTACCCACCATATTTTAGAGCTATATTTACAAAAATATGACTACCTGCTTTGTAAGCACAATGAAATGATGCGTACGTGCAGAATGGTTCCAGCATACATAAATAAATTACATTTTGATTTTGCTCCTATTTCCTTTAACAGCTTTATAATCTTTCTGTCGCTTGGTCGGGGTACATTTCACGCGTATAAAGTTTTGCTAATGACATAATATTGTGAATGGTTTTGACATGCTTGTGGAATTTCAATGCGAACAACTGTTAAGTATGCTAGGCTCCAGAAAATGGCTAATTTCATTATGATGTGTGCATGCTTCTACAGATAGCATTCTGCTTCTAGACATATTCTTGTAAACGACGCAGATCTTTTATGTTTCACACTGCTTGCATTTTTATTAATGGACTCGTACGTACTTAGTTTTCACATTGTACGGAACTGCATGACAGGAACCTGATGAAGTGGTTTTCCTGCGACAGGATGGTCTCCATTGGTTCTGAGTTATTGCCGCTTTTTAATTGTTGCGAAATAGCATTTGTTGTCCAACAAGGACACTGCAGCAAAATTGATGGCCCTTGCTTAATCGGCTTTTCCACCGTTCATTTGCGGATTCTGTTAAAGGTTCTTTTTGAAATGCGAACTCCGAGACTGTTTTAACAGCTGTTTGTCAGACTGAATGGCATTTTTGAAGTATCACTATGAGTCGGCCTTTCAACTTGGACTGGGTTTTTATTTTTGTGTCACAAGAGGCTTCCGCTGAAGCATTCATAAACTACTTCCGTCCGTTTCTGGGGCAAGTCATTGTTGATTTTGAGTGGAGGCAAGACATTAATGGCCTTAGGTTCTCATGAACTATGTGACCAAACGGAGGACTGAGCTCCATGTTCTGGCTTTGAGAAACAGCTTTATGAGAGCAGCAGTCTCGTGGATTAGAGTTCACTTTTTGACATGTGGGCACTTTGCAAATTGAGGCTGATGTTTGCCACATTGAAAGTTGTAACTGTGAAAGTTGAAATCCATTAATTCAGTCACTACACAGTCACATACAAACTGTAGCCCTGAAACTCAAAAGGTGGCAGACCTGAAAAAGATATGCATTTTTTTTTTTCCACCTCACTTGAAAAAGTCCTTGTTCATTTTCACAAAATACCAATTTTCAAGGTTTTGTGAAGTGTTTTCACGGCTATTTTAAAGGCAAAATTTACGAACATGCCCTACATCTGTCCACGTTTTTGAGATATTGTACATATCCCTTGATTTATACTGTGCTCTAGAAAAAAAAAATCTATTTTCTGTTTTACATTTTCATTGAATCAAGGACAAAGAAATGAATTGTCCCTGTCTAAATGACCCACATAAAACTGTACAGGAAATGGATTATATGTACACATCTCTTCACAGCATGATTTACTTATGATCCATAGTTTGAAGGTGATTGGTAAAAATAACTTTGGGACAACAATGGCACTTTTTTATTGAATGGCGCAAATAATTTGAGTAAATATTGAGACAATAATGGTGGAGATGATTATAAGAAGTCTAAAATAATTATATTTTTACTTCATGTCTTGGATTTTTTTTTTTTTTTTTCTGCTAAGCAAGGGAAAAGAAGACTGCTCTTCCAGTGTCAAAAGGCTATTGTCTTCAGATGATTTAACGTGGCAGTTTGAAACGCTTGGAGATTAAAGTGATGTTAATGATAAGTGAGAGGAAGAAAGAGGGTAGGCTATATTTTAATTCCTGGGAGGGCAGTTAATGACTTCTATTGGCCGAGATTAAACCAAACCTGTCTCATCAGCTCTTTCTGCTCCTTAGGGGGAAAATCCTTTCTGTACTTTTATTCAAATTTTTTGAGGAAGTGCATTGATCTGCAGCTAATGTTTCTAAATGTAAAATTGACTGTACGCTGTATTTTGAGAGCAGGGCCATTTAGCTGCTCGGAGAGAACTGTCATGTTCTATGAAAAACGAAAGGCCCCTGGCTTGTGATGTTTAATCAGAAGGTAATTCATTTAAAGGGAAAAAAAAAAGTGTTCCTTTTTGAAGTAGGATAATGTAATGACCATCAAGATCGACGTGACATTTGGGATATCAGTACATGATTGAGCCTCTGTTTACAGGATGATAACCTTATAGAAGGTATATGAAAATACGTTGTGAGATTGTGACGGTGACACAGAGCGTATTTTGCAGTGAATGACTTTATTGACTGGATTTTGCTGTTTCCACAGCCTCCACTGTACTGTGCTTTGTTTGGCTTTGGCCTGTCCTTCATGAGGTCAAAGAGCAATTCCCAAAATGGTTAGGCTTAGCTCATATTGTGACTGTAATTAGCAAGCATTCCAATCCCCTGAGCCCGGCAGAACAAGAGAGCACCCCCAGCCCCTAGTCTTTGTTAGCACCAGGGTGATGGGAGTCATTGAACATTCTACTGACAGTAGATTATATCTGTTTTTACATAGATGTCAGGCTGCAGTTGGCGATGTTACTTATGCTTGCTGTGGCTCTCGTTTGCGTATTCACTCAGGGTGCTCAGTGGAAATAGATCATGCTGCAATACAGTGCTGTGAAAAAGTATGTGCACTTTCCTGATTTCTCCCACTTTTGAACATTTGTCACACTTTAATGTTTCAGATCATCAAATTAATTTTAATACTGGACAAAAATGACCTGAGTAAAAAAAAAAAAAAAAACATGCAATTTTTAAATGATGACTTCATTTATTCAAGGAAAAAACTTTTTAAAAAACTCCCACTCCAACTGGTCCTATGTGGGGAAAAAAAAGTAATTGGCTGCTTAATTCCCTAATCAACCAATTAACCTCTTAAACCTGAATTCCCCCGGTACAGGGGGCTGCAGTTCATCTCACAGGAAACACCATACAAGGGCATAGTAAACGTGAAGCAACATAGTCACGTTATGCAGTGCCCAGCTCCAAATAAATGAATGAATGAATGAATGAATAAATAAATAAAGCCACACCTGGATTTAACTTAGCAATTAGTTAGAGCTTACCATTGGATAATTACTGCAGTTATTAATATGTGTCAGCTGACAACAAGTTATTTAACCCTAACTGATGCAGTGAGTAGCGTCTCATGTCTTAAACAATCATGTCAGAACAATCCTGTGATTGTGGAAAAGATGTTCATCTGTTTCAGAAGGGTCAAATTATTGGCCTGCATCAAGCAAAGAGAACAACTAAGTAGATTGCTGAAACTTAGAAAACTGGGCTATGAACTGTCCAATGCATTATGAAAACCTGGAAGGGTAGTGGTTAGCTGCCAACTTAGCGGAAAAAAAATTGGTTGGAAAAAAAAATCATGAATGATCAAGATGGGAGATTACCAAGATGTTTGGTGAAGTCTCATCCTTAAAAATCAACACTAGAACTCAAGGATATGTTTACTTGTGAAAGTAAGAGCACTTACACACTCACAATGCGAGAGGGCCTTGCAGGATTGGGACTAAACAGCTGCGAGGCCACAAAAAAGCCACTTGATAGTGAGGCTAATTGGGTGTGGGGCGGCTACAAGTTCAATTTGCTATGGATCATAAAGATTTGACTGTGGAGCAATGGAAAAAAGTCATGTGTTCTGATGAGTCCTGACTTACCCTATTGTTGACCAAGAGATGTGTCGAGGTAGGAAAGGAAGCTCATGAGGCCATGCAGCCCGCTGTATAGTGCCAGCTTTGAAAGCTTCTGGAGCCTGTGCTATGATCTGGGGTTGCTTCAATTTGTCAGGTCTAGGCTTAGCGACATTATGAAGCAATGAAATGAATTCAGCAGATTACTGGAATGTACTGAGTGACCAGGTTATCCTATTAATAGATTTTATTAATCTCTTACAGCATAGGCGCAGTCTAGAATGGTTCAGCTAACTTGAGGAATCATTTTCTCACATGAATTGGCCACCACCGAGTCCTGACCATAACCAGTTGAAAGTCTTTGGGATGTGCTGTAGAAGGCTTTATGGAGTGGTTTGACTCTCTACCATTGTCAATACAAGATCTTGACCTAAAATTGATGCAACTGTGGTTGAAAATGGATGTTACAGCATTGCATAAAATTGTCCAGACAATGCTAGGATGAATGCATGCCACGATCAGAGCTAAAGGCATTCCAACGAAATATCAGAGTGAGTGAATTTTTTTTTTTTTGGCTGTATATACTAATTGTTATAATTTATATATGGTAAAACCATCAGCAAATGTGTATGGGTCAGAATCAGATTGCAGTCCTGGCCAGCTTGGAAATAAGTCGTGGTTAGTGTTAGAGCTGCTTTTATATCGGATCACATCACTGTTTGGTCGACATCTTCAAGGTGATATCAAAGTCTCCTGAAATGAAAAAAAAAGACACCCTCATGAGACATGAAGACTCCCTCTCCAAATATAGCAGTAAGAGGCATGTTATGTAGGCACAGTAATAGCTATTGCTACACAGTAGCTATGATCTGCAGTGCCTGCCAACTGTCAGAGCAATATATTCTCCATTAGCTCGAGGATTACACTGCTGACAAATCCAACTGGAAGTCAAATCATTTATTTTGTATGCTCATCATATAGTAACTGTGTCTATAGGTATACATATATCATATATTATGTTGGATTCAGTAAAAGAAATGACTTTTTTTTTTCGTTAAGAACAGTGAAGCTCATATTCTTTGTCATATTTGTATGCTGCCTCTGAAATACTGTTTGTTTAAGGTATGTTTGAATAAATGCTAAGTATAAATTGGATTGCAAGCTTCATAATTCTCTCAAAATTGTTTGATAATTCTGGTGGTAAATTGTGTTAAATGTACATTTTTCATATTTTATTGTAAGTTAGCATTTGGCGCACCACTCGCTAGTGGAGGGAGTGAGGGGTAAACACTGTGTGATTAGTGTGGTCGAATCTACTGCATTCCAGGCTCATCCTTCCCAAGTGCCTCATTTCCTGGCGGTGTTTTATACATTAACATCTGTCTGCCTTGTTGCTCTGCATTTTAAGAGATGACCCCCCTCCCCCCTTTGTCTTCTCCCTTGAACACTATCCCCACGGCTTCCATTCTGGCTCTTTCCACAGTTTTTTTTTTTTTTTTTTTAAATCTGATATTGTCTATAGCAGTCCGCAGCCTTTCTCCTGCCCACTTACACTATCTCACCAGTCCGTATCTGTGTTCATTCCAACAATGCGGTGTCATTTTTTTGATGGTGGGTCTGAATGGATATGGGGTCCATCAGTTAATATTAAAATTGTGGCGACTGTTGGTATCACCTGGAGCCAAATTGCACATAACCGCGTTGGGGAATCTTCTGGACTGTCCAAACCCTTGGCCTCTCTATTTTTTTCTCTTCCTTTCTCTCTCTCTCAAATCTTTTTTTTTTTCGTTGTTTCTTCCTTGCACACCCTGCTTCTTGCTTTCTGCCCTTGGCGAATGAAAGGTCAAAGACGCTTCAGTGATTAATGAGCACGTGGCTGTGGGATCTTTCTGTTATGTCCCTCTTCGTATTTTCATTTTATCTGCTAATTCTTCGAAGACTACCCACATTTCAGTGCTGGATGGACATGACATGCCGTCTACCGGGCTGGTTTCTGTTAGCTAGTGGTCATAAGAGAAGAAAGAGTACAAATGTACAAAGCACATTTATAAGGTATTTTAACTCAATTTACTCATTGTAACTTAACGCGCATATTAAGTGTGTTTCTAGCGTATTTTCGACTCCGTCAAATGCACTTTGTTTGACAATTCTTTTTGGTCTTAAGCTTCAAGAGTGCTCCAAATGTTCCCCCCCCATTTTAAACAGCGAGGAAAGAGCCAGCCCATTCAAGCAGTTGTATGGCTTCAAGGAATCCTTGAGTGGCCAATGCTGTCACAGAAAAGAGGTGCTCTCCATCAGCCCAGGCCAACTGTTTATTTGAAAGTGTAATGAAATATTTACTTTCTATTGCAATGGCGGATTAGCGGCGGTAATTGACTGTGGCAGGGCCGAATGTTTCTGTGTCTCTCCGAGAGAGAGGCCCCTCTCTGGTTTGAATGGGAATCCTCGGGGCACAATGGACCCGTTTGGGAGAGTGTATTCCCTGCCTGTCACTTTCTCTCCACATGTTGCTTTTCTTTCTGTGGGAGATAAGTGCAGCCTAACGCTGAACAAATAGTGGAAATAGGAGGCCACTGAGAATCATTTGCTTCTCATTTTCCCATGGTGTGCAATGAAAGAGACGGCAAGAGAGAGAGTGAAGGAAGGAGAAGGGGAGAGAGAGGGAGCTGTGGATAGAAGAAGAGATGGAACGATAGGCAAATAGAATGAGAAATTGTTTAGATGTATGTGTGTGTGTGTGTGTGAGAGAGAGAGAGAGAGAGAGAGGACTCAGAGCTCCACATTTCTTTTTTTTCTCACAAGCAAATCCAATTGAAAAGTCGGCGGGACTTTATAGAGAGCTGGGGTTGTCACTTTGGGCAGCGGTAATGAAAAAATCTGAGCGGGGCTAAATTGGCATCAGGTGTGGGCCCCACTCCGCTACGATAGGCCGGCGCATTGTGCTGCCCGAGCGCTCACTCATCTCCAGATATAATGGGAAAAATTAATGCAAATGAGTGGACAGAATGTATTTAAATGCAGATTGAAAGGAGCCCTGTGCTCTGCCTGATAACAAGTGGCCGTAGGAGAAGGGACACATTGTACTGGCACATCCAACCCCCCTCTGTCTCCACACAGAGTTTTTATTCTCACTTGTGTCTCTTAAGGGCCTTTGGTTCACAGGGTGATCTCTCACTCTCTCTCCCTTTCTCTGTCTCGTTCTCTCGTCGCTGCCCCATCTCTCTAAACTATTTACATTGCTCATTTATTTGGAGTGCTGATGCCACTCAGATTGTGGCCATTGGATGCCTGCTAATATGTCAGCTCAATGTAGTCAGGGGAGCGGAGAGAAACAGGGAATGCAGTCATTAATGACTGGGGTTGCCAAAGTCCATTACCTCATTAGAATTAGCAGAGCAGGCAATGCTATGGGCATCACAAACAAGCCTCTGGTTTCACACTGAGCTCTTGAGCTAGCCAAGTTTTAAGACTATAATTTGGGGTAAGCTGTCTTGTCATCTCTACACATAAAACAACTTTGGCAAATACTCAGTCAACATTTTATCTTCATTTAGTCTTGTAAATAAATATGAACATTTTTCCAGATTTGGTTTTGCTGTTTAATAATGGTAAATATATGTGGTATATCTCAAAACGCTTTTGCACTTATTTAAATTTTCTAAACATAATAAACAGTTCAAGAAATCATAATTCCCTTCTTAAGAAAGATGATTTAAGAAATGTGCAACATTTATAGCTTGCTGTTTGTGAATAATAATGCCTGTCAGCTTGAATTAAATATAGTTAAGGCATATAGCTTCCAGGGGATTTACGGTTTGTTGCAGTTTTCTCTTGGGATGAATGCTGAACATGCAGGCAATACAATGGACACCCCTCTGTGGTCTTTATTAAGGTTCTCAGTCAAAGAGAATAGAGTGGCAAGTGTTTCTACTCTGAAGAATGAAAACCAAGCAGCAAGACTCCTTCTGCAGTGTTTTTGTGTGGCCTATTTTAATTTACAAACTCAGCGTTTGTAATGTAATGTAATTATAATAAATGCCCCAATTTCATGTGGGCCGCTCGAAAATGAACAAAACACATTCCAGTATCGTAGCAATGTGACAGTTTCCTGGTGCCTTGGGTATAAAAGACTGGCGAGACTGAAATTAAATCAAAACGGCCATTTTAGAATCTAATCAGACTTCACATGCAGGGCAGCGAAGGAAACGTAACAGATTCTGGCTTGTCCAGAAGTTCCAGTCTGGTGATTAATGAGTGAAATAATGTACTTGGGAAATGAGCAAACACTCCCTCGCTCCTCACTTAGTGCTTGAGCGAGCCAGTGATGAGGGCAGTCCAAGGTGAGATTGTAACAGGATTGCACTGGAGCGCAGAATCCCTGAGCCGGGCGGATACTCTCCAAGTGGGAGTGAACAGGTCTGCAGCAAAAGAAAAAAACAAAAGGCAGACAGAGTGGAACTTTTCCAGAACAGCAACCATTAGATTCAGTTGACAGACCGCAGTTTTAATTTTGGTTTATGTGAGAGGCGAAAAGATTTCATTTGAAGAGGCAGTGAGAGGAGTCAGTTTTAATGAGACAAACAGAGCGTGGAGCATGGGGGTCGTGAGTTAGAGAGAAGGTGGTTGGACTTTCACCTGAGTCGTTATTAATTATCCAACTCCAGACATTTCTTACAATGAGAATGAAAACAGATCACCGCAGTAACTGTCTTGGTAACCAATTACTTACATGTGGTAAATGTTCTTGGACAAGCAGAAGAGGATACTTCAGACTTGTTTTGCTTTGAAAATATTCCAGTGTGTGGCTCATTTTCTTGATTACACTGCAAACAAGTTAACTTGAAATTATATCAATCAGTTACTTGTAAAAAGAATGACAATTAGCAGTCACATTCGCTTGATAAGTGACTGAATGTAAATGGTACATCAGCATGCACACAAAGACATGCTTATGGCTGCAGACATTTCTACCCTATCTCCTAAAGTGCATCAATTTTACTTTAGTTTAGTTTGCCTTCATTGTGTATTTATTAGTATTTTTACAATCATTATTGTCCATGGGAATTAATTTGAAAGGTTGAAAAGGTGTAGCATGTTTAGATTATAGCATGTTCCGGTATGCTATAATGCATGCTATGAACGTTGACCTTAACTTGGATTTTGATTTCCATTTCTTAGCAGTCAATTTTCTTTTTTAATGCACTTTTTTGTTCATGTTGAACTTACAATATATTTTCGATATAGAAAAATATAATAAAAATTATTCATCTAATGGAATGCACACAGTTTTGTCTCCAGTATGCATCTGAAATAGGTGGCATTCAGTACAGCGAACATTAAAACTAATAAATGTATGTTTCTACATGTAAGTACTTGTATAAGCACACTTTGTTGTACTACAATGAGTGAGAACAAAGTATTATTTAAAAAGTACAGTATGTCTATGCTGTTCTCCATCTCTGTTGCAGTGTTAGCTGTTGGAACACTATGCGTGTTTAAATAGTCTGACTGACTGTGTGCTGACATCTCTGTTGCTCTTTTTCTTGCTTCTTTAAATAGATAAAGTCATGGAAAATTGTGTGCTTAATGTATGCTCTTTAGCGAGCCACTTCAGATAAGAATATCTTCTAGCTAAATGTTGTTTGTTATGTTTTCAAATCAATTGTTCAGGATATCCTTTATATTGTGGTCAT
Organism: Gymnothorax javanicus; assembly: GCA_029692085.1. Lineage (NCBI taxonomy): Eukaryota > Metazoa > Chordata > Actinopteri > Anguilliformes > Muraenidae > Gymnothorax > Gymnothorax javanicus. The sequence continues at coordinate 38,176,549 of CM056210.1, read as the reverse complement.
TCACAGTTGATTTTTGAGTTTGTTAATGTATTTTTAGGTACAATGTGAAGTGATCATTTAAAATAAATGCTGCGATTGTGGTTAGTTGTCAGGGTAAGTAAGGGAGTATAATCCTTTTCAGTTCCACTCCATGAACCATTGCTCGGGCCCGGCATGAAAGCCAATGGACAGAAAGCACTTCATCTGTAATACACCATGTAGACTAATATCGGCTCCTCTTTCAGCCCGCATATTGCAGTGAGATATTGATCTGGAAAAATTGTGTCATATTGAAGCTGTCGGTTACGATATTCATCATACTGCCAGTTTGTCTTTTGCCTACAAGTTATTAGAAGATAGAGTTGAAGGATTCGCCTCGGGGATCCTGCAAACAATTCATCAAATGAAAATGTATAATGGATTGTTATATAATATGCACATGGATCTTGTTGAAGCCATGTATTAGGAGTGCATTAGGACCAGGCCAGTTTGCCTTCAATCCACTGAGATGAGAAATGACCCTCTATGACAGTTTTTAAGGGAATACTGTTGCCTATGAATCGCATTAAATGAAATCATCTGCAACGCTGAATGAAGTAGCAATTCGCTCGATGGAGGGCAAGCATTCATATTTCACACTTAAAGCCATGTCCAGACTTTGCATGTCTGAACAAATTTTCATTACCCAGCAATTGCCATTTGGTATCTCTATGGTCAGCAATGACGACGTTCCAGTCGCAAGAGGATGTTCAAGAACTTTTAACCGGCCAATCCCCTGAGTCTTTTGGTACTTATTGTGGTTTTGTTTATGTGGGACGAGTACACATAGTCAAAGGGATCACACAGGAAGGGCCACAGAGATAAGTGTAGAGATGCTGCTGTGAAATAGTTCCCTGATTCTCTTCCTCTTACGGATTTACTGACTTCAGTTTGCGAGTGGGCTGTTCAACACAAGTCCCCATTTTAGAAAACAAATGAATAAGAAAATAATAGCAGCGGCATTATTTAAAGCAGTGTTTAAAGCGCAGCTGGCTGAATTTATCAAAGACGTGCTAAAGTGATCTGGAGCAGATGAGTCAAGCTGCGTAAACAGTATCTAAATATGCAAACAGTTCTCTCAGCAAAGGTACTCTGGGGAATAGACTGGATTATTTCTGACTTTGAACATGGGAAAAAATGGAACACTGGCAAAACCTCTTTCCAAGCAAAGATCTTTGTCATATTATGTAAACATCTTTCTTCTTTTCCCACTACGAATCACTCGCCTTCTGCTGGATTATTAACATTTCATTAATCATTTATAGGAATAAAAAAGCATTAAGAGGAGGCAACTTTTTTTGTTCAATGTGTTACATGGGACTCTTATTCATAGTCCAATTATTGTTAATCATTCTGAATTTCCTGTTCAGCTTGTCCTTAAATTGTGCTTATCTCATTTCCTTTGCTTTCTGCTATCCGTCTTGCACCACGAGATCAGAGTGATTGCTGGAGTTATTGTTCTATTTAATTGGACATTTAAAGCAATGCATTCTCCGTGATTTAATTTCTGAATTTCCCGTGGTGTCCCAGACGACCATTCTGTTTGAAAGGGTAATAAACACATGCAAAACTACTGCTGCGGTTTTAGAATTAAGAGTTGGAATCCTTGTATCGGCAATTGCATTTCCCTTGAAGCATGCAATTATAAGATTTTACCATGGTCACTTATTTATTGTTTTTCGTGAGGCTATTGATTATATATAACGTTCAAAGTTAGCATATGTAAGCATATGGGTCACATGGTAGTTTGTTTATTTCTTCTTTATTATAGCAAAATCTGCTATTCATAATATGACCTCAGTAATTTTCAATAGCGGTTGTTTATTTATTTGTTTAACTATTTGTTGAATAGGGTTATTCATAAAAGGTCATTTTTTATCATTTATATGCTTGCTATGTGAAAGGGTGATTAATCTGATGAAATACTATTTGGCCTGAGTAACAATTGTTTAAAAATTGTTTGATCCAGGGAGTAATTAGTAATGCATCATTGCTGCCGAGCATTCTGCGTACACCTTTGTCTGATGCGGGGATAATGAAATTTACATACGTAGAAGTCCTTCACCGAAACAGTTGGTTTATCAGCAAAACGTAAAGTCTGTAGTAATCTGTGCTGCACAAATAAAAAAAAAGTGGTGCAAATGGGCAAAAATAAATAACCGTAAATACAGCAGTAAGAGCCTCAACAAAATGAACTCAATTAAAATCACCACACAGAATTAAGAATATCGTTAACTGCTGATAAATTCCTCCAAGGCTTGAATCGCTGCAAACAGCAAAAATATGCTGACATTAAAAGTCTATAATCACCAGTGGTTCTAACTGCGTGGTTATTTATTGCCCATTAATCTTAATAGCTTGGACGATGTCGCTGTACATATTCTATAAGAAACATTCAAAATAGTTGCTTCAAACACAGGCAAAGCCCTGGCCGGTATTGTGCAATCTTTAGGTTCTTGTCTATATGGAATGGCAACCAGACACACATACAGGCCCAGATGTAGATTATTTTCATTAATAATATGCACAGACGATAATGTTAAGGGAGGTCTTTGGTACTGTTTCAGATTAGTTTGCAATTAAACAGTCAAGCATGTGGACAGGATAAATAATTAGAACTGCAGATGCACAGTGTACAGTCTTGTCAGAGATGGTTAGAAAATTAAATTAATCTAGAGGAGAACATTATGAGAAAAGTTTGTTTGAATGGTTGACAGTTGTGCTCTTTCCCTCATTTCAAGTGTTGACAGGGTACCAGACAGCTCCTAAAGAACTGTGCTCCTTTCATACTTGAGTAATTGATGAATTGTATGCAGTATGCAAATAGGAATCCATAAATCTTATGAATGACAGCTTAATTTATGTGAGCCTTAATGAATGCAGGATTAGATTTTAATTAAATATCCTCAAAGGCACCCTGACTTGTAAGTTTCCAAAGCCTTGTTTTGATGACTTGTCTCTAATGCATTGCAGTTCATGAAAATGAGATCAGTCTGTAGAAATATACAACAATTAGAGAAGTCCTGCTTTATTTTGTTAGCCAAAAGAGTAGAAATTATCAAATGAAATCTATAATTTAATGAAAAAATATTGATTGAAAAATGCTCACGTACGAACAACACACACACACACGCACACACACGTGTGCACGCATGTTTGTTTGTGTGTGTGTGTGTGTTGTTCGTATGTGTGCATTTTTCTTTGAGCGTATGTGTGTGTGTTTGCGTGCGTGCGTGTGCGCGTTAATGACTCAGAGCCAAAGATGTCACAGTATTCCATGTTTGAAAGGTCTTTCTTGTAAACATTTTAACGTTTTGAAGAAAAGGTGCTCACTTGATTCAAGAATGTCTGGACAGCAATGTCAAAACAGTTCCATTATTGCCAAAAAACAAATGTTAATGGCATTGAAAGAGTTTCTTCACCGTCTGTTAAATGAGGATCTGCTCTGAGGCGTCATATGGATCATTTCTTCAAATAATGCTACGTGCCCAAGTACTATGACTTCACGCTGAAAGTTGATAAGTGATCCGTCAGTGGCACTCCATTTGGAAATTGACTCATGGAAACATTGTAGAATGACTAAGAATAACACAGTAGTTCCGAATTAAGGGATGAAAAACAAACTATGATGCATTATTTATTCACTTATTTATTTAAGTGCAAAAACAATTCTAAGTAATGGCTTTTTCTCTGTAATTTGCTGTGGTTTTAAGCTTTGTTGTTTAATGGAAATGTTAATCCACTGAAAAAAACTCTTATTTCACCTGTTACCGTGGGTCAGTTTATACGGAAGTCTGTGTACGGAAGCTAGCCCAACAGTACTGAGCTGTACTCATAAAAATGGCCGCCGCTTTTACCATCCTGAAACATTGATACAAATGGATGTGAACGTTCTATCAATTCAAGCTCAATGGACCTGCCAGAACTGGAAAGTAGAGACTTAAGTTGCAAAATAAGCCCAGGCCTGTAATTCTTAGGCCTGTGGACACCCATTGAACCTGAGCCAGGTCCAGGCTGAAACATTTATTCTTTTCTCTTAGATAAGGCTGTACTCGTGATGGGCACGCAAGGTCCTTTTAATTTGTAAAAATGTTGCTTGTCTACTTTTTAATGTTCTATACGGAGCCTGCTTTCTTTGCCATGTTAGTGAGACCTTGTTTTTTCGGCTGGATGGCTCCCCAGTAAACAAGTCAATGAGGCGTGAACAGCTATCACCATAAAATAAATGAAAAACAAACAGGGAAATCCCACAGTGAAAATGCTATTCACTGCAACAAAAGGTAATTTATTTGCTCCCTGACCAAAAGATTAAGGGAAGGGACAGTTTGGGAATTCACTGTAATAAGTATGAAAAGGGTAATGGCTTAGTAGTGTAACATCCTTATAGTCCTAATTTTACTTAATAAGACAAAGTGAAATGTTTGTCAGTCATTAGCGTTCTACTGGCTAGTATTGGTTTACTGGTACAGTATTTACAGTCGGGACAGTAAATCAATACAGGACCACCTTCATATTGTGCCAAATACTTAGCTCATCATTTGTAACAAAATCGAGTCATCAAATTATTTTGACTTCTGTACTGGAGGAATGATTTATTAATTTTGTATGATAGCCTTTTGTGTGGGTTCGGTTTCCTGAAAAATTTATTGCAACGCAAAGAAGCGGTTATATTATATGGGACTTTGAGGGCCATTTAAATAACAATTTATTTATGAGTCCAAAATTTATAATAATATGGAAATCACTGGTACTTTGATACTACTTTTATGTCATTAATTCTACAACCTCCAAAGGGCTAATTTGACATGGCTTTGCAATTTGTACAATTTGTGATGAAAATTTTCCATAAGTACATTTCTTTGACAATATTCTGACATTTAGCATTTCTAGTTAATGAGTAAAATTTATTTATTCATTCTTTTATCATGTTTTAAATTCCATTTTGTGTTTAGCTTGATAGCTTTGGATTGAATTAGTTGTAAACAGTTTGCTCTCAGCTGCTGCAGTATATCGATTCTAGGTCCTGGAGGCCATTTTTATGAAACCTCTGAGTGAAGCAGTGATGATCCAGAATCGGTTTCTGCTGGTCCATGGTTTTACATTATTATCCTCAGCCACAAAGTGAAGTGGGTGATATTACCATGGGGCTCGTCCGACCGTCGATCTGTCTTTCCGTCCTTCTCACTGACCGTCTGAATGAGTAGGGACATGTTTTTTCATCAGGGTTCTGTTTTATAAATACCGGACGGGGTTATACGAGTCAGTGTTCTGTAAGCCAAGTAAGGTTCAGGGAAAGTTAATCAGTATTTTCTTTCCATCATGTTTGGAAAGCTATTGAAGGAGGAAGTCTGCATTTGTGACATTTTCCCATAGATTAGGATCCAGAAGCGAATGTGCTCTGTTTTGTTTCCGGGATTAAAGTTGCGAATAGAGAACTAATTATTTATCTGATCTTTTTCAGGGTAAAAAGCCCTCATTCTTCAACAGTTATAAGGAAGAAAAACACCTAAGTTTACTAAACTTTTGAGCAATTTATTTTCCCCTGTTTCCTTTCCCTGTGCTGCCTGTTATCATGAAATTGTGTAACACTACCAAGAGTAACTTCCTTCTGTTTAGTACTTATTTCAAAATGGCGGGACCGTGAGAACTTGTTTTTGACATTTTCACTTTGTGCTGCATTACAATTGCAGCTCAAGTAGTCTGTCTGCAGTAGGCCCCATGGTTCTATAAGGTATACAACCAGACTAGCTGATTAATTCATAACTCTAAATAGAGATATAAAAATGGAGATGAACATTCTGAAGACATTTTTACATCACATTAAGTACGTACCCCTATAGATCGTTTCATGGGCGCAGCCATTAATAATGATGTAATAAACCATCCCAGAAGGCATGTATCGACACTGCAGGTTTCTCTCCCTCTTTCATATCGTCTAGCAGTTATCACCGGTCCTATATCAAACAAGTCGAACATTTCCGCTGGCAGACATTGCCTTTTAATTTTCTGCAGCGCTGTATGGTATCATTCATTACAAAGGGGTGAACATATTCATCTCATAAATCAATTGCGGCCCGATTGCAATAATTATAACAAGTTAACATGCAATTTCAAACCTCAGCACCGCGTGCCGGATTGTAGCATATGTAAATGAGGTAATTCTAATGGTGCTGGATATCGTAGGTAACGAGGTGCAGCCTATGAATTATGCATAAAAAAGTGGTTCAGATCCAATAAAGAGAATGAATTCAGCATGTAATCTAATTACTGGAAGTGAAAGTACACCGCGTTGACCTGAGCAAGGCAACTGTCCTTGAAAATAAATTTGTTTTTTACATAAATATTAGCACTTTGCTAAAGAATTGCATTCTAAAGTGCCAGGACGTTATTTATGTTCTCACTGTCATCCTGTCAATTTCACTCTTTTCTCCCTTTTTCTGTCTTTCTTTTTGCTTTTTTTATTTAATAGAGGAGCAAAAGTTATTTTTTTCCTCTTTCTTGCAGCTCCAGACCTGGCAGGCCTCCAAAGAGAACACAGGGCGTCACCTCTCCAGAGAACCCCCACATCATGCCACACAGTGTCCCCAGCCTTATGTCGTCAGGAATCATCCCCCCCTCAGGTACAAAAGGGGTTCCTATCTTCTCTATCCGGCCTTTCAAAAAAAAGGCCCTCCTGAGCTGAAGGAAAGAAAGCCATTTTCTTGTTAAAAAAAGTTACGTATATATTTATACATTTCTTGATAGAAAGCGCTACAAAAAAGTAGTTACTCTTTCCGGACTTCTTATATTTTTGCTTATGTGTCATATGTAAATGTTTCAGACCATTCAACCAATTTTAATGTAAGACAATGTGAGCAAACACCGATGCTGCTAATAAATGAGCTTTTCATTCATTGAAGATAAACAGTTATTCAAAACCTATATCACCCATGTGAGAGAATAATAGCCCCCCAAACCTAATGACTGCTTGTGCCACCCTTGGCAGCAACAAATGCTATCTAACTTTTTTTGATAACTGGAAATGAATCTTTGACATCGCTGGGGAGGAATCTTTGCACAGTCTTCTTATCCACATTGGAGGGTTTTCGAGCATGAACTACCTGGTTGGGGTTATGCCACAGCATCGGCATTGGATTCTTGTTGGAACTTTGACCAGGCCACCGTAAATTTGTTTTGTTTGAGCCACTCAGAGGTGAACTTGCTTGTGTGCTTTGGATCATTGTCCTGCTGCACAACCCAATTGCATTTAAGCTCCAGGTCACAAAAATGATACCAAGACATTCTCCTTGCGGATTCTCTGTTAGAAAGCAGAATTCATGATTGCATCAATTATGGCAAGTTGCCTAGGTCCTGAAGCAGCAATGCAGCCCTGTACTATCACACTACACCACTGTGTTTGACTTTTGGTATGACATCCTTATTGTGGAATGCTTTGATAGCTTTATGCCAGATGTAACAGGACCCATGTCTTCCAAAAAGTTCCACTCTTGACTCAACAGTCCACAGAACATTAGCCAAAAAATCTTGGGTGTAACAAGATTTTTTTTTTGGCAAATGTGAGATGAGCCTTGGTGTTCTTTTTGGTCAGCAGTGGTTTCTGCCTCTTGGCTTTCCCTCTGGTGTCATCTTTTTGATGTCATTTTTATTCAGTCTCTTGCGAACACTGACCTGAACTAAAACAAGTTAATCTGGGTTTCTTTGTGACCTCCTGGATGAGTCTTAGAGATTATGGTCTTAGAGGAATTTTGGTAGACTGGCCACTCCTGGAAAGGTTCACTACTGCTCCGGTTTTTCTCCACATGTAGATAATGGCTCTCACTGTGGTTTGCTGGAGCCTCAGAGCGTTAGAAATGGAACCCTGTCCAGATTGAATGATTTCATCAACTTTGTTTCTCACTTGTTCTAGAATTTATTCAAATTTTTTGCACCATTTCATGTTTTTTGCCTGCTTCACATTGCCAGACAGGTTCTATTTAGGTGATGTTTAGATTCAACAGCGCTAGCCGTAATCATTCCCGGGTGCGTCATGTGAAATTGAATGCAATTAAGACAACACTGATCAATTTTTTTGAGAAAATGTGACATTGCATTAGGTTGTTTAAGTTGTCGGAAAAATGCAGTGACAGAAGTGTGCCATGATTGAAGCTAAAAGCAGTCCAACACAATATTAGAGGTTGCAACTTTTTTTCTTTCTTTATTTATTTATTTATTTTTGCCAGGACGTGTATTAATGCTAGCTGATGCATTAGAAAATATTCACCATTCTGACCAAAAACAAAAACAAAAATAAATAAATACATTTTTAAATGAAATTGTTATAGATTGCATCAGCGTGGATTGCTTATCCTGGCACTTTATATGTGTTGCATTAGGCCTGGAGTAAATTTTAATTATCCTGATTAGGCCATACTGATGAAGGCCATTAGCTCGGAAAGTACCAGCAGCAACCATTTGTGCTGCAATTTAGCCTGAGGTTTGCCATATTCCTGCTAATGCCTTTCCTCTCTAGCCGAAGCAGGTTACAGAGTCATCACTTCAAGTTTATGCTTGAAAGTGGCTTGGCCATCGTATTAGCTTAAAGTTGTATCCAAATAATGTGGAGGACCATATTATTGCATCAGCTTGGATTAACAGTTATTTTAACAATTGGATTCAATGCTTGACTCATTTACTGCATGGCTGGTTAAGGCACTAAATAGGGCATTTGTAAAATTGCTACTTTCTTATACTTTTACCAATTCAATACATTTTTGCTGCTGGTCGAGCAGAAATCAAGTTTTTGTGATACCATGCACATTTCACTAATATTACAGTTTGTGTTCAGGAGCATAAGTTCACCTCTCATTATCATGGGGTTTTATCATGTCTTCCATACTTGATTTGTCCAAATCGCAGTTGCCAGTACTTTGAACAAAAAGTGCTTTTTGGAAGAGCATTTGAAATTCAAAAGAAGTCATAGTAGAGGCAATCAGAAGCAATGGCCCTTGCAGATATAAGCTTGGCACTTTCAGCTAGGGGATGTAGAATCATTTTCCCTCAGCTCTCGTGTGCTATCAGTGCCTTTGTGGAAATGGGAACTGAAAGGCCAGAGGGTGAAGTGAAGAACACAGGCTCTAGATCAGTTTAGCTCAACACAAAGAAAAAAGACTACAGATTTAAAAAAAAGAGAACTATAGAGAGTCCTTTTTTGTCTTGCTGTATTGATGTAATGGTCAATGCTCTTGAAAGTTAGTTAGTTAGTAAAAGTAAGAAAGTAAGAAATTAAGAATGTAAGTACAAGTAAGTAAAAGTAACATTGTGCATCCTTTTTAATGAATGGGTGTATTTTGAAGTTGCAACAGGGTTGTTCGATTTAAAAAATGATTTGGTTGTATTGTAGAAACATTGATAAACATGCAATAAAAAAAGAATATTTGACATTTCTCATGAAAAATGAAATTGTGATAATTTGTTGGTTCAGTGCTGCTAGCAATTTCTGTTTACAGCCACAACTGTATTGTCTTAGCCGAAGCTACGTTTTCTGATGTTGGTTCTCATTTTCTTTGTGGCTAACGGTCATGTTTGGCGAGCGAGTTCAACAAAAATACCTATCAGTAATAATTAATATTAATATCTTCATATTTTTATGTATTTATTCAAATTCATTAAATTGATCTGCTGAATGTCAGCAAATAGCTGGCTAGTTCCATTGGGTTTAATTAATGAGATCATTGCAACAGTAAGTAGTTAAGAAGGAAGCAGCTTACATAACTTGACAATCCTTTTTAGCTAAATGATTGTTGTATAATTTGAATTCTCGCAAACGTTGTTGTTGTTGCTGAGACTGAGAAGGGACAGCACAATTATTGTATTGAGAAGTACAGTCCTCTTGAAAAAGAAACCCTGCGCAGGTTGTGAAGCCAAATGCAATAAGCATTAGTTTAATTTCAGGTAAAGAATATGCTTCACGCCATCCTCACTTGTTCAATATGCTGCCCTCTGTACACAGACTAGATATGCCCAGTTAATAGCTGTACTTGAGTGATGTCAGTGAAACGTGAAGTGATGTGATATTTATGAGTCAGCTGGTGTCTTTTGACATGCAGGTCTAATAGCTTTTATGGCAGTCACAGATCAATGTGTGAAAGGTAACATTTTATTTTCACCTTGGTAAGTGGAGCTCAAAATGGAATTGAAAACCCTCAAGAAATGAAATGACTCATACAAATATTTTACAGCAGTGAAGTGCATAAAAGAGAATGATTCAGTGCATTAGTCTGATAAACTCTTGACTATCTGCATGCCATTAAAATGATTAATATAACAGTGGAGGCAGCAATTTTTACTTAATATTTCTTCTAACAGTGGAATGGTATGTTTTTTTTTATTATTCAGTCTGAAAGAAATCTGTTGAATTCCCATAATTCATGTAATGTCACACTCAGAGTTGATAAAACTATTTACAAATACTTGTAGGTACGATGTTAAGAAGATTGAACCAGAGTCTGAACCCATTGCACAATAAAAAATAAATCAATAAATAAAAATAAAATAAATAAATGAAATAATAAAACAAAAATAGGAGTTGAATAAACTGTTAAGGTAAGGCAACCAGCTGCAAAGCATGTTTGATTTTTCTCAACCTCAAGTTTCAAGTTCTTTCAAAAATCAGTTTGTGCAACCACTTTGACTAAAAGTCAAGCAAACTGCAACTTGATTTGCAGCTGGTTCCCTTACTTTTTACAGATTAGTCAACTTGTTATTTTTTGTTAATTGTTGTAAAGTTTGAATAGAGTAAGAACGAAGGGAAAACATGAAATGTTTGACCCTCGTTCATCGTGTGTGACGCTCTCCCCAGATTCTGTTTCATTAATAACATTAACTCTTTTTCTGAAGGTCGATGGGTGCATGCAAATGGCTTTTCTTTCTTGCTCTTGCACACTCATCCTTGTGTGACGCAATGTCTGCAAGAGAGACATTTTAGCCTGAAAGAAACACTGCTTGTGAAAACAGAGTGAGAAATGATGCCTTTTTTCTTTCTTTAAACTGGATATTTACCGACAGCTCCCTTTTCTAAAGAGCCGAAATATCATAGTCTTATAAACCATAGCCAAACAGTGGAAGGTGACTCCTCTATTCTTTTGTGTTGACCCATAGCTGGCATTTTAAAAGACCCCAAATACAAAAGAGCAACCATTTTACGGTCGTAAAAACTGGTGAGAGTTGGAAATTTTAGTCCCTTTGTTCTACATCTGTTTTTGCAATGGGCTTAGATTAGAGATACATGTTTCATGGGTTGTGCCCTTTATATTAATAGAGTACATTCTCAAAAAGTGTACTTAAAATATTGTGTGTCTTTGAAGCTTTTATTGTGATAAGATCTGTATATCAGTTTTGATGCATGCGCCCTCACGTATCCCTGGACAACTGGTGTATGAATTTCCAGCGTTTGACACCATTGGCATTTGTACTTTGATTGATGAACGAAAATGCTGGAAAGACAACTGTCCATGATGTACAGAAATAAGCCATGTCTTGCATACTTAGCTCCAATCTTAAAACGGATCCGTGCGTTTTGATTGTCATCGGCATCCCAGTGTTTCTGCTTCAGCTGCTTTCAGACACCCATGAAAATGTTCACTGTGAAACTTATCAAGTTAATATCCATAGTGATGTTTTTTTGTATTGTACATGTCTAAGCTTTTAACTGCTTTATTGGATTATATCAAATTTGCTTCAGGCTTAGAAACATAAAACATTTGTCAACATGAGAACCAGAATTGTGCCAGTGAAAGTTAAGGAAGCCATTATGAGACAGAAAAAAAAAAAGACTTGAATTTTCAAAGATCAACTGTTCGCAACACCATTAAGAGGAAAGAAAGCACTGGTGAGTAATTACATAACAATTAGGCCAAGAAAATGTTCTATTGCCTATGACTCACGAATTTTCACAGTAATTAAGAACAACTGTGACATGACTGTCTGACAGGAAAAAAAAAAAACTTCAGAAAGCAGGCGCAGATGTGTCAGTGATCTATAGAGGCTACAAGCCACTATTGGAGCGCAAAAACAGGATGACCAAGTTATAATAAAAGTACCTAAAACGGTCCTGAGTGTTCAAAAAAAAAACTCTTGAACAGATGAGACCAAGATTCTCTTGTATCAAAGTGAACCGTACAACCAAGCTTTGAAACTTAAACACACATTTTTACGTTCACAAAGTTAGTGTTACTTTGGCTGTTTACCACAGCATATTGGACATTGAATTAGATAATGAATTTGAGTGCAAGCATCAAACTTTTAGCTTTCTTTGAGGGTATTAACATCCATGTAGCACAGTACTTTTTATTCTGTGATTATAAAATCTACAAGTATAACATATAGCTGAGAATGTGTACTGTCACAGCATGAAAACTGACACATCATAAACAAAAATTATGGACATCTGACCCAAAGAAACAGTTTTTGTCTGAAATGTAGATTTGCTGTGTTTATGCAATTGCTGACCGCCGTCGTCAATTTAAGTCACTCTGTTTTGTTCGCCCTCTCTCTTAGCTGCAGCGGCAGCAGCAGCAGCTGCTACAAATGCTGCCCTTGCTGAGGCCATGAAGGTAAAGAAGATCAAGCTGGAAGTGATGAGCAATTACCACAGCGGTAGTAACCAGCACGGAGCCGATGAGAATGGAGAATTCAGCCCCAGCGTAGGTGAGTCCCCTCTTCCCCTCACTTCAAAAACATGGCTTCCAGAGTCATACTCTTTAAACCTTACCTCGCTGTCCCTGGGCCAGATCTCTCCATACATTCTTTTAAAATGATTTTAAATACAGCTGTTGTGGAAAATCTATTCATGAACATCCATGAACATTAAGAAAACATTTGCTCAGATGTTGTCAATTGGAGATGAGATGGAGGGGGATGAGCACTAACTTTGCTCATAAAGATGATATTTGATTTCTAATGGATGTTTGCCAGGTCTCGGAATTACCTATCATAAAGGCCTGCATAGCTTTGTCTCATGCGTTAGCATGATGGTAACATTGCATTTTAATGAATTCCAACAATAGCGCTCTGAAATCCTTGAAATTAAATTAAGCGCTGACAATATTGGAAACCTCAATGACAAGTTTCCTTCATGTGAAATGTGAGAGCAGTAAAAAAAAAAAAAAAAAAAAAAAGTTTTCAAGCGGAATTGCAGATATATACTTCTTGTTTGGCGGCTTTGCCTCCAAATTTAATTGACTGTGACGGGAACGCTTTCAAACGTCAAAAATCCATCTGATATCTTTCGTGAGGTTTGGCCCGAAGATCATCCATGCAAATATTTGCAAAAATGAGACAAAAATTTATAGCCTGTAATATTTTTCAAAGTAGAAAAAAAAAATCCAATATTTGGCAGGAAATTCAATATTGCAGAAATTAATGTTACAAGGTGCATTGTACTCAGCTTAATTCAAGGAAGCAAACTGTAACAAATTTTTAAAAATCATTCATAAGCTTAAAAAAATACATTTGTAAGCGCAACTTCAATGTTGACCCCTTGGTGCTGCTAGAGCACTCAAACATGAAACTTGGCGAGGAGGTCTTTCCCTATCAATCTGGCAAATTTCAAAACTTTTTTTTCAATACATTTTGTCGGGTTGCCATAGACACCATAGCCATTAGTAGTTTACAAAAAAAAAAAAAAAAAAACATGTATGCATCACTGCCTGGCCTCCTATCACTCAGCCACAATTTACAGCGCAGCTGTGGCAGTGAACAGCCAATGAAAGTTTTAACCTGAGAAAAATATGTGCTCATTGAAAATTTGCCACTTATCTAATCTTTTCTCAGGAATTACTGTACGCTGTGTTTGAACTACTTCACCTTACAAATGTTATTGTGTAAAACTGCTGTTTTCTTCATGACTTGGAATGTCTTGAAATTGTACACGATTAAGAATTGCTGGATTACCTTCTTACTGTAATGGCTGGCAAAATAGAGAGGCCAAGTGCAGCGGCCGGAGAGAGAACGAGCAGCACGGACACAATGCAAACACAGAATTATACAGACCACCGGAAAGTACTCGCGCTTCCAAAGGACGTATAATAGTCCGAAAAAAAAACGGAAGCAACGCGAGAGAGGGAAAAAAGTAGAAAAGGGAAAATTCCTAAAGAAGAAACTCCAATAATAACTGGAAGATATAAAGTCACACAAATCCTGATTACAGATATCTTCGGCTATAGTGCTTAGCTACAAACAGACACTCTAGCAAAGGAGGCGTGGCTTACTTCAGGCTTATATAGAGTCGGGGGAGGCGCCGCCCCAGTTCAATCAGCCAGCTGGGTAAAGAATCCGATTGAAAAGGAATTCGATCTCGTCTGGGGACGAGAGCCACAAAGAAAAGTCCAAAACACACGCACGCCTCACAAACCATGACACTTACATTTTGAAAACAAGGTCTATTCAAAAAGTTAATGAACCAAGTAAGCGACTGGCTACATCACGTGTTCAAAAATCTTGTTTATATGACCTCCTGAAACAGTAGAAATCAAGGCATTAGCACTCTGGATCAAAACACAACAGCAATGCTTGACACTCCTCTAGAATTGCTTTGGTTTTTTGAATATAATTTTTGCTTGGACAGATGAGGAGCTTGTTGGCATGGAGAGGAACAGGCTCAAGAAGTGTAGGCAGGCATTTGAAGGTGACCTGTCACTACACATGGACAAATCTCCTGCTCGAAGAAACGTTGAAAATAAATCAGTAAAGTGAGCTGCTGCTCGTTCCGGGATCTAAATCGCCTCATATTTATGAGTTTGAGCGAATGCTTGGTCTAGTCAAAGGATAGACGTGGAGACAAATGATGTGGGTGCTGGAGTCATGCTGATATTGATTGCCAGATTTCTCTGCAATCTTGTTTATGTCAAGCACTGTTGTGTGACAGGGTGGCAGGCAGAATGTGCATGCAGTAAGAATGGCAAAAAAGTGATGTCTCTCTGTACTCTGTTGGAGAACATTTCCCCCCTTTGTCATATTGCAGTCTAAATTATCACTGTTTTAAGGGGAGTAGTGTTGTTTGATTAAAAGCTCCACACATCAGCAGTTTTGTGGATTAAGACAAGACAAAATAAAATAAAGGAGGCATATGTGACTTCCATTCTGGTTTCCCAATGTATAGTGTTTAATTATTATAAATCACAGGCGGTGTAGCAAGAACAGTGCTAAACTGTTGCTCTGCTTTGAAATCCCTGTTAAACAAAAATAAATGAATAAACAGATAAAATAAGATAATTATTAAGATTTTCATTTTACCCATTCAAACAAGAAATCTTGAATCTCAATTATTTATGCGAATCTCCTTAAAATGGTATTGATTCTTATCCTTCACGATCTTTTTTCATGGATAAATGACTACCTTCAGGGAATAGTCCCTGTTTGTGCGCAAATTAGCAAGTTTACAGCAAATATGATTTGTGTGGGTTTAGTAGTAATTCTATCTGTTTTAGTCTGCCTGCTTTAGCTTGTGTTCTTTGTGCTTTGTGTTATCTTGGGAGCCATTTTGTCAGCCCATTTGGAGCACTCGTGACTACTTGTTTTGAACTGCATTGTATGTGGCGAACCATTTAGCTGGCAGTGAAGCTGTTTGTCATAATGAATTTTATGGCACAGACCTATTCAAAATAGCCCATATCTCTCTGACTGGCACATTCAGGGCTATGGTTTGTATTTGGGAGTGATAAGAAGTCATAGACTATTTTACATCAGTTTGTGACCTTGGATTTGACCTTTGACCCTGGGTTCACATGCAAACATGATAACGCCCTGTGTCTTGCTAATTATTGCGTTTTGGCCTTAGGTTGTACCTGTATTAGGGACAGATAGGAAGTCACATATTGCACATTTATCAATTCATGACCTTGGATTTGACCTCTTACCTTGGGTTCAAGGTCAAATTGGAAAATGCCCTGTTTCTGGCTTAGTATTGTGTTTCCAGACAGAGTTGGGATAATATGGATTTGCATGAATTCCACTGCCATCTTCACCATATTCACTGTTGCCACTCTGTCTGTGTAGGTTTTTGTTTTTTGTGATTGTCCCGCTGGTCAGAATTATGACCCAATTTTTTTTCATTGTTGGCATAGGTACTGGTTGTGATGAAGTCACCATGCCTATTAATCTAAGTTTGGCCTGAGCTTTGACTGTAGGATCAAAGCAAAATGATGATCTTTCAGTACTGTCTGGGTGACTGAGTAATACAAGCACCTGGGATATGATACCCGTATTGGTCATGGGCAACCAAACTGTCTGGTTTTTTTTTTAATGCCTCCGACATATAGTTTTGAAATAAAATGTATCAGTAGAGCTGCCTTTTCAAGCAAATAAACTGTGATGATTCTAGGAAAGAATGTGATAATTCATGTGGTGAGAGGTCTGTAAATGAGATGTTTATGTCCATATAATTATCAACGTTCTTGCAAATGAACACGAAGTAAAACCTAAATTTGGGCACTGTTCTGGCGGGTTAGATTTTCCTTTATGAAGGGAAGAGGATATGTAAGACCTTGAGATAGGTGTCTGAAAGGAGAGAGGAGAAAGAGAAATCTTACTCTCTGGCCACTGGGTGCCATTTCAAATCTTGATCTTGTGCCATGGAAACTTTAATGGAGCTCAAATCCTCTTTGTAATTAGATGGGGGAATCGCATGTATCATCAAGCAGATGATGCAGGGTGTAACAAAATGATTTTCCTTGGAGCAGGGGAGGAAAGGGGATCTGTGGCAGAGGCTGTGCCAGGTGTCTGATGCAAGGGGGGAATTAAAAACTGGAGAGAGAGAGAGAGAGAGAGAGAGTGTGAGAGAGGGAGAGAGAGAGAGAGAGAGAACAAACAAAGAAGAGAGGTTGTTGCGCGGCTCCCAGGGTCGTCACGTTTTTTTTCTGTTGAACCCGCTTGCCGTGTGAGGTCGATGCTCCTGAGAGATAACTGAATCGAGTCTGCAGCTGTAAGCTCCGTGGAGCTAATTGGTCCTCTCCCTTTGTCCCATTCATCTTCATTTTCGAGCAATTAAGGGCAATTATCTGTGCTCTTATGTGGGGACTCAACCCTTCTTTAAAGTTAGCCACTTAATTCTGTTTTCCAATATTTAGTGGAAACTTTCATACACCCAGGAAGGAATCCTGATACAATGAGACAAAACTATTGAGGAGTGGAATAGACAGGTTCCACTTGCCATAAACAGTCACTATCTGACATTTATTGGAAGGCAACTTTGACTGACTCTTTAATGTTCATTAAATGCATATTTTATCGTTGTCCTTTATTTATAATTAGCTTATGCAATCTAGTTATATTTGAAGAGTTTGTTTCCAAAATGCAATATATCCATTTTACTCATTTTGAGTAAATCAGCTTTTTTTGTGTTGGTGCCTATTGCATTTTGTAGAAAAATACAAACTTTGACCATGAAAAAATACACCCGATAGTATGAATTTCTAAAAACGGATTTATGCACCATGTGTAAGAAGCACAGGGCTTTAGCTCTATGGTATTACGGTATTATTATTTTTGTAATTTTGGCAGTTCTTGCGTTTTGGAAACAAACTCTTCATTTATTTGACACTTAAAGATAGACTGTGTAGCTGTTGGATAAGGCAAACATATAGGATCTGAGTCTGAAACTGTTGGTACCTCCTCAAATGAGTTTTCATATTGTTCTGAACATTCATTCTGGGTTAATTCACTGACAATTACTTTCACTTTGGTTCAATCAGGATTAAAACAAAAATTTGCTTGTTCCTGTCATGGGGTCCAGAGCCTTCTCCCGTCCAGCTCCTCGTCTTTGGAACTCTCTCCCACAATTCATCCATGATTCCGATTCTCTGTCCTTATTCAAATCTGGGCTCAAAACCCACCTTCTTAGACTTGCCTACTCTGTTTAATTGGTAGTATATTATGGACCATTGTTTTCTTTATTTATCATTTTGGTTGTTATTTCTATTGCTGTTATTGTAAATTATCATTGTTTTTATTTTCTTTCGTGTTTTCCTTTTAATTACTGTTTGTTCTTAATATTGTGTCCTGTTCGGTGTCCTTGAGTGTTTTGAAAGGCGCCTTTTAAATAAAATGTATTATTATTATTTATTATTATTATTATTAGAAGTACAGTGGCTTAGTTTGTGGCTTCTGCTGTCCAGTAACGGAGGATAATGCTCAACACAAGCTATAGCTAGCCTTGGTATGACCAGGGTATGACTAGCTATCTCCGATACATGATCATTTAGCTGTGATTTATATGTAACCATGCAAGGCTGATGTTATTTTAGCTCACTTAATAACTGCTTGGGTACCACAAAACTGCCTTTTTATTGAGTCGTTCATTCTGACGACCCTGTTGAGAAATTGGCCTGATCTTTGGAACCATGCTATTCTCTGAGATAAAACATGGCTTTGCAATAAATAATGTGAGCCATGAGCCCAGTGTTCTTTATGGCTTAACTTATACTATTTCCTATGAGCTTTTCTCCTCTTTTTATCAAACTATTTGCGTTTGTTTTGACAATTGTGTGCGGACTGACTCACTGTAAGTGTGCTTGAATATGAAAGCTAGGCAGTATATGGAAGAGGCTTCTTACATAACGATCTATTGAACACAAAAATGCCCAGAGTCTGTCTCTCATGTCCTCCACAGTGAAACAAAGCAATGAGGTCTCTAAGTATTTGCACTGACAGGAGGGCGCTGTATTTGTATTTCGACTGTACTCCTTATAGATACAAATGATCAGAATTAAGTGAAGATTGTCAACATGTTTGTATGTCCTTAGCAATGAAGCTTGTGGGAAGTGTGGCCCTTTAGAATGCTGTCCAAATGCATATGGACCTTACTTAGTGTGTCATGTCCCTATTTAGCATGATGTTACTGTGATTTTACTCGTTCTGGTGTGAGAGTGTTTAAACAGGCCCTGCAGGTTTTAGCTGGGAGAGCGGAGTCTCCTGCTTGTTGATTGGGATCTGTTTGGTCACATGGTGCTCCAGCTGTCATCTCGGCCTGACCGCTGTGATTTAATTAGTCTGTTTATGTCCTTTCTAATAATAAAACCCTCTCTGTGGACAGTCAGAAGCAATGAGGACCTCTCTTTGTCAGAGCTGGTGTTTTACAATGCAGCTTTTGGACAATGGTTAACCCCTTGGTGTGCATAGCCCACCGACGCCATTGTTTTTTTAAATCCGGTGATTTCTGAATGGTCAAAAAAGCTGCATTTCCTTTGATGGTTCGTCTGCTTGGCTGCCTTCAGTTTTTTTAGGAAATCAGCCCAGACTAGGCCTCTGTAGCGACATATCATAGACCACCAAACTTTTTTTTTTTTCAATTAAACAGATATGCAAACACATTTTCTTTCTTAACGATTTAGAGTCATGACAAAATAAATGTAAAACATTGACAAATAGTGCATGCCTGCTTGTGTGCATTTCCGCGCGTGTGGGTGTGTGTTTCTGTATTTATTTGTGCACCGACATTTGCATGTTTATGATTGATTCTGCAGGAAATATGCTTCAGATATTTGTCTGGATTCGATCATAATAAAAAATGCTCTACAATTATGGTAAAGCTGCCTTTTAATCCAGCGTGTTTTGAAATTAATTTCTGATGATTACTGAACCTGCCCAACTGTCCATGAAGAAGTATCTAAATTTTATCTGGAGTTGCAGTTCGGGAGTGTTGTTCATTGAACCCGAGGTCAGACAAATTTTGGGGGGAGAAATTTTACAATGGTATGTTTATGATGTCCCTGCTTTCCACCTCAAAGTGCCTGAACACATTAATGTTCTTTTTTCGATGACAAACTCCTATTAAATGTATGAATTCCACCAAAACAGTAGCTTAAAGTGTCCTCAGGATACTTTTTTTTTCCTGGTTTGTTTGTGCTGAAGATTCAAACTCTGTTGTAATGCGGCAATATTGCGTCACAGCAGACAGAGAGGGGGAGTAGGCTGGGTTTTGACAAGATAAGGCATCCTCCGGGCATTTCAATAGAGACTAACTCTATTAGACAATTGCAGCAGCCATAGACTGATGACAAAAGGCAAGCCATGTTCATTTAGTATAATAGCTAAGATAAATTGATAATTACTTGAATGTAATAGTGTTCCGTAGGTCGTAAAAATTTTGTAGTCAGTGTTATTATTAGTATCTGCAGTTAGACTAGACAGTCATACCTCAGTTTATGCAGTCTTAAAAGACTGCGTAAACTGAGGTATGACTGTCTAGTCTAACTGGGTACCGTATCCAACCATACACCGTCACCGACATTTATCTCACAGTACGAACAGATTGAAAAACAGCCAATCACAATCAATTTTTCTCTGCGCTTTGAGGGGCAGCACTTTTTCGCTGAGCAGAGTGTAATGTCGTTACTATCAGCAATGGCACTGTTATAGTCCACAGCTGTCTATTTTGGTTAACTCTGCATGGAGGATACATGACTAGAAGTATCAGTTATCATGTCTGACCTAATCATCTTCTGACACCCCCCTCCCTTAACTGTATGAATACATTTTGAGATGTTTGACTGGGTGATGATTCCCATGTGACTGTGCGTTGTTCCCTAGTCTCAGTCAGGTCGAATTTACAAGTTTAATTGTGTGACCTTTGAAGCAATTATAGGAGACAATTTGAAGAGACAGTGTCACTTTGTTTAGATTTAATTCATTATAATGTCATAATTGTTATTCATAGACTGTACGCTTATTTTGTTTGTGACAATGACTGTGCATTGTCCTGTAATTACCGCAGATTAACCCAATAACTAAGTCCTTGGTGCAGTTTAGAAAGATCACCATGATAGTTGAGAACTGTTCATTGAACCCAGACCTCAAAATACTTATATCTTACCTCTTGCCATCCGTGGTTGCAATATGATAACGAGGGGTGTCCAAGCTTAGGTCTTTGTCCGATTTGCCGGGGCACGTTCCTCTGCAGTATGACATTTACAACACTCTTTATGATTCTACCGCTTCTGCTTGTGTCATATGTTGTTTGAATCTCAGCAATTCATGTCAGGCCCACATCCAGTGAGTGAATGTTAAGAAGTATTATATTCTTACATCTCAAAAGGTTTGTTGCTCCAAATTGTTGTGCTTCATCAAAGTTTAATGTGGAGAAGTGTATAGTATACCTGTTATACAAGACAATCCAGTTCTAGTTGCAACGCAATTACTTAAAACATATTCAGATGTAATTATGAAGCGACTTACATGTCCTTTGTCACACCATTGTACTATTTCAGCATGAAAGGATTGCAGAAGCATAGGATACTCAATGTTTTGGGCAAGCACATGAAAATAAGACCATCTTCGTCCTTGTGCAGTATCTTTGATCAATGCAGTTATTGTTCTTATATGTATGGGCTTTAATAGATCATCGAATTCTTTGAGTTAGTTTCACTAAACTTCTGCATTCGCTCTGTGAGTGCTTTCACATAGGAATGCTTAGTGCGAGTATGCACTGTTACAAACCTTGCAATCCAATTGACGATCATTTGATTCACTTCCAGTGCAGATGTTGCCTTGAGCTTTCGGAGTTGTTCCATGGCACCGGTTTTATTCCCAGCGCCTTTCCAGAATTAGATCATAAATGCACGTGGATTTTCCAACCGAGGCTAATTAAGTCCATTAGCTCTCTTCTTGTAAGTGTCGTTTCTTGGCACTGGGGCTTTCTTTCTCCTTCAGGCAAGACCCTGCTAGCTTTTGTTTTTAGCAACTTTTGTGAACTTTTGTCCAATGCAGTCTTGCATTGGATTGTTGTAGTATGAATTCATTCACATTTTCCACAGTATCAAAAGAGTCATCTGCCCCAATATGTGTTTTGTTGTTTTTGTCTTTTTCTTTGTAATCATTCCAATGCAACTGCTTATTAACCCTTAAAGTGCTTAATTTTTATGCGTCCTATCCCTCCAAACATTTATCAGTCATTCTTTAGTTGACAAATGACCCTCAGAAGGACTCACAGGTACCTGTGAACCCCTCTGAAGGTCATTGCTAACTAATTTGCCGACTAAAAATGGACAAAATTGTTGACCTTTTGAAAGCTGAAATCTGAAATTTTGCTTCATATATTTTGCACCTTGTGTAATTATGGCAGTGATTAGCACTGTAAGGGTTGATGAATACTGGATGCATTGAATTCATTGTGCATTTTTAAAGGCAAATACTATTTTGTCCATTTGTACCCAAGTAGCTAGCAGTCCCTGTTTGGAAATTTAGATTTTTTTTTTTTTTTTTTTGCATCACAGCCAGAAGGTTGTGGGTTCGAATCCGGCCTGGGGCCTGTCAGTGCGGAGTTTGCATGTTCTCTTCATGTTCGCACAGGCTTCCTGTGCACGGTACTCTGGTTTCCTCACACTGCCCAAAAATGTGTATGCTTGGTTAATATGACACTCTACGTCGCCCATAGGTATGAGTGTGTGAATGAATGGTGTGTGAAGCCTGTGATGGAATGGCGAGCTGTTCAGGGTGTGTTCCTGCCCTTCGCCCAGAGTCGGCTGAGATAGGCTCCAGCTCCCCTGCAACTCTAGTGAGGAAGAAGCAGTATAGATAATGGAGGGATCTATATATTCATCATAAATACAAATAGTGTTGCTCAATGATGTAAGACAGGGGTGTCCAATCTTATCCATGAAGGGCCGGTGTGGGTGCAGGTTTCTGCTGTATCCCAGTGCCCCAACACCTGGTGCCATTAATTAACTGATCAGGGGGGTCAATCAAGACCTCGATGAGTAGAATCAAGTTAGTGTCGGGGTGTAACAAAAACCAGCACCCACACCGGCCCTTTGTGGATTAGATTGGACACCCCTGGTGTAAGATATCAAAATTCAGAGCTGCTGAAAACATATCATGTGGCAACTTGTTAAAAAGAGCTCCTGCAGGGGAGCTCTTTTAAAGAAGTTGCCACATGATAGGTTCTCGACAGCAGAAGATCATTTAATTTAAAATCTTTTGAAAATTTATTTCAGCACTCTAAGGGTTAAAAATGATTGGGTACTGTAGCTGCCAAAAGCACTAAATGCACAACACATATGTAAAATGCCTGGCAAAATGAACTTGCACATTTGCTTGTTTTATGGCAACTAAAATAATCTGAAATATACAGTATACGTATGCATTCAAACCGCTGTGCAGGGAACAAATACAGTATTCCATGCCTGAATTATGCATTCAACATAATATATGATCAGAGTTCTATTTACTAGGGCTGTAACGAATATGAACCGCGGTTTTTTTAAGGCGTAGTAGCACCACTTGCTGCCATGGGGCGAACATCTGAGCTTTCCCTTTTCCTTCATTAAACCCGACGCAGGTTGAACGAAAGTGCCAAACATCAAGGAAATGAAGGAAAAGGGAAAGCTCGGAAGTTCGCCCC
Organism: Gymnothorax javanicus; assembly: GCA_029692085.1. Classification (NCBI taxonomy): domain Eukaryota; kingdom Metazoa; phylum Chordata; class Actinopteri; order Anguilliformes; family Muraenidae; genus Gymnothorax; species Gymnothorax javanicus. The sequence continues at coordinate 38,153,160 of CM056210.1, read as the reverse complement.
ATGGCCGCAAGTGGTGGTACTACGCTTTAAAAAACCGCGGTTCATATTCGTTACAGCCCTACTATTTACAGTATTTTGTGTTGTTTATAATTTGTTTATATTCAGAACATAAAGAACCAAGAATAGCATTGCAGTGAGTTGGATTATTCCTGTGATTTGGTATGTAGACAACCTATGGCCCTAACAGTCTGCAGGTCATGCAGTATATTCATTGACCTCTAATCATACAGATAATGGCTTTTGTAATGATCTCAAATAGAGCTATTTAAAGCAAAGTCCTATTTATAATTAACCCATCTGAACACAGCAATGTAAACTGTATTATTTTATAGCTTAATTGGTAGACCAAGACTTCTCTAATGTTCTGCTTTGAGTTATTGAATATTAACGTGTTAAGAACATTTATTGCCTCATAATGTACCTAATTGAACAATAAATGTTGCTGGTACAGAGTAACTCTTCTGAGGTGATGGCCATTTTACGGTAATATTCAATGGTCATTATATAAGTAATAATACCATTGAAGAATACTGTTTGCATATTCATTGTGTATCGGCTTTAATCTGTTTGCAATATTTTATGTAGAGATACATTTAAACCATTATTTGTTGATGGATGTTTGCAGTACATCTAAATGATTAATTACAAATGATTTTCATCAGACACTTTTGCTGAGTCTGTGGTTTCAGTTGCTATATGATGGCCTCTAGTATTTGAACAAACCAAATCTTTTTTTTTTTTTTTTTTTTTCCCTTAGGTCTAGAACTTCCATTTATGATGATGCCCCACCCCCTAATACCAGTCAGCCTACCTCCTGCGTCAGTCACCATGGCAATGAGTCAGATGAACCACCTCAACTCCATTGCAAATATGGCAGCCGCTGCTCAGGTCCACAGTACGCCCTCTCGAATGGCAACCTCTGTTATAAAGGTATTATACAGAGATATTTATTAAAATAATTACAACAGAGACTGTCATGTTGGTATATATTACTGGTCTCTATTACTAATGAAAATTGAGAGCCTTTTCAATCTAAAATCAATGTGAAAGGGCATGAGTGTGTGTGGACAGAATAGCTTCTACTCAATACAAGCATAAATTTTTAAGTTCAGCAAAAAGCATTAATTAGTGTTTCATTCTTCACTATAATTTAGTGTATTTTTGCGAGTACTATGGTGGAACTACAACTTATTTTGTAAAATTATTTTATTTTACTTCTGCCTGAGTCTTAGAGTTTGTTTGCAAGAATTTAGAGAGCAACACAATTTTAGTTCTGTGGTGTACTAACTGATGGATCCAAAAAAAAAAAAAAAAAAAGATAAGAAGCAATAGATTGTGTAAAAATTTACATAAATTTTCAAATATGAGCTTGGAATGTTTTTGGCTTCAGGGAAGGCAGCATTATTTTGGCAGCAGATATCAACTAAATATAATTGTGTATGCATTATTTGAGCAGGTTTACAATTAGATATTGGGAAAAGATTTGGCAAGATATAACTTTGTTTATGGTATATTTTATTTTTATTGCTTTTTTCACCCTTGAGAAGAAGCCCATACTGAATAATAAGTCTCAAACTCAAGACCCTAGCAAAATATTTTATATTCACAAAATATTTTTTTTTTTTTTTTTCAACAAACAGCTATAATTTATATATATATATATTTTTTAATATGGGATCTTCCAAATGCTTTGTGGCTCAACAAAACCTTGAATGTAAAACCAACCAAATTTTCAAAACCCTGACTACCTTACAGCTTTTCTGGTTCATTTCCACCCTTTTGTTTGTTTCGTCTATGTATGTTATGTTTGCCTTGCTATTTATATTTGTGCGATTAGGAGCACAACATGATAACATAACATGACCCAACATATTAAGTATGTTTCAAGGCCAGGATAGATGAAGGTTTGCATTTGCTGAGTATTAAACAGTCTTTCGATCTGGGTGTAAGGAACGCGTTCCTGATAGCCCCTCACCGGCGCCCTCTCTGGAGGATGGCAGAAGGCCAGGGAGCCACGCATCGTCCCACCAGAGCAGCAGTATGACCAGCTCTCCAGCACACACAGAGAGCTCCTGTGACAGGATACGTAAGCGTTCCCATTCTTACCTATGCGCAAGAAGAAAAGGATGGGCCTGTCTTTGTCTGAGCTATTTATCATTAGAGTGAAGGAAAGAAAAAAGACTGATTTTTAAGCCATTGTGCTCATCATTGCTCTGAGCTGTAGATATGTCAAATTTAGTTTAGAATAGTACACAATAGAATTAGGTGCATACATCAGACTAATTTTGAGCTAATCTCAGATTTCATATGTAAACATTATCCGATGCTTATGAATCTTGCATTTTGTAATCTCATTACTTGGATAACCTGGACATATTATTTAGTCTCAGGGCAGAAAATTGGAATTTCTTTCATTTTTCAATTTTTTCAATTGTTTTGCTCAATAGCTAAACTTTCCACTGACATCTTTATATTTTAAAAATGGCTTGTTCCTGCATGTCAGTAGGGTGTAAGTAGATCTCTTGTCGCTACTCACCGCGGCATTTAGACTAGAATCAAGGTGAGGAAGAATAGGAATCATAATTTTAATTATTTGTATTTTGCTGTGCAATGTACGACAGTGTTTCTGTTCTTGAAGGAAAGTGGGACGAGCAGCACTGTGAAATTAGGGACAGGTGGTCGCCCTGCTCCTCACCCTCAGATGATATGTCTTGACTTTCAGCCATGCACCAGAATGGCCTGTCCTTTTCACAAGCCACCCTTGGTCTGTCATCGAGCGCTCTGCCTGGGCCAAAGGAAGGAGACCTTGCCACACAAGAGACGGGATACGAGGTGAAAAAGCTTCAGACTGAAAGAGGTCAGACCCTTTTCACTCGCTTCTATAAACTTTGCAAGAAGAACTGGCAGTTATGTGGCCTGAAATTTAATTTAGATGCTTAACATGGCTCCATTGCAGCTCAGTCTTGAAAATTCTGTTTATCATGTGAAGTTTTTTTCCTTCTTTTTCAAATATTTGTTTTATTCCAGTTAGAGAAATCTGACCATGTTTTATGTAGAAGTTTGACAATGGAAGCAGAGACAACATTTTAGAAATAACATTACATCACAGGCATTTAGCACAGCAACAGACAGCACAAAGTGGATCGGCAGGGAGGAAGGTGCTGAAAACCCAAGTGATAAGTGAAACGCTTGGTACCAGGAGTGACCACATACTGTTGATATAGACCCTGCAGAGTAATCCTGTTGAATGGCCTGGCGTACTGCAACCAATAGTGAAAATGGACTTAAACTGGCACTTCTGGAAGTTTCAAGTTAAAACCTAAAGTTTATAGATTAATATACATTAGCAATCTTTAGTTGATTGCAGCTTGAAAAAAGGCCACCTTTCCTTGAGGTAAACCATGTCAAGTTAATGTTCGAAAGAATCTCACTGCGAAAATCTGTGTTTATTAAAAAAAAAAAAGTGAGAGCTAGGAACCAAGCTACATACACACGAGAAAAGTCTGAGGCAAGTTAGCGCTGACCGCATTCAGACAGCAGAAGTGAAGGAATAATTGGAATTTGTCAAGTTGACCCTCAGTTTGGGTGGTCACCCACTGAATTAATATGTTAAAAAATACAATGTTATATTTATAAATACTTTACTCCGTATGCTAACTGACTAGCATGCTCACATTTGCCTGGGTTGTTGTGTCTGGTGCTCTTTTCGGCTCACGAGCAGGTAATGCGCATTAGTGGGAGAATAAAGTGGTCATTGGTGGCTCTTTAGGCACAGGTGCTGGATATAGATTTGCACGCGGGGCCTCAAAATGCTCATTGTGGCTCAATTTTCTGCAAAGTACCGTGTCCCCCTGCTGAATCTGCCCAGAATATGGCTAGAATTCAAATACCTCCCAAACTTCAGGACAGACAGTCTCCACATCGATGGAAGGTTGTTTCATATATATATATAAAACATCCTACAGAGACAACATTATGTTGATAATGCAAAGTTACATTTCATTTACAAGTGTGCAAAGTAATTGTTTGCTGATTTCAAGACACATTTTTTCTAAATAGTTTAAAACTTCACATAGCTGTAAGTAGTGCCATATCCACCAATGATTGGGTGTTTTAAAAAGTGAATTTTAGCTGAAAGGAATTACTATGACAGCGCAATGCAAATTTATCTCTTTTATACCCTTAAACTTATTCATCTGTGATTTCTAACTGCCAGGTGCCGTTTGAATGTCTCTAGAGATGCAATACAAACACCTAAATAACCGTGTACTATAGTCCTTTTCATACAACATTAGATTGAGATATTTCCAAATGATATTTACACCAATAGACATACAACGATCCCAAGCTAGCTTCCTTCATCCGTCACTTCCCTACCTGTGCCAAAACATCTTTTTAATTAATTAGAAGATTTGTTCTAGCTGTTTGTACACTTTTCATGATAATTTAATGTCATGATCATTTAATAATCATCTTTTCTAAAGACATAAATAAATTCATGGCGATTTTGCATGAACCAAATTATGCTGGGACAACGCTTTGTGTGCATGTCTTACATGTAACATTGCCGTTAGCGGTTTGATTCTAAACTGCTAATGCATCTCTCTTCAGTTGATTAGAACTCTCAGCCCTCCGATAGGTGCATGCAAGGTCTCCGACTGTGGAAAACAGTTTCATAAAACACTCCATTAATGCAGAGGTGTGTAACTAAATTAGTTAGCAATTTGCTGAGCATGAATTAATGAACAGAGCTTCTCCTTGCTCCCAGAGTTGTAATTTTCATAATAACCTCAGACCTTTATTTGGCAAGTTGTTTTTTGAAGGTTTTCATTAGTCTAATGAGAACTGTGCAAGGCAGAGGAGTCAGCACAATTTGCACTAGGAAGCTATCATAATAAATGAGGCAATCTGAAAAACACACACGTTTATGCTGCAAGATAAGAGAAATTGTACAGAGATAAACTTAAAGTAACTGAGGCATTAGACTAGCTAATAACTTAAGTAATCCTGCTGATAGCATTAAGGGAGGGGCATGATATTAATGAGGCGAATATTGAACTGTAGTGATGCTGTGTCTGATGCATGGCCTAACTGCTAGATAAAAAAAAAAAATGTTTAATTGACATTTAAAGAAATGCAAACTGCTCTTCTATGTTACCATGAACACTTGAAATGTGTAGAAAGGAACTTATGGTCATGTCTCATTGTTTTTATCTATTTGATCAGATAATATTTCTGTAAACAGTTGTAAAATTGTCACTGGGAAATCAGATATCGCATTGCTTGGTTACAAATGATGTGTTTCATAAGAATAGAGAAATAATTGTGCATATGTTTATGATGCAATTTTTAGCAGACACTACGGAAAAGCAGTAATTTTATACTTCACTTACTGTAATCATCGCATACTTACTTTCTGCTGAGTGCTGTCTCATTATTAGTTTAATCAGGGCTTGTTCCGCTGAATTATTCCTGTAAATTTTGTATTATACAGAAGAAAAGCGCATCAATCAAAGTCACAACCCCTCGTATGCATTGTTGGCGGAGAATGTATATTTTGGATTCGGAACAAATGTGTGCTAGGAACACACTCTGTGAACACATTCTTGGAAAAGACTATATAATTAAAGTGAAATATGCATGCTTTTACTGCCAGCAAATAAGACTACTGCAATGCTTTGTTCACTTGCCCTCTTAAAGGAGCCTCGGGACATCACAAACTTTTGCGAAAAGCAGCTGCCTGTGTTTTGTCAAGGCTAGATAGAAAAGGACATGCCACTTCAGACACCTTTATGCCTTCATGCAGAATTGGTCTTGGTTTTAAACAGCCCTGCAGTTTGTTCATGATTAAGTGCCATAATGTGTCTGAAACAGAACTCTCTCTGTTTCAAGAAGACTCTTTTTTTGTTATTAATTTCCAAAAGTCAAAAAAAAAAAAAAAAAAAAGGACATACTCAGCTTTCAGTATTCATAGCTTCAAAATGTGTAATGGAGTGAGCCAATTCAAAGGATTTTGTGCGTGCGTGCATGTGTGTGTGTGTGTGTGTGTGTGTATGTGTGTCCGCCCGCATGTGTGCTTGTGTATTGATTTGTCCGAGCATCGATCATTTCCTTTCGCCAACTAGATGAAAAGTGGCACAAAGGCTGTTTCCCTTGTTTAAAGTTTGCTGATAATTCATAGAATATTGAATATTTCAGGGGTAATACTTCCGTGCACAGCAATCACTGCTTCATGAATATTTTATCCCCGCTCTGCCCATCTGCGCCTCAGTCATACACTGGCCTTGAGAATATATTTCCTTTTTTAAAGGCAAACAAAGGACGTGTTAGTTCACAAGGGTGAGTATGGTAAAATGGTCAGAGATGGCTTAGCCAAAGGAGAGGTCAAATGTAATCTCGTCATGTAATGCATCCTCCAAGAAAACATATGAACAAGTTCTGACAATTTGGTCCAGGATTCAACAAACCAGTCAGCTATTTAGATCAGAGTCTTCTCAGGTTAACCGTTAAGTTTTACATTTAACTTTCAATGATAAATTTTATATTCATGTTTAAATTGCATTGCATTTATTCTCAGTCTTCTACGCGATGTCACATCGTCCTGGACACAATGATTTCAGTGACAGTAATACACTTCTCACCAACAAGGACATGCGGCAACGCTCAAAAGTGTTTTACTCAGCGAGCATTAGGCCTTCCTTCACGCATTGTGAATCGCATTAATGAGAACAGCGTCCAATTAAGGGCTGACTGGTGTTATCAGACTGAAAGGTCACAACCTTTTAATCTACGGAATAAAATAGCTGGCATTTTGTGAAATAGCAGCAGGCCAAATGGAAACTAATGGTCTAATGGAAATGGGGCAGCACTTTAGCAAACCTGAGACACTATTCTCCCAGTTTCAAAGTTAGTTTCTCTATCTCCATTGAGCCAAGATGTGTATTCTACTTAGACTGTTGTGGCCGAATATTTTCCTGCAGATTAATTTCAGACTGAAGGTTACATTTTCTTTGCCAACGACAGCAGTGAATGGGGAAATTATTTTCCCTTGCCATTACCCATATCATTTGCATTTTTATTTAATATATTTGTGTATTTAGTTTTCTAAAAATACATTCTAAGTACATAAATAGCTGTGAAAATGTATTTGCCCCCTTCCCAATTTCCTGCTTTTTTTTTTTTTTCTTTCATTGTTCTGCTGCATAACCCAACTGTGCTTGATTTTGAGGTTACAAACTGATGGCTTGGCATTTTCCATCATGATTTTCTTGTAGAGACCAAAATTCAAGGTTCATCACACTACTATCACAATGTTTAGCTGTTGGTATCGGTGTTCATATTGTGGAATGTAATGTTAGCATTATGCCAGATGTAATGGGACCCATGTCTTTCCAAACGTTTTACTTTTGATCACAGCGTGTTATCCCAAAATGAAATCATATTTAGAAAAACTGCATTTTTTGTTTACTTGGGTTATCTTTGTCTAATGTTGAAATTTGTTTGATGATCTGAAACATTTAAGTGTGACACAGGCGAAAATAGAAGAAATAACCTGCCGCTGTGTGGCCACTCTCGTGCACGGTACATTAGCTTTGAGAGAACATTGTACCAAATGAACTGTTTACGTGTGGTTCACTACTGCCACAGTGAGGCCATTCACATCTGCGGTAGCGTTGTTTGGTGACTATATACCAGCTTAATACCAGGTTAATGTGTGCCACTCCTCCGATACATCTCTAGAAAGTCAGCTAATGTCCCAGCTCCATCTGATATGCAATGTAAGGAAAATATTTCACAGAAGTAGCATAGACTTACAGCAACAAGTGTGTGTAAGCTTTTGAACAGATAGAAATTCATTTAAGTAATGTTGCTTGTACCAATTTATTGAACAAAATGTGCATGGCTTAGTTTGGCAGGAGATAGATCTATGTCATGAAGAAGTGGAATGGAATTTATAGCATCCCAGAGCAGCATCAGGGTTAACAAGCCACAGATGATTGTGCTGGCTTTACTGGTTTTAATAGACCGCCATATTGGGGTAGGGTCGAGGCTTTCCTGAACAATGCAGGTCATGCAATAATAGTGCAACTCGAGTTGGCTGCCTGAAGTAGCTGTCAAGTTCACTTCATAAAATGAAGTAGGGAAAAGGTGATTTATTATGCATGGCCCAGTTCCAAGGACTCCCGCTGCAGCCATGAAAGGGGTACCATGTTAAATTATGGCTATCTTTTTGCTTTGCATTTACAGTTAGGCATTTTGTTGTGTGCCCCATATTATCCAGGGGAACAGTTAAGCTGAAAATGGTGCTTGTGACATGTGAGACCTGAAAACACGTCATGAGTGTTTCATGAGGGTGTTACATGTCCTGTTCTTGAACCCCTGTGGAGAAATATCAGTGACGATTAGCATACTCGATTTTACTGAGTCCAGCTGCATCTGTGACTGAAAGGTCCTGTGCAAAAAAAAAAAACCCTTTTATTTCACAAGTATTCATATAATACATTAAGGTTGAAATTATTGCCATGATATTTAAGCTTTTTTTTTCAGTTTTATCCAGAAAGGAATGCAAAATCCTTCTGAATGAACTGCCAACTGTATTTTCAAGATAATGAGCCAAAATAAAATTTTCCATTTAGTGAAATAAATATATCAAGAGTTTTAAATGTAGTTATTGTATAAGCATACAGAATCAGTTTGCTGAATCACTCACATTAGCTCTGTTGCATCACATAACACTATAAATTTGTCATTATTGCATAACATGATCTTCTGCACTTTGACGTGCATAATATTCATCCTGTTACAATTTGTTATGAAAAAGATTTCCTCCAGAAAATGCAAAGTGATCGCAGCTGAATCAGAACTGGTGACAACAGCTTACTCGTCTGGTTCAAACCTAAAAGCACATACATATGTCAATATTAAAGATTAAAAAAAGGTAATAACATGGGAATGACATAATGTTTCAAAAAACAAAATACGTGCACTGCAAGGATGCAAGACAAATTTGGGAAACCTGGTTTGGAATTGATATGGAATTGATATATGTAAAATTATTGCGGGAGAAGTGGGTTCATAATACAACCCCAATTCCGAAATAGTTGGGAAAAAGTGTAAATTGTGAATAAAATCAAAACGGAATGACTTTCAAATCACACCAGCCAGTATTTTATTCACAATAGAATAGAAATAACATAGCAAATGTTGAAGCTGAGAAATTTTACAATTTTATCCACAAAATGAGCTTGTTTCAAATTTGATGGCTGCAACAGGTCTCAAAAAAGTTGGGACAGGGGCCTATTTACCATGGTGTAGCATCCCCTCTTCTTTTTAACACAGAGTGGAGGCGGCTGGGCATTGAGGAGACAAGTTTCTTGAGTTTAGCCATTGGAATTTGATCCTACTCTTGTTCAATACAGGCTCCCAGCTGCTGGAGAGTTTTGGGTTTCCTTTGACGGACTTTTCGTTTAATTATGCCCAAATGATCTCATTCAGTGAAAGATCAGGACTGCAGGCAGGCCAGTTCAGCACACAGACTCTTCTACAACGAAGCCATGCTGTTGTAATAGCTGCAATGTATGGTTTTGCATTGTCCAGCTGAAATACACAGGGCCCTCCCTGGAATGGATGTCGTCTGGAGGGGAGCATATGTTGCTCTAAAACCTTTATAGTATACCTTTCAGCATTCATGGTGCTTTTTAAAACGTGCAAGTGTCCCACATCATATGCACTAATGCATCCCCATACCATCAGAGATGCTGGCTTTTGAACTGAACGCTGATAACAGGAGGGATGGATTTTCTCCTCTTTAGCCCGGAGGACACGACGCCCATGATTTCCAACAAGAATGTCAAATTTGGACTCATCTGACCACAGGACACTCTGTCATTTTGCTACAGTCCATTTTAAATGAGCTTTGACCCACAGAACACGGCGGCGCTTCTGGATCATGCTGAACAATGGCTTCCTTTTTGCATGATAGAGTTTTAGGTGGCATCTGTGGATGGCACGGCAGACTGTGTTTACAGATAGTGGTTTCTTGAAGTATTCCTGGGCCCATTTAGTAATGTCATTGACAGAATCATGCCAGTGAGTGATGCAGTGGAATCTAAGGGCCTGAAGATCATGGGCATCCAGTAAAGGTCTTCGGCCTTGTCCCTTACGCACAGAGATTTTTCCAGTTTCTCTGAATCTTTTGATGATGTTATGCTCTGTCGATGGTTAGACCTTCAAAGCCTTTGCAATTTGACATTGAGGAACAGTGTTTTTAAAGTATTCCACAATTTTTTTAAGCAAGCCTTCACAGGTTGGAGAGCCTGTGGCCATCTTCACTTCTGAGAGACTCAGCCTCTCTTAGACATCCCTTTTATAGCCAATTATGTTACACGCCTGATGCCAGTTAACTTAATTACTTGCTAAATGTTCTTTCAGCTGATTCTCTTATATATTAATTGCATTTTCAGCCCCTTTTTGCCTGTGTCCCAACTTTTTGGGACCTGTTGCAGCCAGAAAATTTGAAATAAGCTAATTTTGTGTATAAAAATGTAAAATGTCTCAGTTTCAACATTTGAAATGCTATCTATGTTCTATTGTAAATAGCATTGGCTCATGTGATCTGAAAGTCATTGCATTTTGATTTTATTCACAATTTACACTTCGTCCTAACTATTTCGGAATTGGGGTTGTAATAATAATAACAATAATTTAGGTCAAAAGAGGCGTAAGAAGAAGAAAGAATAATAACAAGAAGCATTACCGGAACAATAGGGCCCTGCGCCCTGTAGGGGCTCGGTCCTTAATAATAATAATAATAATAATAATAATTTTAATAATAATAATAATAATAAATGTTCATTTGGTGATATGCTGTCACATTCAATTGTTTTCTTTTTTTGCTGTCACAGAGGCAATTGTTGAGTAGTTAGTTGCTAGACCACGCCTCCAGCCGTTCAGCTCGCCGGTCTGTTAAGACCCGGACTGCATTCTTCACTCCTCAATCATTGCCTGCATCTGTGTCTCATTTCCACGGTGTGGTAGTAGAGTGCTATTTGAGACCGAGCTTTGCACTTAGTCATTGCGAAGTCTCGTAACCACATACCTGTGTTGCATTCCTCATCTTGTATAGACTTAGTTCCCGGGGTTTCGCGTGTATTTAAACTCTAACTCTAACTTAGTGCTGTTTATTGTTTTATTCAGCACTTTTTGTCCAGGACCTCATTTCCTTGGTTGTTTTCTATTTGTAATACATTGTTACTGCAGCTAAAGCCCAGACTCTGTATTACATATAGCATTTATAAGGAACCTCGATTCCTATTTATTTTGTGTGCTTCATTCATGCCTTCTGCCATGCAGTCGGCATAATAAACTTTCAACCAAGTCCATCCTTGCACCTGAGTCCAGTCCACAACTTCCTGTCCTCTGCGCCTGTCACGAGGGTATGTGACACAACCCCTACATTAGTTGATGTGCATGTGTGGTACTGTTTTTTTCTGTGAGATGCCACATCGATGAAAGTGCCTGTGAATTCAGCAATCAGAATATACAGTAAGTCTATGTTCAAATTCTAAATTTATTAGACTGTGTAAATGTTCCCATTGTCAGGGGATTTCACAAAAAGTTTAATATTGCTGCCAGTCTTGTGCACGGTTAATTTAGTGAGATGATTTCAGCGTATTTTTGTCTTTTGTTCACAAGCACTGATCAAAAAGTGTCCCAGAAAAGCAACCACATCTACAAATCATTGCACAGTATATTTTCTGTTCCGCCTGCAAGGTATATCAATTTGTCATTGACAAAGAGGCCCTCTGAAACTACTTTTATTAAGACCTTAAGTGGAACCTCTGCATGAAAGCCCTGAGATAGTGTCACTGTGTGATATTTTCTTGTAAAAGTGTGTGGAGTTATGATATCCTGGAAGGCACAAGGCAGTATCTGCTGCCCTTACCGGCATGATAGATGGAGGGTGATGTCATTGAGGGTTTGACAAACACCGAAGAGATTGGGCCTTAGAGGCTGGTTCTCTCTGGCTGTTTTGAATTCTAAATCTTGAACTGGGATGACATCTGTTAAATGGTGAATGTTCAATCTGTATTTAGTATGATATTCACCAAGCCCTGTAAAAATGTAATGTAATGTGATTCAGTCTCTTAGGACAGGTGGATGTTATTAAAGTGTCAGGGCCTGCTGCCCTGGCAAGTATAGCAGTGAGCACCAAGCACCTTAATGCATTCTGCTGTGTGGTTAAGGAAACCCAGTTCACCTGGGTAGCAATAATTAGGTTATTTGAGGAATCTTCTCAGAGTTTCTTTAGAGTGGGACTTATTTTAAGATGCTGAGCAGTGGAATTGTGTTTTGGGTTCAAATATTCCTCAAATAAGCTGCTGACTTTCCCTGGGATGGTTACCGATGTTTGAGTCCACTGGAATGTAATAACTATTAAACAACTGACTCTGGATTCCATTTAAGGTTACCGTCTTGATATATTTACCCTCTCCTATGGATGTATTCTGCAACACCTGTGAAAGGAACTGATTTCAGGACTAAAAGGGGGTCAGAAACAAAGAACTTCCATGATCGATGTCTCATTTTTAAATTTTGCTTTTATTTTCAAGCCTTCCTTTGCTGCTGATCCCATTGTGAAGTCTGCTACAGTAGAATGCAGTGTGGAGAGATACTAATGTTAGGCCAAGTTTTGCCTGCAGTCTTCTAGTAGTACATTGTTTCCTCAGTGGAGGAGCCTTCACTTCTACACACTTTTTTTTTGTAAAACAGCAAGGAATTTTTAGGGCTGAGATGCACGTTAATATTTTATTCTGATGTGGAACCTTAAGGAAGTTGAAAAGAGGTGCTTTTTGGAACTGGAGGAACTTTGAACCCTGAGAAAAAGGCTCTTTTCTGCGATGTACTTCATCCTGTAAAAAAAAGGGGTCATATTTGATAAAGCATGAACCTGTGATATATCAGAAGCAATGCTAATTTAAGGACATCTACCCTTTATTACCTCTTCCAAGGAGGTTATGTGTTCACCCCTATTCGTTTGTTTGTCTGTTTGTTAAAGCTGCTCTAAGCACGGCTGGGTGACGTCACTTCTGTTGACGTTTGAAGTATTATCAAACAAAACAGAGAGCTAGCTCACCCCTCCCTCCTCTCCCCCTCCTGTGCTTCTTGAAACTGTCATGAATGCACATGCAGCAATAAACATCATAAGAACAGCATGTTTCCTAATAGCAACATAGTCATGCGCATATCCACATAACGGGAAGAAACTCGGCTAAAGCTCACGTTGACTATTTTCACTGAAAGAAAACGGAGTTCAAATGCCAAGCAACTAAATTAGCATCTAGAAATATGTAAAATAAAATAATATCAGTGCCTGATCCAGTATTTGGGGCTATCAATTCTGCTACGTTTGTGTTATGCGCACAAATGATACATCAAATGAAAGAGGAGACTCCACAGATTCCAGCGATATAAGCCTTGTCACTTGAAACCAACATCAAACTCAAACAGCAGCCAAAGAAGTGCATGCGTACACTTCACATTCATAAGAAAACCCCAAACTCCACCCCCCCCGACGCCATCTCTCTTGTCAGTGATTGGCTGGATGGTCCAGGCTGGACCAGGTTGTTTTTGTTGCAGTTTTTGGAACCTGGGCCGCCCACAGGGACCGCCTTTTTTTTTTTTTTTTTTTTTTCCCAGCGTATTCCGGGGACAGGCAGCTAGCGGATCGTGTGACAAAATGTTTTAGCTTAGAAACCGCATAACGAGACTTGGAGCACCTTTAACAGGATGATCCAAAAAGTTATGAACGGTTTGGCATGAAATTTAGTAGAATGATTGGTGGTAGTCCAACGATGAGTTGATTCAATTTTGGAAGTGATCTGGAGCATATTCTGGATTCTGGATCCAGAAGAATTAAAATATTTCTGTCTAATGCGGGTCTGTGTGATATTTCTGACCAGACAACTCAAAAAGTTAGGAACAGTACAGCTCAAAATTTTACAGGATGATAGATAGTAGTCCAAGGAGCAGTTGGTTTAATTTTGGAAGTGATCTAGAACATATTCTGTGATCATAAGAACAGATAGCTATAATGGCGTGGTGGAGGTATCCGCTCCACCTAGTGCCCTCAAGTCACACAACTGTTTTGTCAGGATTCATTCATGCTCAGGACACTCTGCCTGTGGCATTTTCTTTCCTCTCTTTATTTTTATCTTTATAAATACCTATCACTTGCAAGGTGCATATTCTACATCTTTATGGACAAGAGTCAGTCATTCATAAATGAGAATGGTTTCCAATAATCATCACCTGACATATTAGCAGTGCGTCTCAGTGCTTGCATGACAATGTACTTTGTTGTATTTTTTACTTTTTATTTGATATGCGTCTAGGAAACAAAAAATAATTTTGCAAAGAAAAAAGAAAAGAAAGAGATAAAGAGCTGGCCTTTGCTTTCTGCAAATGTTCCTAAATATAGTGTTATTCTATTAAACACATGTGCCAGTTGGATTGATCTACCTGCGTGTGCTAAATCATTTCTGAAGGTCAGATATCAAATTGATAAACTATTTTAGAGGATGAAAGGGATAAGCTGTCAAACGTTTCTAGCTTATGGTTTATGAAGCCTGCTGGGCTATCATTTCCCCTCAAAATATTTTCGAATGTTTTTTTTTTTCCCCCTTTATATCCAAGCAAATATATTTCAGTGTCATAACATCACAATCAACCTGCACTGGTTGTCTTAAGTCTGAGCACTGAACTATGGTTTTTATTAACCTGTTGGTGCAGATATTCCAAATATGGGCGACATGCATATGCATTTATGCTGGTGTATTTGATCCGGGACACGGTCCCCCTTGTGTGCACTACAGTAGGGGGCATAGTAGCTCTGGGTTTATGTGGCTTTCCATGTCCTGAACAGGTCCATCCAGTTTCTAACTTGGAGCTGAAAGCCAGGTTTTTGCCTTTTATTATATCTTATTTTTCCCTTTGTGAATTCATTTGAGGCACAGAAAGTGCCTAAGTTTTGTTGTACAGTGCCAGTGAAAAGTTTGGACACACTTTGCTAATGTCACAGCGCTCTGTTTTTGGAGAAATTTAAATGGTTTTACTTCTTTATATAATCTCAGATGAAATCTAGTAAGAGGTAAACAGTCAGAAGTTAAAAGAGAATAATTTACTTGTTTGAATAGTGTCCAAAATTTTAGAATTCTCAAAGCCATATTTTGCAAAGTAAGCAGACAAACAAGCTCTTTCCATTTTCCAACAGCCAAATTAAAGACAAGCTGTTTTGGAACTTGTTGGGCAAAAAAGTCGATTAAAAGCAAACCACAAGTGCAGCACATCTTTGGGAACTTAGACGGCCGCTCAGCAGCAAATTTATTATAGCCATATAACTGCTCTTGTAAAAAAAAAAAAAAATGTGAGTATGCTCTGTAAATAAGACAGAAAATGCTGGTTAGTTTGATGGATTTAAGAATTAGATTTTTTTTTTTTTGCAAAATAAAATGTGGGTGTGTCAAAACTTTTGACTGGTACTGTACCTATAGTGCTGGGTTTGCTCATTTGGATGTATGGTTTAGTATCTTTGTTGACTTGTATTTCTCTGTATTGACTTGCAGATGAGTCTCCACAGTGCACTCCAACAGCTAGAGACGGCTACGGCAGACCTGCCCGAGTCGGCCAAATTTTACCAGCCGGGTTCCCCTCTCCACTTCTTTTTCCCGAAGGCCTGTCGTCCATAGAGACGCTACTAACAAACATACAGGTGCAGCATCAACAGTTACTTGATTTTAAACTTCTGTCTTTTTTTCCAGAGATATCAAAGATATCCACATATATAAGTCCATGTAAGGCAAGATAAATAGAGAATATCATATGGGCATTTACTACATATCACACTCTGTATGAACCCGAGAGCTTTAGCTCGAGGGCTGATACTGGTCGAGGCTTGATACGCGGTGTGATATGAAAATGCGCATATGATGTTCTATTTATCATATATTAGGGCAATTCGGAGATATTGTCAACCAAATGTCCCCTCTGTGACAGACACTAAAATGATCCCCAAATGGAAATGGAGGGAAAAATTGAGCTTTTTCTTCTCAAATATAGTAATCCACTATTATACCCATAAATTGTAAAAAAAAAAAAAATAGTTAATACATCTACCGAATTTTGTTTGGGGGATAGTTTAGTGTCTTGTCACGGAGGGTACATTTTGTTAAAATACCTCGGAATCACCTACTAATTTTATCCAGGTTATTGTTGTCATCATTACAGGCCAGTAGCGCTAGCATTTACTTTTAGTCAGCAGTGTTTTCAAGTCAATGAAATGGCTAATTAGCTAGCTAGTGTGCAAACGCGATTTTCTCCATTAAGGTAATAAATTTGCATTTCTATGATAGCTTACGCATGAAACGTTTTACTACAGCCCTTCGCATGAATATTGCTGCAAAACGCGGCATTATGCCTGCTGTTTACAAATAATTCTGTATCAAGTTCCTTTTCTATAACATAGTCCAGTTCGGGAATTTCAGGCACTGAGGAATTCATGAGTGTCTCTGCCATGACAACGTCTAATCAGTGTCTGAAGCGATGCGTTGCCAACAACGCTCATGACTGTTGCTATGGCAATGGTTGCTGCCACTGATACGGGATTTTGCCAGGCGGGCAGATACGGGTGATACAGGATTTTTGCCCGGCGGGCTGATACAGCCTCATGCTCTATCACATGGGCAGATTCCCCGTATTTATTAGGAAGTATGTGATAAATAGTATGAACAAGGCTTGTATCAGGAAAAGTTATCTTAAAGACCTTGGAAATTTGCCACAATGCAAGATTACCGTCTTAGCTCAGTAATCAAAATCAGGACTGTTATAAAACCGCAATATGGACTGAAGTGAGCAGCTGATGCAGGTTCAATATTTGCAGCTGTCAGTTATCATGCTTTGTGATACAGTAAGCACTATAATTCATTGAACAGTGATACAGTTTTAATCCTTAGAGCACGATTGCTATTGTTGCCGAATGATGTAAGATATCATAATCAAAGCTGTTGAAAACCTGTCATGTGCAAGCTTGTTTAAAAGAGCTCCTGCAGGGGAGCTCTTGTAAACAAGTCGCCACATGATAGGTTTTCAACAGCGCAAGATAATTATATTTATATATTTTTTAAATTCATTTCAGCGCTCTAAGGGTTAATTTGGCATGGTTCTCAGGCACTTTGAGTTTGATTGGAAGCAGTGGCAATGAGGTTGAAGTACTATCAGCTTTAATTTAAGCTTGTTTTTATCCACATCGGATGAACAATTTAGAACATATTTTGTACCTTACCCTCCCCATTTGAAGGCACATCAAAATATATTGGACGCCTTAACATAATGTGGTATAATCATTTTTAACATTTGGTCATATCCTTTGACCTTAATGATTGTTTGAAGTCTGTGACACTTAGCCATCTCTAGACGCTGGGTATCTTCTCTGGTGATGCTCATTCAGGCCTGTACTGCAGCCATCTTCAGTTCCTGCTTGTTTCTTGGAGATTTTGCCCTCAGTCTCCTCTTCAGCATATAAATACAGGCTCAGTTGGATTCAGATCTGATGACTGATTTAGCCAACAAAACCAAATTAACAAAAAATCTACCTCTGTCCAATGAATTATGGTGCTTATAGTATATCCCTCAATTGATAATAATAACAATAACAATAATAATTGTTATTGTTATTGTTGTTGTTGTCAAATACTAATTCCGGTCACAGGTATATCAGTAATATCATTATTAAGCTTATTAAAAAGGCGCATGTGCCATGTTCCTGAACACAGGGCCTTTTGAAGGTGGCCATCGATAACACCCGCGCTCAGGAAAAGCAGGTTCAGCTGGAGAAGAGCGAGCTGAAGATGGAGCTGTTCCGAGAACGCGAGATGAGGGAGACCCTGGAGAGGCAGCTGGCTGCGGAGCAGAAGAACAGAGGTGACTGCATGAAGTCGAGCAGAGTTTGGCATTCTGCCTGCCGAGAATGAGCTGCCTTTGTATGTACAGGGCAGTGCTAGCCTGCTCAATGAGGTGCCCCTTTATGTACAGAGCAGTGGTAACCTGCTCAATGAGCTACCTCTTTATGTACGGTGCAGTGCTAGCCTGCTAAATGAGCTGCCTCTTTATGAACAGGGCAATATAAGCCTGCTCCGTGAGGTGCCTCTTTAAGGGCTAACCTGGGATGTGTTTCCTGAAATCACCTACGCTAACTTACATAGTTGAGCCCATTTACTGAGAATGGACGAACTATGTAAGTTGCTGAGTTACTGAGTTAGCAACTACGCTTCTGGGAAACGCACTCCTGCTGAGTGAGCTGCCTCTTTATACTCATTGCAGTGCTAGCCAGCTCTCTCAGCTGCCTCTTTATGTACAGTGCAGTGCTAGCCTGCTAAATGAACTGTCTCTTCACGTACAGTGCAGTGCTAGCCTGCTAAATGAACTGTCTCTTCATGTACAGTGCAGTGCTAGCCTGCTAAATGAACTGTCTCTTCATGTACAGTGCAGTGCTAGCCTGCTAAATGAACTGTCTCTTCACGTACAGTGCAGTGCTAGCCTGCTAAATGAACTGTCTCTTCATGTACAGTGCAGTGCTAGCCTGCTAAATGAACTGTCTCTTCACGTACAGTGCAGTGCTAGCCTGCTAAATGAACTGTCTCTTCACGTACAGTGCAGTGCTAGCCTGCTAAATGAACTGTCTCTTCATGTACAGTGCAGTGCTAGCCTGCTCAATGAGCAGCCTCTTTATGGACAGTGCAGTGCTAGCATCCTAAATGTGCTGTCCTTTTATATACAGTGCAATGCTATCCTGCTAAATAAGCTGCCTCTATGTACTATGCAGTGATAGCCTGCAAAATGAGCTGCCTCTTAATGTACATTGCAGTGCTATCCTGCTAAATAAGTTGCTTCTAAATGTACAGTGCAGTGCTGGCCTGCTCAGTGATAAAGCTGGCAAACAGAAGCATAGCAAATCAAGCAAATCAAGATTTAAAGCTTTATTTCACCCCGGCTATCTTACTTGCGCTTCATGATTTTTTATTAAAATACAAGAAAGAAAACGAAGATTAGCAACATATATCCACAATTTTGAATAACACGGATTGAAATGCAACTGTGCATCCAAATGAAGCATTTTGTTTCTTGTCTTACCTTATTGAGGACATTTGGCCGCACCTGATAGTGTTAAGTCTGATTGATTGAATGCTTAAAATTACTAAAAGCAGTTCATGACTAATTATTCATTTAAAGGTATAATTACTTGTGACCTCAAAATCTTTATATCTGTAGATTTATTTCGGGGACAGCAGTCATCTTTACATGCATTGTGTATGTGTGTTGTGCCCCCATAGTTAAAAAACAGATTGCTTTAAGCTCCGAGGAACTTCACAGACACTGGCGGAATCTGTTTAAAAGAAAACAGATGCAGCCATATGTTTCTTTCATGTTTATACACGTTGTCAGTCCGTCAATGACTTGATAATCAATAAGTAACTAGTATGTAAATAAATGAATAAATATACAACATTTGAACATTTGACCAATGATTGATATTTGGTTTGGCACCAATGGATATCACAATACGGTGCATCTTTCTGTATTACCTTATTGAGTAACAGGTACTTCTGATTTGTGCCATTTTTAGTCAATCATTTTTCTGCATTGTGGATTTGGAGTGCTTCAGCTCAGCAGTTGCACAGACAGAAGAGATACATGAGAAATGGCTGGTTTGAAAAGCAGTATTATTTAAAATGCAGGCTGGAGTCACACTTCTGTTGTTCTACCCAGCAATAATCCAGAAGCGGCTGAAGAAAGAGAAGAAGGCCAAGAGGAAACTGCTGGAGGCTCTTGAGTTTGAAACCAAGCGGCTCTCGCTGGCGGAGCAGTCCCTGAAGCAGGCATCACCGACCGACAGCCTCAGAACGCTGAACGGTGAGGCTCCAAACTCACATGTGATCCTTTGAATATTAGAGTTTTCTGAACATGTTGATAATCAGTCGCTCATAGCTGCCATCAGCGATTGTTTCATCAGTTTTTACATAAAACATTTGAAGACCACAAAGGAAAAACGATCAGAGTCCAAATTTAGCATTTTTGTTCATTTTATATATTATGTATTATGATAATATTTATAATAATATATAATAATATTATATATGACAAAATTTGATATATTTTTTGTATATTTTTTCAGTGCTTTGTTTGTAAGATCATTTTGAATTTTTAATTCGTCATTTCTCCGCAACATAAAAATGTGACTCTCATCATTTTTCCATTGTGGCCTTGATTTGATTGTTCAGTTCCAAAGATTTGAATTACTTTTTTGTAAATGTGCTGGTGAAATTCTTATTGCCCCTTGTATAAGGTCGCGTACACCCCATAAAAATGTATACGTGTTGTCTACATGCACTGTACTGCATTCGTTACCACAAAATTTGCATGACAGTACTTACATACCTCAAGTATCATTTGCAAAGTTTATTTGAGAGAGGAACTTTGGTACAAAGTGTAACCCAGCAGGATGTTTTAAAATAAAAAAACCAAGATGGAAAAAAAAAAGATGTGCCCTCCGGACTGCACCTGCTTTCATTTAGTTTATAAAATGTGTCGTTCCTCGCAAGCTGTGTACTAAATTGCATTCAGATATTTGTGTGGTTATGCTTCCCATAAACTGAGCCGGTAATAAGCATACATTTTCTTACCTGACGTTTTGATGTTTAATCATCGTTATCCTTCAATTTTCCCAGACTCGCTGACCCAGGAGATTGAGGCTGACCACAGCAGTGGCAGAACAGATGCTGAAAGGACAATACAAGGTACATTGTTTGTGAAGCCCATAAATCAGCGGTGTATTCCAGGATATGAGCTTTAGTTTACCTCTGCCTGCTGCTCAAGCATGCAGTTCACCATCTGGACGAGCCCCCGCAAGGTCAAAAACAAGGTCATTCGCCCGCGTGTGTCTGTCGGTGTGTGCATGCCTCCCTTAAGAAGCTCTGATATCTGATGGCTCAGATTCAATATGTATGGAGTTCATGCTGTCACATGAACAGCAAATTAATGTGAGTAATATTAATCGGATTGTTTTCTCGCCACTGGGTGAAGTGCTGTTTCTACTTGTCAAAATTTACAGGAAAGCAGTACAGTACAGTGTTGATTGCACTCATGTCAATGCTGTTTGCCTACCATATGAAAGAAGTACGTAATTCATATTTCATATGAAAAACATTATCTTGATGTGCGGTATATATTTCATAAAAATTATAAAATAGTTACATTTGTGTATTATCCAGCCGATATTTTTTTCTTCGACCTCCCAGTCAACAATGTTGTGTCTATATTTACGTCATCGTGTTCCAGTGGGCGCAAGTCAAAATTGACCAATGACGTTGATGAAATGCGTTTGTCAAGCGTCATTATCCCCTTATTAGTTTACATTCACACATTTTCAAATCCATACCTGTTTTATATGTGCGTGCACATTTAATGTGAATCAAAATGGCTTTCCCCCCTGACATAATTTTACCAAATTATTTGTTGGATTCAAATATATGTGATATTGTGTAGGCTTGTTTAGCTGATAAAAATATGGACTATCTACTTGATCAGTAGATTCAGATGTTGTTCATTAGAGATGGCTACTCGGGGACAGTAACTCGGACCCTTGCCATTACCGAATAGACCCAGGTGAGAATGATAGCATATGACATCACTGCCGTCAGCGGTCCTGGAGGCTTCTTAGGCTCCGAGGGGAACAGGAACCTGAAAACAGCAAATGAGGAGGAGGAACCCTCTTATCTCCTCCGCTTAGTCCTCTCAGCCAATGACCTGATTTTAAATCTGTTACTATCTTTGGTCTAATTTTCTTAGGCTACATCCACGCTAACGTGTTTTCATTTTAAAACGCATAACATTTTCTACGTTTTCACCCAGTGTCTACACTACTTCAGCGTTTTCGAACCCCTAAAACGGAAGCTTTTGAAAATGCTGCTAACCCCATTTTAGTTTGAAAACTCTGGGATAGCATTTTAGTTTCGACAGAGATCGCTTTCTTTTTAAAACACTGCTTTAAAATGAAACTGTATTAGTGTGGACGTACAGTAGCCTTAGTCTGGATTACATACCCTACAGAAAGGATTGGGGAATATTCGACTCTTACTACTGTCCGTAAAACCAGATAAAGGTTAAATCACAGTCATCACATTTTAAATAATTAAATACTAAAACAAACTATCCAGGTATGCAAATACAAAGCACTTCTGCCGTCTTCCTCCAATCCCTCCTGAGATTCTCCCGACTGGTACACATGCAGTTGTGCTTAACCCATTAATGACCACTGTCCCATTTTTGGGACGCGGCACATTTTTACCTCCGTAACCCGAGTGAATGCGGTCCTGTGACCAAGCTGCTGTATGTTACTCAAGTAACTCACATCCCAGAAAAGTGCTAATGAGAGCAGTCTCCCTTTACAGCAGTTCTGGGGTCTGCCATTTGCATAAAACAGCGCTATGCGATGCTCTAAAAGGTGAGTGTACCACTTTTTCTGAGACACATTTTTCTACAACACCAAGAACAAAAACTAGAGATTTCAGCATTATCTAAACATGTTTTTCTCAGGATAATAATTTTTTTATGCTTTCAAGGATCGGTGTATATTTACAATGGGACATGCATGCTTGAGATCCTCGATGAGGAAATTATTTTTCACCAAAATTGAAGTGTTACATGTCCATTATGCGCCATGTCCGATAATAAAATGTAACTTTTACTTTGAAAAGAAATTTGGGCATTAATGGGTTAAAAAGAGAAATATTTCAATGGCAATACAACCAAAATTATTTTCATATACCTTGATTCGCAAATACATACTCATAAATTTTATGTTGTAACGTAGAGTATTACAATGGTTTGACACACACTGTAGTGTCATGTCTGCATATATCATGACGAGTACGACACAAATTGTCATTGTTTTTTCCTTTCATGTTAAAACTCCTACCTTAATAAGGCATAGACATTTTTTTTTTTGATTCAGAGCGTGTGCTAATTGCTTTTCTTGTTTTTGAATCTGTTCTTCTGAGGGTGCATTGACAAGCCCCCAGTTTTCCATAGTTACATTAATTATTGTTGATTATATTCATAAATGTCTGCCCTGTTTTGCCCCTTACCTCTGTGGCTTGGTACCCACTGAATTGCGTGAGTTTATACGGTCCAATGAGGAGAGATAAAGTTCATTGCTGGCAGCTCAAACATAAGATGTGAAATGAAATCTCAGTGAAGCAAAGATAGGCAGAAATGAGCATGTCCCTTAATAGTCCTCATAAAATATTTGCATGGGTATAGTTTGCATAATGCATATGTATTAATTAATCTTTCAAAGGAATTTTATGCTGACAGAAGCCAAAAAGTCCCTTTGTTTTTTTATCATCTAATGAAATATTTATTTAACATAATGAACCTTTCATTATAATTTTAATTTAAAATGGTACATTTTGAATGTACGTACACGTTGATTCAGTGAAACAATATGACAAGTACCGTAATTATTCTTCTTGCGGGAAATATTTAGTATTTTGATAATACCATTGGCAATGTGCTTTATGTTAGCATTTATGTTATATGTTATGTTTATTAGAATGATCAGCCATAATGTTCATATAAATGTACAGTGTATGCACGCTTATGGTCACTGAATATTATTAATTTGATATTTGTATTGAATGATTGAAGGCAGCCACAAAAGGAATAGGACATGAATAACTGAAGGTAGCAATAGGAACAGTGCTGTGTCCTTAGGATGAAGTATTTAGAGAATTCCTCTTGTATATCTGGGTCCCACTGTGACCCTGAATGCTCTGGTCCTGTGTTTATGAATTGAGGAATGAAATGCATGGTTCCAGTATCCCTATTGAATAATTGAAAAATTTTGGCATGTTGACCTGCCGTGTGCATTGATATGAAATTGATCCAGTAACACTTTACAATAAGGGTACAGTAGTTAACATCAATTAACATTAGTTCATTAACTATCAGTCAATTAGCAGGTAACTAATGCTTTAGATAGCTGAATAAGCATTATGCAACCATAATTGACAATTTGTTAATTTTCTGTGTTTCCCTTATTGTAAAGTTGAAACATCCCTTAAGTATCCCTTATGCTGCACTTCAAACTTTTAAACCATAATGTATTAATTAATACCTTAGTTGATATGAACATCATTTGTAAACGATTACCAGATGCATTAGTTAAATGTTAATTAGCTGTTAGTAAATGCTTATTACTGCATTAACTAATGTTAATTAATGTACCCTTATTGTGAAGTGTTGCCAATGATTCCTTTAACAATACCATATTTCAAGGGCATTGTTGAAAGCCATTTGGATACGTTAATTTCTTTATTTATACCATGACATTTCATAGAGAAGCCTCAAAACGTCCTTTTTCTGGTAAGATTTTTCTCCAATGTTGCCTGAGTATTTTTTTTTTTTAGTATTTGTTGAACATGTCAGTATTTAACAAGTGCTGTTCTCTTCGTGGTTAAAATTGGCGATCTCTTGTCATGGAATTAACCATTTGCATAATCACTTCAGAAATACAAAATTTCACTTAATGCTATTCTACAGAAATGACAAAATGCTGCATAAAGCATCATTTTCTTTATTTGTCTATTTTTATTGATTTATTTAGTAATCATTATTTATTTTTATTATCATATATACATTTATTTATTTATTTATTTTCTTATTTATTTTATTTTTTGCGATTTTTGACAATACCAGCCTGTGCCATCAACACGTCAAGTCTGTCAAGAAGTCTGGTTCCAATATAGCAACAAGCCGCATGATATTTTTGTCTGTCATGGCATTAGGCTAAGACAGCTCTGTTTGCATATGTCATTCTTTGACACTTGCTGTCCTGAAAACAGTGTGACTTCCCACATTTTATTTTAAACCAAATTAATTCTATAAAGCACTTCTTGCTGACATTGTTGCTGGAATGGAGATGGATAGCATAAACTCATTTCCTGAAATGTTTGGGTCTGTGTGCAATGCTTCTCTTCCGTTTGCTTCTCAAATAGTTGTTGTTGCTTTCTTTATAAAACACTGAGCTCACTCAAGTAAACAGTGCACTGTTGCAAGTTATGGGCCTTCCAAACCTGTATACTCTATCTGAATATACCAGTGGCAAGTCTTCTGTTTACTCACTAGAACTTTTACAATTAATAAATAAATAAATAAATAAATAAACAAAGGAAACTTATCTCAGTGACAATAAAAGAAAAGCATGAATTGTGCTCTCATTGTCAGGGTTTTTTTTTTTTTTTACATTTTTTCAATGGATATCTTATTAAAAATTGATCTCGTAGGCTACAGTAATTGCAATCTGTTGTGTTCCTCCATGTGAGTGAATAGAAAGTGTTTGCAATATATTGACTACTATTAAATCTACTGTCTAAAAAAAGGAAAATAAAAGGAATTGGCCGTCTCAAGTCTGAGTTAAAAAGAAGTTTGCAGTACCGCGTCATGCTGAATGATTTTTGGGACTCACTGTAAGTATAGATTTTATTGGTTATGGAAAAATGTGAAACAAATGGCCTGACGTGGTACGCCGGCCAGTGAAGCTTAGAATTAAAAGAGCACAGCTTGCTAATGTGTTATGCAGAATGTGCATGCTACGACCTCAAGTCCACGAGAATTGGGACAGTATGTAAAATGCAAAATACACGTTTAAGTAAATTTTAAATTATCTTCTACCTATACATTTAGTTGAAAACAGTGCAAATAAAAAAAATTTAATTTTATGTCATTAACTGTATTGATTTTTGATAATATTCATAAATAACAAAACTGATGCCTTCAACAAAACAATTGGGAAAGATTGAATGGAAAGACTGTAAAAGATGTGGAACCTTCAGGAAAAAAAATAACACCCGTTTGGAACATGCCACTGGTAAAAAGGTGCAGAAGTAAAAGGTGGTTCAATTGTGATTGGGTACAAAATAACCAATCACAAAAGGCACCGTAGCTTACCGGCAATGTTTTGAGGTCCACCACTTTGACGAAAGCTGCATGAGCAAATAGTCCAATAGTTTTAAGAACAACATTTTTGAACATGCTATTGAGAAATGTGATTGACAATAGATAATCCATAATGCAGAGTACACAAAGAAGAAACCGTACATCAACACCATCTAGAAGAACTGCTGACTTCTCTGGGCTCAAGCTTATCTGATATGGACCAATAGAGAAGTGAAAAGGAGTGCTGTGGTCTGAGTCCGTCTTTCAGAGTGTTTCTAGAAGTAATGAACATTTGTGTTCTGTGGGCCAAACAGGATAATGACCATCATGACTATAATTAGTGACATGTGCAACTGCTGGAGTCTGTCATGGTCTTGGGCTGCATAAGTGCACTCAGCATGGACAACTTTCGCATCTGTGAAAGAATAATTTGCAACACAAAGCCACATTCTGCACGTATTACAACACAGAGTTTCATTGTCACAGAGTGCGGGTACTGCCTGCAGTCTGGACCTGTGCCCCATTGAAAAAATATAGGAGATTATGAAGCGCAAAAAACAGTATATGACAATGAACTTAATTGACTAATGGAATAGTGGTGAACATGGGGCGGCATGACTCAGGAAGTAGAGCGGGTGGTCTAAGAATCAGAAGGTTCCTGGTTCGATCCCCAGCTCCTCCAGAGAACATTGTCCTTGAGCAAGACACTGATGTGCTCCTGATGTGCAGGTTGGCGACTTGCATGGCAGCCTTTGCCATCGGGGTGAATATGAGGCATAATTGTAAAGCGCTTTGTGTCATGTGACTAGAAAAGTGCTATATAGATGCAGTCCATTTACCATGAACATGCTCCCGTCCCAACTTCACTGGTACATGTTGCAGACATCACATTTGAAAATAGCTGTTACTTTCAAAAAACAATAAAGTCAAGTTAAAACATTACTTATTTGTCTTTGTTCATTTTTTTTTTCAATTGAATCTAGGTTAAAAGGGATTTGGAAAAAAAGTGCTTGCTGTTTTTATTTATATTTTACGCATTGTCCCATTTCCTCTGGAATTGAGGTTGTGTATTATATAATTTGGTAACCTGTCATGTGATCTCTTTCTTCCACAGATGGAAGACTCTTTTTAAAAACAACAGTGATGTACTGATGTCATATTGAAGAGGAAAGGCAAAAGCTCATGAGACCACTACTCAGCAGGCAGAGCACGATGATGCCAACAAGAAACAAATCCTTTTTTTTGTTTTACTTCAAGTACTTCAAGTGTTTTCCTGAGAAAGATGCAATCAAGAGGCATCTCACTGATTGTCAAGATTTTTTTTTTTTTTTTGGTATGTACCTTTAAAAAAGAACAGTAACCTACCTGGCCTCTATAGCTTGTGCTGATGGCAACACAAGCACCAGGATTTCCCGACTGATGTGCTACTGTAACTTATGGTCCATAACAGCACATAACAAAAAAAGTCTCTATTCCGTCCCTTTCAAAAGTATTTATGAAGTATTTGTTGTTATTACTGCTGTAGCAGATGTCACAGAATAATATTTTCAATAATATTTGAGCAGTGATTTGCATCTTACCCAGTCAACATTCACCTTTTTTTTTCTTTATTGCAAATGTCCCTATCATAGACCGTAAAATCTTTGTGTTTGTTTGCTCTGCGAGTTGCTTTCTTAAAATTTTAAGTGAAGTGAATGAGGGAAGTTTTTTTTTCTCGAGTTAGTGCGAACAACAATCCTATCTTCAGAAGTTTATAAAAGATTTTAACTCTTTTCCTCTTAATGACTACATATGATGCCTATATGAACTGTGTATCAATGGACCTTTTCCCTAGCCTCCCCACTGACTGAAAACGGGGCTATGTCCGAGGCGCCGAATGTCATCCTCATTGATATGGCCAGGGTCGTCATTTGTAGTCATTATGGGGAAAGAAAGGGGGGAGTCTATGGGGAAAAGAGTAAAGGTAGCATGTTTCCAAGTTGTAGTAGTAGCAAAGCTGTTTTTTTTTTCCCTTTTTTTTTGCTTTGCGGTGAACTTGTTTTAACATCAGATCTGTCTCTTAAAATTTTGTATCACGATGTACACTGGCTACTGCGTCAGATTTTCAGTTCAATACTGATTTATTTCTTAATACTGTATTGAAACCAGCAAGAGAGCTTTCAACAGAACATTCATTGAGAGAATTTATTTTATTTTTCTAAAAGAAAACATTTGATTTTACAACTAAATGCTGAGCCTAGAAAACGGTAGCTTGAAGATTTGAAGATCGCATCTGGGACAAAAGTTTGGGACTGATCATAACCATGGCAATGAAATGACAGTTAAAATGCTTAACACTGTTACATAAATTTGGATTTTGCTCATTTTTATCATTCATGTATATATGAGATGAAAGATAGACTCAGATAAATGATATGGTATGTGTATATAAAGCTCACGTATGGAATCTGTATTATAATAATGACTAGAAAACAGTATAAACAAAAGCTGTGTTTTTAAGCTCCATCGTCTTCCAAGCGCTTCCATTTCACTGTACCTCAACTTCAGCAGACAAGTTTATCCTAAAAATGATGTGACTGAATTTTCTAATTGGTGTACTTATTCAATTTCTTGACCATGTTTGTATGTGTTGACATTTGCATATGGTCATCAGAAAAATCCAGTTTTAATTCCCGTTACATTTTGTTTGGTTTTGTACCACAAATTTTTGGAATCTACAGAATGTTAGCATCCCAGTCGCCATTTACGGTACACATTTGGTACTGTAAAGTTAAGTGTTCTGAACCTATACTATCTATACACTGAAGCACTTCTGCTTTTTGAATCATGAGAGAGGATCACATGTCGTTTTACTAAAAAAAAAAAAAAAAAAAAAATCTGCTGGTTTATAAAATGCTGCCACATTTATCTTTGATTATTTTTTGTATATTTGTTGATACAGTGAGTTAAGGCTTGTGTATTTGGCCGCGATCCCAATAATCATGGGAAATATTGACACAGAAGAAATGATCACTTATTTGCAGTCACTTATTCATTATTTAAAACATATATGCTGAAGATATAGAGGTATGTATGTTAGGTTTGGATTTTTAATATCATAGGCAGCTATTTTTATAATGGTTACAGTTGTATTATTTAATGTTAGTTTATTTTCTTTTAATGTATTGTTAAACTGTCACTTTAATGAAGCTAACATTGAGGTCATAATTTTTTTATTATTTGTGATATAGTCTGTTAGTAATTGCATTCAGGTATACAACTGATTCATTAATAAGCATAATGTGGGTCTACAAATTCAAGTACAAGGCAGGAAAATTCCTGTGCTTATGAAGTTCTGTTTGGTTTTACTTTGTGTGCTGTGTGAATGCATGAGTGTATGTGTGTGTGGGTGCTCATATGTCTGCACTTTTTTATATACCTTCATGTTACTGCAGTATATATGTGTCTGAATGAAGATGAAACTTTTAGATGTAAATAAATAATTTTCTGTGTAAATGTGTGTGACTCCTGCTACTGTCATTGAATGTTCCAGTTTGCTGCTACAGTAGCTGAGCCTACTTGTCGTGCTTATAGCCTATTTAAACATGATTCTGCCTATAAGGCGATGAGTATCATCTCTGCTAAAGCTATTCCATTTGGAATATACAGTATAGTATGGCAGTTGTACGCCTCCCCTCCCCATTTTTTTTTTTCTTGCTCACTGGGGCTTAGCTCAAAGATAATTTTTATGGCTCAACCCCTCATAACCTCCTGGTAATTCAAACACTGCACATTGTGAATTAGACATAGGCTACATTATATCAGAATTTGGAACAGGCACTCTTCAGCCCCTATTTAATTACACATTCTCTCTCACACCCTTTGTTTCCCCACACACTGTCTTCCTCCAAGTAAACATGCACGCATGCGTGCACACTTGATCAAATTCACAGACAGTGTGGATACAATTCATTAGTTAAGTTAACCTCTTGTGCTACCTATCGCCTCAATTGAAAATTTCTGCGGTAATTTGTCTCAAAGCGCTGAGGTGAAGGCAAAGGAAACCAGTCCATCTGCCTGACCATCTCTTAAGCCGCTTTCACACCGGACGCAAAACGAATTTTTCGCACGACAGATCACATTCAAAGTCAATGCAAAGACGCGAAAACGCGTGTATTCGCGTCTTTGCATTGACTTTGAATGTAATCTGTCGTGCGAAAAATTCGTTTCACGTCCGGTGTGAAAGCAGCTTTAAGCAAGTCTCCAGAGGTAGATTTGCATGAACAGGGTGAAGTTTTGCGAGCAATGGACAGACTTACGACAGACCGTCATTCATAAATGGCCTGGCAAAATAATATTTGCCTGGCCAGGAACGTGTATGAAAAACAACAGAACATGTAACTGCCATTTAACTGTGTCAGGCACCTGAATTTCAATAAAAAAATAGCAGCTTTATTGAATAAAGTGCACAGGTAATGGCGGCAAATCATAAACAGACTGCAATGTATTAGTAAAATTGCAAGCCAGAATTATCAGACATGGGGCAGGGTCGCATTATCCAAATGAATATTACACAAGCATGGACGGCCACAGATGGAAATTAAATGGCAAATAATTGTGGCCCACCTTTAGATATTGTGCAGTAATTATTAATTTATGTCTCTCTGCACTCTTACTAATGAAAATGAAATCCAGGAATGAACACGGTGAGATAATGCACCATGAAATTGAGTTTCATTTGTACAAGGGATGCTTTTCAAAATGCTTTTTGTTTACATGGAACAAAGGCCCATGAGAACAGGTATCTGTGTGCATGTGTTGGTATTATGTGTACACACCAGAATGAGTGGGCCAAAGAATGATCCATGCCCATTTTAACTCCTGCTGACCATTTCATTTAAATGAAAAGGCAAAACAGCACAGCAATTGACAGGTTGGATCATACTTTTAAGATAAATTTGGTGATATTCATTTATTCATTTCACACGTGGATTTTTTTTTTTTTTTTTTTTTTGGGTTCATTGCTGTGATTACATCAGTTTAATCTCCAATATGCCAGTACTATTGTAAAAAGTGTTTTCAGTTAAGTGTATTTCAAAATATTTAGTCTCAGTCACTGATCTTGAAGTGACCTGCACATTCTCAAATGAACCGATGCAAAAATATCTAGCATCCATGATGAGAAATACCACCCTGGGAATCAACACCATTTCTCCAAATCTGGGCTCTATCAACAGGACAGGAAAGATAAAAAGCTCCCTTCTTGTCCATAAGAGTACCATGTAGAATATATGTTCTGTTTGCCACTCCAAGGGAGAAAAAAACTTCTGTGAGATTTTCTCCCACCCTTCCTCTTTTTTTTTTTTTTTTTTTTTTGTTGGTAATTGGACGACACAAAGCCACACTCAAGGGCTATTTCCTTTAAAAGCAACATGACTTTGCCGTGTTGCCAGTTGGATGCCCTTGCTCTACTTTTTTCTTTTTTGGAACAGCAACTTGGTTTTTTCTTTTTCTATGGCATGTCTCGCGCATCTTCTTCAGAAGTTTTATTTTTCCTCCTGACAGCTGACAACGTCCGATTGAGTATATAGTCCTTTAGCTATCAGGACTTAAAGAGATTTTTGCCACAAGATATAACAGTCCCTTCATGAATAGACATCTGGGTGCTTTTGCTCCTCAGCATATTGCTATTTCACTGACGGATTTTCCCAGTGGCGGCAAAGAACGCTTTTTTTGCCGTGCAAACAGATCTGCTGATGCGCAAAGTGTAATGTGAATGTCTAAATAAATGAAATATTATCTGAACAAAGTTTTGAACTTTTTTCAGTCGCACCCCTCAGTTTTTCTTTTTTTCAACCAGACTACAGATGATGCGGCTCTTCTGCCAGCTGATCTCCACTCACCCGACCTGCTGCCAGCGCTTTTGGGTTCATTGGCACGAGCATTTCAGCCCAGCATTCGGTCCTCATTCATGTTCAAGTGACATCCATGACACACGGCAAGGTTAGGCCACACACAAAATGCGTCAAGTGAACAAGAATGCTCCAAACTTTTAAAAGCTGCACTGTAATGTTCTCCCTGACTTATTAGAACGTCAAACATTCCCGCGTGTTTTTGCTTTTTCCGTCTCTTAGTGAGTCTTGTCCCCCATGTCTCTTAATTGGATTTTGTTATTCTGTTAGTGTTTCCTTGTGTTGTCTTATTTCTCGCCCCACCTCTGCTGTTAACTTTCTCCCCCCCTGTTTTGTGTTTGTTCATTTCGTCTGCGTGTGTGTATGTTTCTTTGTTTCCTTTAGTCGGCAGGCGATTGTCGCCTAACTTCTGTGCCGTTGAGTCTGCGGTGTTGCAGTGCTTTAGTTACAGTATTCTCTCTGTTCCTGTGCCAGTCTGACACTCGGTCTGTTCCTGTGCCAGTCTGAAATCCAGTCTTTTGGTTCTGTACTCCAGCACGCCTGTGCTTTGGGTTCTGACCTTGCTTCAGCCTCTGATTATGATTATAGAATATGATTATATGTCACTGCCTGTACATAAATACCCCAGTTTGTGAGCCGTACTGCTGTCTGCTCCTGAATTTCCTATGCTCCTTGACAAGTTTTGTATGTCTGCGATTGAACAAAAATTCACACGCTGTTTTATGCATGATATAATGTCTTTATGGATAAGCATTGGCCCCTAACAGCCTCCCCTCTGGGGGGAGAGTCTCCTGAAGGGCTGCAGGAATGACAGAGCTGGCTAGAATAAAAGAGTCATGGCTTGATCCAGGATAATTTGTGAATATGTGTAACCTTATGCGCAGCATTGCAAATCAACTAAATGCACTGAGAAAATGGGTTTCCTAACAGTTCACATGTATCAGATCTTTTTAATGTACTTATCATTATTTTTTAACTTAAATAAAAGTAAAACACTGCACCATTTACTTAATACGAGGTTTTTGTTAGTCAAGTGCTCTCGGCTGCTTCAAGATAATATCGTGGCAACAATGCTCCTGACCACACCTTATTTTAAGACCTACATGTCCATGGGCGCTCAGACGGGGGCAAGTGCACTTGCTTTTTAAACAAGGGCTCTGGGGAGCGTTTCCCAAAACCGAGTCAGCAACTTGCATAGTTTGTCCATTCACTGTCAATAGTTCCAACTATGTAAGTTAGCATCTGTGCTTTTGAGAATAGCACCCTTGGAGGATAAAACGACAACTACGTTGGTCTGAAACTAGATAGGACACCAGCATTTAATTTGGCCCCACTTTGTACCACGTAAGGTAGAGCCCAAAATTACATTCGAATGGGCGTCAAAGCTGTTTAATGCTCATCAAATGTAACTGGATATTCTGTCTTAGACTAAATGTGTCTGTATATTGCAAGTGTCACAAAAAGGCACTGTTTTGGCCCGATTCTTGTTCTTTCTTTTGAACCATGATTTCCCAAACAGTGAAATGGGTGTAGTATCCCAAGAGGGGTAGAGAGAGGAACAAAATGGCATCAGTGGCATCTCCTCTTTTGCAACTTTGGTATTTCATCCACCATCACCCTGTTCTGTGAGGCCTTCAGAACTTCAATCAGAAGTGACCTCACCTGGAGGCATGCTCAACTGAGTGTGAGATAATATAATCAGCCCAAATACCGTTAATCGCCTTCATTATCACCGCCATTAAGGCACAGCTTGGAGTGTAGGGGACAGAGAACCTTGAGGGCAGTGTATGAAACACTGTATTTTTTTTTTTTTTGAGTTAGCCTTCTCTCTTTAAAGTGCCATAGAATTTCAGCTCATTCTTCATCCTATCCATGGAAACAAGGGTTTTAATTGAAGACCTGGGTGCGAGAAGTACTTTAGTCACAAAATAACACTTTTGAGATATTTAGGGTCAAAGTTTTGAAAACATGCTGCAGATACTTTTTCCTTCTGCTGCAGATAACATTCAGTGGCGCCTGCTGCTAGTCCCAGGGGTTATACAAAGTAGACAGACAAGTTTTTGTGGAAAAATAATGCTTTATTACGAAAAAAAAAAAACCAAGAAAATCAGTTTTGGACTTTGGTACTTCTTACCATAAAATGCCTGGACTTCGGTACTTATTGTCATAAAATGCATGGACTTCGGTACTTTTACCACACAAATGCCGTTTCAATCATTTTCTGATTGCCAAACAGTCGTTTTTGCTACGCTTGTCACATGACACATACTAGCAGCTGATTGGACAGTCATGGACTTCGGCGCTTGTTCCTGATGACGTCAAGGACTTGAGTACTTCTGCAAAGACTTGAATATTTCTTGCACAAAAATTCAGTAGATTCAGGGAAGGCCGTATATCAGTATTGAGGACCTGAGTACTTATATTTGGAATTTTTTGGCTTTAAATGATGCACATGACACTCTACTTTATGATAGTAGTGTCTGCTCATTTTTTGGAAAATGTGATTAAGTACTTCTTGCACCCAGGTCTTCAATTATTTTTCACTTTCAACATTTCTGGCCCTCTCCCACTCCCTACTGATCATCCTCATTCATCGTTGATGATTCATTTATTTGGCTATTGTTTGGATTTTGGGGTTTCTAAATCTGGAAAAAAAAAAATCAGTTTCATTTTCAAACTGATAACTCTTACTTTTAGTGAAAATTGTCAGCACAAAATAATATGTGCAGTAAATGATGAGTTAAAATGGAACCTATGGGAAATGAACTTATTTTACAATGGTTTCTGTGAAGCAAACAGTCTTCCTTTCATGAATACATCTAGGGCGTCATTAAAAGCTAAATCAATCCCTCTCTTTTAGCAAGACCTGGAGGAGGCCATATTTGTGTTAAATGAAGTTATTAATTAAGCCTGGTGGTCATCTTCGTTATTATCGGTGTTCATTACAGGTTGAGTTGTACTGTATTAAGGAGCATATTAATACAGATGACCTATATTAGTGAACTGTCCAGCCAGTATTTCAGTATTTCCTATTGGCTGTTCTAGGATTTGAAAATGTGATGAAAGATAGTTCATTCATAATGAATAATAATAATATAATTCATCTAGTCTGAAATAAAGAGAATATTCCTGAGTTGCAAGAGTATATTAATCATGTTCACTCAAGCAGTTGTTGTAAATGATCAACCTGTCATTTAGCCAAATTTACCCTTAATCATATCAGAATCTCCTTCTATTCTTCTTCTTCTTCAAATTATGAATAATTCCATTATTATTATTATCATTATTATTATTGTTGTTGTTGTTGTTTGTAAAAGACCAAATCACACCTCTGAAGTAGGTAAAGATTGGTATTTAAACACCCATAAAATTCAGGAATTTTGATACCTCATTTTTCCTTGGTTATGTACAAATATTTACTGTGCATCATATGGCGAGCCATATGTCTGTGGGCTATGTACACTAAACTGTTCGGGAATGTGAGCAAAACGAAGACAGCTGGTGGCTTCTGACTCAAACGCGGGATACGCTGTTGCCTACAAAAGGAACTGGACCGGTGCATAATTAGGAAGAGAAAGCTTTCATGTTTCTATGTTCTCTAATAAAAACAACCTGACAACACTAATGACGCATTAAAGGTGCTCAGGGAGACACGACAAAAATGTACATTTTCCTTTTTTCCAGGCTAACATAAAATTTAATGAATATTCTGTTTTTAATTTTCATGTATGTTGACTGAGTCTTTGATTTGCTTTAATCTCAACAGCTTTTGAGGATCCTTTCACATCTGGCATTTTATAAATGATTTGCTTTTGAGTTTATTTTCACAAAAATAAGAGTGGAAGTGAACACAATTAGCATGCTTCCTTTGATTACGGGGTCTTTGTTTCATGAATGCATTTAGAGATGTTTTCATTTAACAAGTATGTCATTTGCTATGACAGTAAAAATCAATGATGTATTGCAGAGGAAATTGAAAGCACTACTGCATGTCAAGGAAATATGATTATGTAATCGCTAATCATTACTTGGAAGCGTAATGAGAGAAAAACTCTATTAAGACGCTTTCAAATGGGCAGAATTATATGATTTTACAATGATTGTGTTCTCACTTCACAGCTGGCTAGCTCCATGCATCTCAATTTGTCATCGACTATTGTGTCCAATTATAGAATTAGCATTGAAAACTGCTGCTCATCTAGGATCCTTATGTATCCCATCACAGAGGGATCTGCAGGCAAAGTCATTACAGCACGTATTCACTCATATCGAATAACAAACAGATGGTCACTGCACACGCTGCTACATTTGCGCTCGGCACAAAAGGCCAAAAAAAAAAAAAAACTTCATTAAAATTTGTATGACTCACTTTAATTTGTATGGTAGGCAGCAGCTGGTTAGCAAGCTTTTAAAATTGGCTTGATGATAAGACAGAAAAAAAAACATGCAGTAAAGTGAGCTTGTTTATTATTGCAGCATTTAAAAGCAATGAACACTTGCTTAGCTCATCACAACCTATTTTCTCCATGGTTTTTGTGCATCATTTTGCGCAGGCATGTGCGATGGCAGCTGACAATGGCAAGGGTAGCTTTGTTAGATTATTCAGTTTTATGTTTGTAGGTATGTATTCATTTTATTTTATTTATTTCCACTTTCTGTTAGTATGCAGTACCAAAAGTTTGGAAATATTTTTTAAGCAATCACATGCATTTATAAAAATAAATAAATAAATAATGCTATTTTATTTAATTAAAAAAATAAACTAATAAATAAATTAATCAAAATGATTGCCTTTTGCAATTATAATTACTGGGCATTCTTTTATAATTTTTTGGTCAACAAGGGGAGCTATACAGCTCTGAGAGTTTACATTAGCATGGCAGTAGTTCCAACAAATGTGCTGCATTGGTGGGTTACCCTCCGTGGCCTTTCTGCCTTGTAAGTCTCATGTTTGTGTTGTAAAGTTTTCGACACCATTGGATGTATTTATTTATTTTGGACCATGGTCTGTTTTATTTATTTCTTACCGAGCACCATTGAAAGTTTGAAGTTATTTACAGAAGTTAAACCACTTAAATGTCACAAAAAATGTTTTACTCTAACACAAGTAACATGTTTTCTAACCTTTGACAGATACAGAATGTAGCAAGCAATAGTGCTGGGTTGAAGCTGGAACCATGTTGGCCAAATGAGAGGATGCTTTCATTTTCCATGTGGAAATGCATACTGCCATCTAATGGAGTATGTAAGATAATGCCAGTTTTCAGTGTTAAAATCATGATAACATCCCATTTCAATCAGACAACGCAAACAGTATCAAACGTTCTAAAAAATGTGAACAGAGCATTCAGTGCATTAATAAATACTGTATTCACTGTATAGATCATTGAAGACCCAGGCGATAAAATTACTGGAAGTCATAAAAAGGCTATTTGGAGAAAACAGGGGTCTGAAAATATGGCAGATCCATAAAATCTGCCGATTAAGAATGTGATGTTTTTGAGCATTGCTTAAATATCCTTTCCATGCATACAGATTTTCAGCTCTTGAAATCTCAGTAATTTTGTGCCCTTTTTTGTATTGGATGTTTTATTTTTATTTACCTTGTTGAATATTTCTGAGATTAATAATAGGAAACTTGATCACTGAATACTGTATGCTGCATGATTTTTATGAATGCATTTTTAAGAATATCAGCCAACCATCTAAGGCTGTTGCTTTAGAGGTCTTATTTTTGTCTAATCTGCAACAAAATGGGCAATGAAAATGATCAATATTTATCAAGCATTCAGTGAAAGTGGTTCAGAAATGAAAGTGAATATATTTAATCTAATGACCAAGGCTTCTTAGCTTGAATTTGTCTCGGCAAATCCTCCAACATGTCACATTTATGACTGATAACAGAAAATGCCCACTTTCTGTTTCTCCTTCAAGGTATGGTAATATTTCTCTCCTTGACTTGTAGATAAGTCACATATATCACTAGTCAGTCATCTTACATAAAGCCTTGAATGTTTCTGAGGAAAAAAAAAATGTCCCATTTAATTTTCGGAGGGCTGTGTTTGATGTGTGCGCTGGATGTTTTCCACTCCACTACTACTTGTTATTTTTTACTTAAATGAATTTACGTCACAGAACTGTTACATGAAACATCACAATGTGACTACAAGAATTTTGTTGAGGGGAAACAATGCGGAACTGATTACACAGTGCTATATAAAACGTACAGGTGCATATTGAGAACCAGGGCCGGATGCAGCCTGCTTTTACTGGTGGTGCAGTAAAAATTTCTGGGGGGTGTAATGGTACAGAGGTGGTCTAGTTTCTAGTGGTGGGTAGACTGAGGCCTAAAAACCCCCCAAACCCATCCCTCCACACATTCATACACTCAAGCAAAAAAAAAAAAAAAAAAACTATGGCATTACTTATTCAAAATGTTTAGTATTTCTTAATACATTTACATTTAGCAGATGCTATTATCCACAGTGACTTACAAAATGAGGAAAGCATTGCAAGCTACAATGAAGAACCACAATTAAACAAAAGAGTAGCAACAGACCACAATGCATGAGCCACAAGTAAACAAATGAGTAGCTACAGACCACCAGTGGTGTGCCGTCAGGTGTTCTGAGGGCCTTCAGTAACCGCACCCTTTGCTGCTCGATTGCTGATGGACTGAACAACCGAGACCAATACATGACCTATAATAAGAAATGATAATGAAAAAGTGAATGCCTATTGCCTATATTTATATAATTGATATGGCATTGGAAGGATGGCAATGTAAATGAAAAAAACCAAAACTTTCGCTGACTTCGCAGCTTTTATTTTCACCATCCTTACAATTGTCACTCGGCTCTGCATTGTGCCAAACAACTCCCTTTAGCCGTGATTACATACAGATTCTCATGGCGCATTACTTAATGAGCCTTGCAAACCAATTTACACAAATCTGAGCCGTTTCACGAGCTACATGGGCACAGAATTTATAAAGACATATTGATATTTTAAGTCGCCATTTATTTGCGGAAGAAAACGCCAAATAATTTTATGGTGCAATGTGTTACACTGCTATCAAAAATAAATTTGACTGTCATTCAAGCAATTAGTCTGAACAACTGTTGCTAATTGGAAAAAGTAAACTGTGAGAGGTTTAGGTTATTACATATTGAAAGGTGAGGTTTCTGAAGGCCTTCGTTACTGCCGACGGACCGCCTCTGCAGACCATGAGCATGAACCACAAGTAAACCAATGAGTAGCTACAACCGCCAGAAGAGGAGAGTGCAAAGTGTAAGTGCTATTAGCAGTGAAGTCAAAGTAGAAGGAGAGAATTAAAGAAAAAACTAATTATTGATAGATTTTCAATGTTGCACCTACCCCATGTCCCATCACTTTTAATACAAAACCCTTTTGTGTTTTGCATTATATTGCAGCATTATAAACACAATATGAACATGCTCACTGACTGTATCACCTGCAGGAGCATATTATTCTCCGCACCATAAGAGGGAGAAAAGCTAACACTAACGCGCTCTGCCTGCTTTTGGGTAGGTCTTCCATGAGATGTGTCTGAGCTAGTAGATGCTTTGGTGATTTATGAATCAGCGCATGATTTTTTCTTTTTTCCTCTGAACAAACTCGTGCGTAAATGAGAAAAAAGTGGTTGCGGATAACCAAGCTAACAGGATACCTACCAGCTTACCTGTTTATGTTAACTGAAAGACTGTTTCTACGATGAAATATGAAAAGAGTACAAATAAAGGTATATACTTAAATGAAGGTATGGTATATTAGTGTTTATTAATAGAAACTAATTGTACAATCAAAAGTTAATGAGATCGCTGTCCAACATAGCTGATAATTATTCGATATGAGACGGGAGTGGGAATAAACCTTGGGTTGATATCACCTGTATCAGTGACTGTGGAGGTAGAGCTACAGACTATGTTGCCAATATTCAACCAGTCAATCAAAAACATCAAGGGAATCCATTAGAAAAATGCTATTAAATGATTGAATGATCTTTATATTTATATAAACTCTGCACCCCCTGGATCCGGCCACGCTGAGAACACTGGTCACGTAACACGCTGCTTTTGAACAGGGGTGGCCAACTCTGCTCCTGGTAAGCTGCGAGGTGTGCTGGTCATTGTTTTCACCAACTATTTTACACACAAGAAAACAGCAGGTGAGGTGAGTTAACTATGTAAGTGCCCTATAACAAGAAAAAACGCTGCAGTTTTCCAAGACCAGGTTGCCCATCGCTAACTAAGCAACTCACATAGTTCGTCCACTCACAGTCAGTGGTTCTAACTATGTAAGTTAGCATCTGTGTTTTCGGGAAATGTACCCCTGCTCTGCAGCTTCGAAACAAATTCCATTGTTAAAATCTATGAATTTTAATGATTAATGCCTTTCATCTACCCATCCGCACATCACATCCTATCCCATCCATAAAGTTAATGTCATACACCCAAATTGGGCATTTTTTTTTTCAATTGAACTCAGAAAAGAATTACTTCAGAAACAGGAGAATTATGTACTGGTTATCTTCCAGCTCTGTGTGCGGCAGAGGATTGTGCTGTTTTTAAATGGGTAAGGGTACAGTTCAGTTGAAATATCAGTTAACCCACTAACATCCTTACCAATTTAAAAATGCTTGCTGAAATTGAACTTTAATAATCATTTTGGGTATTATAAAAAATAAATGTTCTCAAAAATGATATGTGACATGCAATTTGAGCTTGCATGCCTTTGTGGTGATCAAACAAAATTTCACAATTTTAAGCTAAATATAATGTGTGAGTGTTGGTCATTTTCCTTCGCGTACTGTTTTTAGTCTTTTGTCAATGATGGGTTGACCTGAATGGCTTGGCTAAGTGTTTTGCTGTTAAAATGGATCAATGAATGTAGAATATTAACTGCAGATAATTGTTGTATAAAAGCAGGTCAGTGTCCTCCTTTTATTGAAAGCAAAGATCATAACAGTGTTTGATGACATTATTAAACACTTGTAAATTGCATCGGCAGGGGAGAAAATCATTTTTGATGATAAAAAGAGGAATATTGCCCTCTTCTGGCATTTTGGGTAAAATTTCTCATACTCG
Source organism: Gymnothorax javanicus (assembly GCA_029692085.1). Lineage (NCBI taxonomy): Eukaryota > Metazoa > Chordata > Actinopteri > Anguilliformes > Muraenidae > Gymnothorax > Gymnothorax javanicus. The sequence continues at coordinate 38,112,113 of CM056210.1, read as the reverse complement.
CTGTATTTCTGCCCTGCAGCTCTACAGCAGATTCTCTTTGGCTGCTAAATATGCTAGCTCTGCGCTGCATGTTGGTACCAAAATGGATACAATGCTGTCGCACAAAGAAAACAAACTAGTGTCTTTTTAAAGAAATTAGAAATCAAGCAATCAGTGCAAAACATAAGAATAGTTTGCATTTGCTCCGTCTAATGGCAGTGAGCTTAATTTAAAACTCTCTCTCTCTCTCTCTCTCTCTCTCTGACTCTCCCTCTCTCTTTTTTGCTTTCTCTTGACTACGACATTTAGGATGTGTGAAGATCAGAATAAAGAGCAAAATTTATAATTTTGCCATTGCATTTGCTAAATCTTTGGACACACAGCATAAGGGAAGTGATCAATGGGATTTTGACAGAATTAGCAATGAATTTATTTGAATTGTTTAAACTGTACAGCTCAGAACAGTGGACTGTTTCAATGCATAGTGTTGTGAAAATGTATTTGCCCACTTCCTGAATTCTTCTCTTTTTGCTTATTTGTCATTTTTAAATGATTCAGATCAACCAGCTAATTTCAATATAAGACAAAGACAATGTGAGTAAACACAAAATGCAGCTTTTAAATGATCATTTATTTTATTGAAGGTAGAGATTTATTAAATACCTATATCACTCATGTGAAAAAATTATTGTCCCCCTAAACCTAGTGACTGGATATGCCACCCTCAGCGGCAACAACTGCAATCAAACATTTGCAAAAACTAGCAATGCATCTTAACATCATTGTGGAGGACATCATCTTTACACCTAATAACATAACATCATCTTTACACCCAATGCAATGGGATCAATGTCTTCCAAAAAGTTCCACTTTTGACTTATTGGTCCACAGAGTACAATCCGAAAGTATTGAGGGACATCAAAATGCTTTTTTAACAAAGGTGAGATAAGACTTGGTGTCCTTTTTGGTCAGCAGTGGATTTTGCCTTGCAGTTCTCCCATGGATGCCATTTTTGACTTTTTCATATTGAGGAATGTGAACACTGACCTTAACTGAAGCAAGTAAGGCCTGCAGTTCTTTAGATATTAGTCTGGGTTCTCTTGTGACCTCCAAGATGAGCCATCAATGAGCTCTTGGGGAATTTTGGTTGGCCGGCCACTCCTGGGAATGTTTGGTAAATACAAATGTTCTGCTTGTGTAGATGATGGGTCCTACTTAGTTTGTAGGAGTCCCAGAACCTTAGAGATGGCTTTGTAAACCTTTCCAGACTGGAAGATATCTATAACTTTGTTTCACATCTGTTCTCGAAATTCTTAAAATTGCGGCATCAAGAAATTGAACCCAAATACGAATTAAATTGTTTTAATTAGTTTATTGATTAACTGATGCAACCACTTTTTCACATTGGAGGAGGTTGGGTTAGATAGCTTTTTTCCTGCAATAACTGAAAACATCATTTTTAAAACTGCATTTTTTGTTTACTCGGATTATCTTCTCCTAATCTTAAAATTAGTCTTATGATTTGAAACACAATTGCAAATATGCAAAAATAAAAGACATTGGGACGGGGGTAATGCTTTTTCATTGTATCATATCTGAAATACATCTTCATTCTGAATTTTTATGCAAACATGCATGCACTAAAAATACACTATGCGTTACACATGTGGTGCATAACATATGGTGCAAAGATGCCAGAGGTAGATAATGGTGGAGAAAGGAGTTATTTCCTCTCCCCAGTGGTTTGGCTTTTGTTATTTTCTTACGCAGAACTGTCAATCACATACCTAAGTCTCAGCAGGAAGTGCAGCTCTGCCAGTGTTCTCGATTAGACAGTTTTCAACCCTGATCCACCACAGGTGATCCTTGCACACACTTGCAAAAACTGGGTGCACAACCCTTCAAAAAGCCTTAAAAGAACCAAAGAGGATGTTGAACCTCTGATGGAAAAAATATTGCCTGTTAAACAATGTGTTTTCTCTGTTAACCATTGTGGTATACACTAATAGATGTTTCCACTTTATATAACATAATTTACTAGTTTTTAAAATTATTTTACAAGGCGTTGTCTACTCATCTCATGTCTCGTGTCTTTACTCAGGTCTAACAGAAATAATATTTCAGTGGTAATGACTATGGGGAAACAGTTGGTACAATAAAAGAAGCAGCACATGAAGTCCTGGTTCTGTCTTCCTATATACAATCCCATTTCCAAAAAAAAGTTGGTATATAGTGAAAAATGCCAATAAAATTTTTAAAAAGACTGATTTCAAAAGTCTGAAAGCAGTTTGGTGCAATATTTGATGTTCTAACATGCAAATTTGATTTGTTATTGAAAATACATATATTTTGTGAAGACTACAACAGAGTTCAAAAAAGTTGCCATTGTTGACCTCGTAGCAGCTGTGTGTATAGGCCTTCGTTGCCATATATTTCACTTCATTATGCAGCATAAATTCTCGAGCGGTGACAGATAAGGACTGCAGACTGGCTGAACTAGTGCCACAACTCTGCTTACATAACCAAGCTCTTGTAATCTATAGTGAATGTGGTTTGGTGGAGCCTCGCTGAAAAATTCAGGGATGTCCCTTCGACAAACAACACCGAAATAGTAGAATACATTGCTCCAAAATTCATACATACAGTATCTTTCTGTATTAATGGTGCCCTAACAAATGTGCAAATCACCCTTGCCATGTGCAATGACACACTGCTATTCCATGGCAGATGCTAACTTTAGGACCTGACGCTGCTTGGGTTGTCTTCGATGTCTTTGGTTCAGAGCAAAATCATTTGAAATGTTGACTTGTAAGACCACAAAACACGCCTCTACTGTGCTACTGACCATGTTAAGTCGGTAGCATTTTTGGGCAAGGTTAATGTATGACTTTTGCTTTACATCGTAAAGTTTTACCTTGCATCTGTATACACAGGGGTGAGTGGTGTTGACTGCATAAGGTATACCAAAGTATTTCCAAGCCCATGTTGTTTAATCCATGAAAGTCACACGACAGTTCTAAAGACAGAGACACCTGAGGGATTGGAGATCACATGCATTCATAAGTTGTTTTCAGCTTTGCCCTTAAAACACTGACATTTGTCCGGAATGCTTCCATATTTTGATAATACCATACACTGTAGAAATGCAAAAAAAAAAAAAAAAACAATTAATTTGTAGTCAGGAAATATTGTTCTAAATGTGATGGATTGTAAGCTTCTGGTTGGGAGTTGGTGAGCCTTGACCTATTGTTGCTCTTGAGGGACTTTTTGTCTACTGAAAGATGATTGGCTCACCTGTTTAACTTCACTTTTTCCACATCTCCTAATTCTGTAAAGCTTTTGGTGCACACTTTATAGTGCACTGAAAGCAGGGAAAGGCAAAAGGATCCAAGCGCGAAGATAAAGGTAATTTTATTAATGCCTGAAGCGGGGCTTCAGACACTCACACAATTATACGCACAAATCGGGGAATGACAATCCCCAATAAAGTTGCAAAGATTACAGCAAGACTAGCCATAAGTCTGCTAATATAGAGTTTAGAGGAGATTGCTATGTCTAGCTTGCTGATTTATATAGGCTTAATTAGATAATTGAATATATTACGCTGCAGATGGTGGTGCTTGAGTGTTGGGGCTGAAGGGGGGCTTGGAATTAGAACTCCGGTGATGCGGACTGTTGTGGGTGAGGCATGACATCATCGCGACTTGTCACATTATTATTCGTCCTGAATCATCTCTGCGCCAAATGTTTTGGAAGTCTGTCGCTGTCATCAGATTTGAAATGAGCAAATACAAACAAATTTCAATTAAAAAATGAATTGACAAGTTGAAGTGTTTTCAATGTAGGAAAGGGTGAATAGACTTTTTAAATCGCTCCTTTTTGGTTTTATTTGTATTTTTAACTATACGCCAACTTTTTTTTAGATTTGGGGTTGTAAATCCATAGACTGAAAATTGGCTTCACCAATTATAAATGAAGAGTATACTGGGGTAAGTGATTGCATGTAGATTTGAGGTAGTGGATATCATCAATCTGCTGGGTCAGAAAGAAAATGTTTAAACATTATAAACTCCCAATTAGAAGCTATACTGCATTCTTTACTGACTGAAGAAATACTAGAGGCACTAGTAGAGTGCAAACCTCCGCCAAGGCAGCACAGTCCAAATCTTCATGAGTGGGAGCAAAGTTGAGTTATCGCGTGTCATATGATTTCAAAATGACTGCCGTGGCGGCCATATTGTTTCACTGATCACAGTGAAAATCAATAGGGTCCTTCCTTGACGTACTAGCAATGCACCTACAAAATTTCAGACAAATCCGTGCATTACTTTTTGAGTTATGTTGTTCACAAACAGACAGACAGACAGACAAACAAACAGGGGCGAAAACATAACCTCTGCCCCAACTTCGTTGGCGTAGGTAAAAATGTGATAAGAAGACAATAACAGGAGGCAAATTTGCATGCATATTTTATCTTGCTGAAACCCCAGAAATAAATATCATACAAAAAAGCCAATAAATTTGCAGATCATTTATTTTTGATTTATTTAGTATTTATCATTGGTGATTGTTAGCAGTAATCATAACTGCTGCCAGCTCCAAACCAAAATGATAATCTGGTCTTTCGTGAAATCACTGTTCTGTGCTTTATAGTGCTTGTATTTAATTTTCTGTCGTGTATATAAACAGAGACATCAATTCTGTGAGGGTAAGTACCTACTTCGCTCGCACATGTAAAGCAAACCAATAATAGCCTGCTGTCAGTACAGTTATATATCCAGCAGCACTTTGCGCTGTAATTCACTTTTGTGCAGGCTTGTTTGCTGGAAACATTCTACATTTCAACTAGCATCAAGGGAAGGAGTCCCTAATCACAGATATGGGCTTTAGATTTGGGGTATCCCTTCGTCTCTCTTCAACAAGTACAGCCAGTAATGTAATTATGCTCTTTCTAAAGAAATTAATTTAAACATAATTATGATTTTATTTACATACTTTCAGAATGCAAATTAATGCTCTTATATAAGATGAGAACACGTTAAGGGCAAATTTTGATTTTGCAATTGTGGCCCATTTTGGTGTTCACAGCAAAGAGCTGACATATGCAATACTGTGAAAGGGCACCTGTTGGCACATTTTCAAAAATCTACCACAGTATCACAGGCTTTCAGGTAGATATTGTTGGAACGAAAAGTAGGTCAGAAGAAAGAATGTGTGGAGAAGTGTAGCTATTTTCTCTGAAGCTTAACCTCACAGCCCTCCCACAGTCTCTTGCCAACCATCTTATATTGTGGGTAGCAGGTGGTATTTGTGAGCGATGGTGTTCTTTCTGAACTCCCCTCCACTCATCCTTCTTCATGCTGTTTCAAAACGTAAAAAAACATTTTTTAAAATGTTGTTGTGAAACTACGAGAATTATTTTAAACTGTGTAGTGCTGTATATTGATTGAGTGAGAAACCGCAAAAACAAAAGATGGATAGTGATAAATTCTATGATAAATATTACAGTTTCAACAAAATGCAGTCTTGTCACTGCTTCCAATGTACATTTTGTACAAGAACTGTGGGGAAATTTGAGCTTAGGGTACGTCAGATTGAAGTGAACATTTTCAGTTCTACAACCCCAATTCCAAAAAAAGTCGGGAAGCTGTGTAAATTGTAAAATAAAACAGAATGCAATGATTTGCAAATCTCATAAACCCACATTTTATTCACAATAGAACGTAGACAACATATCAGATGTTGAAAGTGAGACATTTTGCCATTTCATGAAAAATATTAGCTCATTTTGAATTTAATGGCAGCAACACATCTCAAAAAAGTTGGGATAGGGGCAACAAAAGGCTGGAAAAGGAAGTGGTATGAACAAAAACAGCTGGAGGAGCATTTTTCAACTAATTAGGTCAATTGGCAACAGGTCAGTAACATGATTGGGTCTAAAAAGAGTATTTTAGAGAGGCAGAGTCTCTCAGAAGTGAAGATGGACAGAGATTCACCAATCTGCAAAAAAAAAAAAAAAACCATCTAAAAATTGTGGAACAATTTCGGAAAAATGTTCCTCAAATGTAAAATTGGGAAGACTTTGAATCTACAGGACATAATATCATCAGAAGATTCAGAGAGTCTGGAGAAATCTCTGTGTGCAAGGGACAAATCCGAAGGTTAATATTGCATGCTCGTGATCTTCGGGCCCTCAGGCGGCACTGCATTAAATACAGGCATGATTCAGCACTGGAATACACTGCATGGGCTCAGGAACACTTCCAGAAATCATTGTCTGTAAACACAGTTTGCCTGCAATCTACAAATGCAAGCTAAAGTTGTATCATGCAAAGAAGAAGCCATATGTGAACACAATCCAGAAACACCGCCGTCTTCTCTGGGCCAAAGTTCATTTAACCCATTGAAACCGGGACAGCATGTGCACATTTTCAGAACGTGTCGTTGCTGACACAGATATGCGCGTAATTTTGAAAGTACCGTAATTACTGTAGGTTTTGCGCAATAGAAAAAAATTCCAACTGTTCCTGAAAGCTGAGAAGCTGTGCTTCAGCCCAAATACAGGTTACTATGGTAAACATGGCAGCATGATTCTCTGCTGGGATTTTTGCATTAGGCCTTAAAGGGTTAAAATGGACTGAGGCAGAATGGAATACTGTTCTGTGGTCAGATGAATCAAAATTTGAAATTCTTTTTGGAAACCACGGACGCAGTGTTGTGCGGTCTATAGAGGAGAGGGACCATCCAGCTTGTTATAGGCGCACAGTTCAAAAGCCTACATCTCTGATGGTGTTGGGTTGCATTAGTGCCTATGGCATGGGGAGCTTACACATCTGGAAAGGAATTATCAATGCTGAAAAGTATATAGAGGTTTTACAATGACATATGCTCCCATCCAGACAACATCTCTTTCAGGGAAAGCCTTGCATATTTCAGCAAAACAATGCCAAACCACATACTGCATCCATCACAACAGCATGGCTTTGCAGTAGAAGAGTCTGAGCGCAGAACTGGCCTACCTACAATCCAGATCATTCACGGCATTGGATTGCAAAAAATACTGTGTTGCACTTTTTATAGATTTATCTAAGGCATTCGATACTGTTGACCACAGTTTGTTGCTGAATGTCCTTCAACACATTGGTTTATCAAACCATGCAGTAGCTTGGTTTTCCAACTATTTATCAGGCAGAACACAGGGTGTCCAGCTGGCTGGCTCTACATCTTCTTTTATGGAGGTCTCTAAGGGTGTGCCGCAGGGTTCGGTCTTAGGGCCTGTTTAATTTACTATTTACATTAACAACTTGTGTGACAATTTGTCAAATGCATTTTACCATTTTTATGCAGATGACACAATCATTTATTGCTGTTCTTCATCAATTGATCAGGCCCTTGAGTTTTTACAGTCTGCTTACAATGTGGTCCAGTCTCGTCTGCAGAAACTTAAATTGATCTTAAATGCAGACAAAACCAAACTTATGGTATTCTCAACCAAAAGTAAATTAACAGGGAACATCCCAACTATTTCAACCGTGCAAGGTAGGCTTATCGAGATGGTTGCAAGTTATAAGTACTTGGGTTTTATTGTCGATTGTGAGCTTTCCTTCAAAACCCATATAGAAAAATTGGTATCTAAACTTAAGATCAAACTAGGCTTCCTTTACAGAAATAAATCCTGCTTCTCACTCAGAGCTCGTAAGCATTTTGTATCAGCTACTTTTCTCCCTGTGTTGGATTATGGTGATATACTGTCCATGACTGCCTCGGCCAAATGTCTGCAATCTTTAGATTCTGTTTATCATAGTGCTCTTAGGTTTGTCACTGGTTGTAGACGTCTCACTCATCACTGTGAGCTCTATCTTAAAGCTGACTGGCCCTCTCTGAGTGTCCGTCGCTATAATCATTGGTTGACTTTGATTTACAAGGCTCTTCTAGGCTTGGTCCCCTCTTATTTATTTTCTATTTTACAAAGATCTACAAGCCATTATGCCCTGCGTTCATGCAACACCCTTCACTTGCTTGTTCCTCGTGTCAGGACTGAACTAGGCAAAAGGGCATTCTGTTTTGCCACCCCTTCGGCCTGGAATACTCTCCAGACTGATCTGAAGATGTCAGAACTTGTCCCTCTTACAATCTTTCGCACTATTTTAACTGATCGACAACGTGAGACAATGGAACAGTGCCTGTGTTATTGAAATTGCTTCTATGTTTTTAAAAAATGCCTGCACTTTAAAAGATTCGATGTATTAATTATTAGATTGAATTTTATTTATTTTTACCGGTTGATTCTATTTCATTGTGACGTGTGCTGTTGACCTCTTGGCCAGGTCACCCTTGTAAAAGAGATTTCGATCTCAATGGGTTTTTTCTACCTGGTTAAATAAAGGTTAAATAAATAGAAACATTTGGCGCATCATAAAATGAAAAATCTAGCAAAGAGGACCCAGGACTGTTGAACAGCTAGAATTCCACATCTGACAAGAGTGGGACAACATTCCTCTCCCAAAACTTCAGCAAGTAGTCTCCTCACTTCCCAAACGTTTAGAGACTGTTGACAAAAGAAGAGGGGATACTAAACAATGGTAAACATGGCCCTATCCCAACTTTTTTGAGATGTGTTGCAGCCATCAAATTCAAAATGAGCTAATATTTTTCATGAAATGGTAAAATGTCTCACTTTCAACATCTGACATGTTGTTATGTTCTATTGTGAATAAAATGTCAGTTTATGAGATTTGAGAATCATTGCATTTTATTTTATTTACATTTTAGACAGCATCCCAACTTTTTTGGGATTGGGGTTGTAAATAAATGTTCCCTGATGAAGAATCATGTCTTTTTCAATCATGTCACAGTGCAATGATGTGAGACTTATCAATGTGTCCATTTGTCCTGCCTTCTAAACTTAGAGGGAATAATCTTAACAAAACAAAACAATTTTGCCCTTTGCATGTCTGAAGGGATTCTAAAATATGTATAATCATAGATTATGCAAGAAATCCAATCATGTGCATGCTGTTGATCAGATACAGGGCTTTGTCTGTATTTCATTATGCCATTTTAAATGAATTTATTTTTCACTTTAAATTTGAGCATATCGTCATTCAAAATAGAGATCCGGGGCCTCATTTATAAACGGTGCGTAGGCACAAAAAAAAATACGTATGTCACTTTCTTTGCGGATTTCTGATTTATAAAAACAAACTTGACATTAAAAAAGGGAAATTTTTAAGATTATGCACAATGTCAATAAATTCTAAGTCCATCCTGATTAAATAAATGAAAATTCCATGCAGTTTATTTTACCCATAGGTTTATAAATTAGGTTATTTTCCACAAAATGTCATTTTTATTTTTTTGTGCGTACGTATTATTTAGGTATGAAATCCACGCAAATTTTTATAAATAAGGCCCCAGATGATCAGATGACACAGTCGTGCAAATCATTTGTCATATACTTTTAAGCCAGCCATAACCTGGATTTAGGATTTGGATTTGCTTCGAAATTTGTGTGCAACTGAGCAGGGTCAATTTTTAAAAGTTAATCTGTTTGTGGTGCACATAAGACCAGGTGCATACAATATTTCTAATTGTATTTGCTTTTTTTGTTATTCAGTTTAATCATTAATGCTCATGAGTGTCAACTGGTATGATTAACTGTGAATTATGCAGCAATATTATTTTCAGTTCAATTTCATTTTCCCTTTGGCAATTAAGTATTGAAACCATGAAATGAAAAACCGATTTATTATATTTTAAGCATACACACATTAAATGAATAGTCTAAATAGTGCTACTTTTGAAAGTCTTCCATTTTGTGAATCTGTAATCTAGGCTTATTCTTAAAGATACCGATAAAGAGAATGCATGCAAACAAAAATATTCACTGCACATAATTATTAGACACTCTAGGTTCTGACACAACACAATCTGATTTCCTATTTTTTTCATAACTTATTCTACTGACTGTGTGTAAAAGGTGATACAAAAATGTTAAATTGGAAGGACCAATATGTTTACACTCGCGTACAATGGTCATTTGGGCCTCTTGATCAATAAACGCAGATTAACGTTGACAACATGAGTATACTGTGTCAAAAGAAATCACTTGAGCAGACTCAAATCAGATATGAGTCAGCCTCATGTTTCAAACTTCCTGTTTACTAAACCGCACTGCGGCAAGGCAGCGTAGCACGATCAGGTGTTGCTGCTGCTGTTGTCCGTTGTGGTTTTCGAGGATGGCGCTGAAGTTGACAGGCGACCTCTGAACATGCTCATTACCCTTTGCTTGTAGGTCTTGATTGCAAAAAAGTAGATGACAGGGTCCAAGCAGCAGTTGAGGTTCATCATGGAGACGGTAATCTGAAGGGACATCTTGAAGGTCTTCAGCTCCTCACATGAGGGCTCCCTGAGCAATCGATACACCATAAACTGCATGATGTTGAGGTGGTACGGGCTGAAGCACAGGACGAATGTTACCAGAATCAGCAGAATTATCTTGTTAGCCTTGTGGTTCCGCGCTCCAGAACGGCCAGTAAGTGAGTTCTTCTTGGCCGCCTTGAACAGCTTTAAGTTGATTTGGATGTAGCAGGCCACGATAACAACCAGAGGCATACAGAAGCTTACGCCACAGGCTAGCAGAAGCAGGTATGGCAAAGACGGCGAACTATCCAGGCGGAAGTACTCCATGCAAGTGCGCTTATTGCCATTGTGTCCGAGCATGCTCTTCAAGAGTAGGGGCATGGTCTGGAGTGACACCAGCAGCCACACCAAGGCACAGATCACCCTCACCGACCCCATTTTGCGGAAGCGCAGCAAGCGATGGGGATGCACCATGGCTAGGTAGCGATCCAGGCTAATGCAGGTCATGAAGGCAATGCCAGCGTAGGTGTTGGTGTAGAAGATTACGGAGGTCAGTCTGCAAAGGAAGTCCCCAAAGGGCCAGTCGAAGCCCCGAATATAGTAAACTATCCGGCCAGGTAGTGCCAGAGAGAACAAGGTGTCGGACAGTGCTAGGTTTACCAGGTAGAGGGATGTGGAGTTAAATTTCTGCTGTTTTTGACAGGTGACATACAGCACCAAGCTATTACCTGTGATGCTGAACAGGAATACCAGGGTGTAGAAAATAGGGAACAGGACTTGGGCAGTCTCCTGGCAGATGTAAACATCGCAGGTGTCATTTGGAGCACTGTTGTTTGAATCCATTCCACTCCTTCGCACAATCCAACTCTGACTCAATGACTCTTATACCTGTTTCAGCACAAATCATTCAAGAAATCAGACTTCTTTCTATACCAGTGATCTCAAATAACAAAAGACTAATTTCCAAGGGTGACAAGACTATACATCAATGTCATACAAGAAGGCCAACTCTGTCTAAATTTATCAATGATTGTTACTGTAAGTCAGTTTATCCTCATACTATGAACAAGTGCAAAATCCAGTTTCAAACATTTGTGTCCTTATTTTTGTTATTGGCGAAGGCATGAGGCAACTTTCCTACCCCATGACGAAGATAAATTTTTAGTCATTAAAATGGGCAAAAGTAAATTTAGAAATGCATATGTAAAAAAAATACAATGTATATAATTTGAATACTATTGAAAGTACAAAATCATTACTTACGATACTCGGATGGTTATGATAAATCTTCGACAGTCCTAAGCATTTTGTGCTGTGAGTCTTCACTGAAGATTGTTGCTGATCTGAGGAAGGATGGCATCAATGAAACATAAGACAGTGATCAACTCTCATCTCACGCCCACAAACCAAAACTGATGCAGTGCAAGCTGCAATGCATCTGCACGAAAGTTGCTGTTTGGTTTATTGCATAAAGAAAATGCAAGAAAATCAACAGAAATCCACTTTAGAAAGAGTTTCAATTTATTGGTGTGTGAAGCACGTAATTTAGTATCAATCCCAAAATTAACTTATAACCATTGTGAAAAGAGTTCAATTTACATGAAATTATTCAGTCTCAAATATATGTAACATATTTAATCTTGAAGGGTATAATCAGTGGCCTGCGGTCTCATGTGCCTAGGGGCTTCAGTAACCTCACCCTTTACCGCTCGATTGTCCTCAAGCTGTTTTCGTTCAAGTTCGCCTGATTAACAATCAAACAGTTTATCGACTGAATGACCAAGACCAATCCATGATCCATAATAAGAAATGATAATGAAAAAAAAAAGACTGCCTATTGCCAACATTAATACAATTGACACAACATTGTTAGGATGGAAAAATACATGCAAAAAATCCCAAACTTTCGCTGACTTTGCAGCATTTACTTTCACCATCACTCAGCTGTGCATCGTACCCAGCAACGCCCTTTAGCCGTGACTACATTCAGAATACAGAACGGATTCTCGGGGCTTATTGCTTAATGAGCCTCGCAAACTAATTCATGAAAATCTGTGCTGTTTCACAAGCTACACAAGCGCAGAAATTATAAAGACATTGATGTTTTACGTAGTCATTTATGTGCTGAAGAAAACGCCTTATAATTTTGTGGTGTAATGTATAACGATGCTATCAAAAATAAGATAGACTTTCGTCGGTTCTACCAATTAGTCTGAGCAACTGTTGCTAATCGGGAGACGTAAACTGAGAGAGTTTTAGGTTATTAAGCAGTGAAAGGTGAGGTTACTGCAGGCCTTTGCTCCTGCCGATGGACTACCACTGGGTATAATTAACCACTGAGCACTGAGTATGATGCACATGGAAAACAATGTTAATGCGGAGGAAAAACAAATTTAGATTTGAAAACTCTGTGGAAAATTGTTTTTGTCAGATTGGGACTGTGGAAAAGTATTTGCAGTTGCAAACTATGAAAAATAATAACTTGCGAAATATGGAAGACAATCACTGTTGATTAAATTGCCATTTTTTCTATGTCCATTTATGCTAATACTTTAGCGTTCCCTCCTCTACTTGTACAAATATTTTTATCAACACTTTCAACGAAATAAAATGAAATAAAATAATAAAACTGTAATGGCATCATTGTGTTAAACTGAATAAATCAATCATATTTATGAAACTGGTGGTATTTATGATCCAAAATATTCTGAAATTGATTTGAATCATTTTGTTATTATTTGTGATTTCATGTTTGCTGAAAACCGGAAATGATGCAACATCCTGAATGTGGGTGTATTCGACTTCTTTGTAGCTAAAAATATTCTGGGGTTCAGCAACACTGACAAAAGATTGAGTGAAGATAAGTAACCCACCTTTTTATGTTGCAACAGCGGTTTGAAGGTGCAATTCATGGTAAAGTCATAGTAAGAACATAGCATAATCAGAATTTTTGAATGCAATGCCCTGTACTTAACAGGCAATGGTAAATTTGGTCAGCCCACATAATGAACTCTATAATGCTTGGGACAAATACATACAGTGAAATTCACAATGTAGAATTCAGGGTCTCTTTCGCTTTCTCTCTCTCTCTTTCTCTCTCCTTTGTTCTAAATTATTGGATATTTTGTAGCACAAATGTAGCTATGATGCTTGAAACTTCTGACACTAATCCAGACTGCACACAGCAATCCCACACATCAGGGCTGCACAATTCGGAGCAGAAAATGTGTTATGTGATAAAGTAATTAGACACTGTGATGATTGTCTGCGATAGAATAACTCCAATATTAATGTGTGGAATTAATTTGTACTATTTTTTTCATTTAACACAGAAAATAAGGGAATTTAGAAGTAGCCTGTGGCCCTGGCTCTCACTGGATAAAAATAATAATAATAATTAAAGCTGCAAGCAGCATTGAACGGGCCCTTGCAGCCTTGTGCACATTGGGGGTAGTGGTGAGATCCTGACGGATGCAGGTGGCCATTTACAACCAGTGGACAGGTCAAGTACAGGCACCAACCTGTGATAAAGTTTCGAGGGAATCGGACAAAGCAGGAAGGAATTATGAAAAGTTGATAGTTCATCCACCAGGGGGTGCTCTGAGCGTGACCAAATGTGGGCAGGTGCATTCAGGGGCAGACCGTCAGCACAAATGCGAAGTTTCGAGCAAATCGGCCAATGTCAATGTAAAATATGGCATTTCCTGTTTCCACAAGGGGGCGCTATAGAGACATTTTGCTCCCCCATTGGCGAGGCCCGTATCAGATTTAACAGCTTGCCATCCTTGACCTGTGAATCAATTTTTATGATGATACGAGTTCAGTAAAGACATCAAAAACACAAATGTATTTTCATGGCAAGGGATCCATCTGCGCCGTGTTGCCACAGCATTCATAAAGTAGCTTCACCAACTTGTTCTGCATGTTTTAGAAGTGGAATGAAGTTGATGGGTTCAACTATGTGTCATCAGTACATGTTAAAGTAAAAAATGGTCACTTCCTGTTACTACCAGGGGGCGCTATTAGTAAAGAGGGAAGTTATTATATTGTGATGTTCAGGGCGGAGCCATCATCATGTCCAGCAAGATTGAAGCTTCTATGGTCAAGCATGTTGGCGTGACAGCATTTTGAAATTTTTTTGGTGAGTCACCAAACTTTGTCACATCCTAGCAGCCACGCCCTTTGACCTACAGACATGCAGAGCACAACCTTTGATCAGCTTGCTCTCGAGATGATCTGTACCAAATTTGAAGTCGATAGGGCAAAATCTCTAGGAGGAGTTCGTTTTCAAAGTAAAAACTGGTCACTTCCTGTTACCACCGGGGGGCGCTATTAATAAAGTGAAAAGTTATGATATGGGGACGTTTAGGGCAGAGACATCATCATGTCCAGCAAGTTTGAAACTGCTCCGATCAAGTATGTTGGCGTGAGAGCATTTTGAAATTCTTTTGTCGAGTCGCCAAACTTTGTCACACCCTAGCAGCCACGCCCTTTGACCGACAGACTTGCAGAGCACAACTTTTGATCAGCTTGGTCTCTAGATGATCTGTACCAAATTTGAAGTTGATCGGGCGAAATCCCTAGGAGGAGTTCGTTTTAAAATTCAAAAATTCAAATCAAAATGGCCGACTTCCTGTTGGGTTTAGGGCTCCAATGAAATTTTTTGTATGTCTGCATATGATACGTATGTGTACAGAATTTTGTCTGCCTACGAGAAAGTAACCAAATTTCCCTATGGGAATTTTGAAACGTGTTTAGGGGGCGCTATTTTGGCATTTTGCGTCGACCATGAACGAGCACCCAAAAATATCGAATTTCAGATCCGGCCGGACGAATGTGGAAAATTAAACGCGTTTTAACCATTGGGAAAGGGGCGAAATTGGCCTTTGAAATGTCGGAAGAATAATACTAATAATAATAATAATAATAAACAGCGCGATTTCAATAGGGCCCTCCGCAGACGACTTGCAGTCGGCTCGGGCCCTAATAAAAAAAAACACACCTCTGTAAACTCTCACGATGGAGTGGGAAATTATCATTACTATCATTATGATTGGATTAATGCAAAAAGAAAGCTGTGTTGAATGTAGCTTTACATTGAAACATAAATTGACTTTCAGATATCAGCTCTGCACACAAGCCAAATTTCAGCACCTCTTCTGCATGGATTGTGCAGGTCTGAACATCACAGAGCCGCCCTGTATTGTAGTGCATTCAGGGCTGGTGCACATAATGCCTTATTTCAAATCTTCAATGCAAAATAATTTTGAGGTGGTAATTTAAGTGTTTCCTATTAATTTGCAAACCAGAGGGTATCTAGAAAAATTTTATTAGATACACTAGCAAACAGCCTTGCAGCTTTAGATGCAAAATCTTTGGCCTCCCCTTTGCATGTTAGATGGTTCATATCCTCCTCACTTGGAAGACCCCTGACTCAGGACCTGCAGTCCAAATTAGCTAGGGCACTGTACATGAATAAATCATCTGCACTAGATAGGAGTGGGTTCATGCTTGAAGCAGGAAATAAATTCTCTTAAACTAATCAGTAAAATGGCGTCTGATCTAAACAAACCAGGAATGCAGAACCAGACAATCTTATAGTTTTCTTTCATGCACGGGCATCTCTGCATGGTGTTCTTTTCCCAGCTCACAAGCACTCAGAAGCTTTCCTCTCACATTCTGATCTGCAGCAAGCAGTTCTTAAACTAGAAAATAATCATAAATGCAACCTAAATAAGATTATGTATGTAACCTAAGAATTATTCCTCTTCTTCTTCTTCTTCTTCTGGCTTGGTGTCTATGGCAGCCCCTGGAACCATATGGCTAAAAACTTTTGAACTCAGGCACACTGATCAGGGACAGTCACCTGATTTTTTTCACCAAGTTTAATATCTCTGCCTCATGCATTGTAGTGCCACCAACAGGTCAAAGTTGGAGGTGTGCTAATGTACATGAACTGTATACCCGATTTTCAAAAATGAGACAGAATTGAATTTTTTTAATAAAGCCAAATTTAACAGACTCTATGATGCTAATTTCAGCTATGTTTCGGCCTAATAACCCCATATTAGGTTTTTCTTTTAGAAGTCTAAAGATTTTTTTGCAGGCCACAAACTTAGCCCAATTTTTTTTTTTTTTTTTTTTTGGATTTTCTAAAGCATTAGCCCCTCACAGCCAATCCAAATCGGGTGCAAAGCTGCTTTGATGTATCAAAACCAAACTTTTTTTACGAACTCAGAACCCAATTTTGAGGGAGCAGAAAACCAGAAGTGCCATTTTGATCACTTGAGGGGCGCTGCAATAATCACAAAAGGTGTTTTGGTTGATAACTGGTGTTTAACTGTTGTTTTTGCTTTAAAAAAAGAAAAGAGAAAAAAGAATAACATAAATTGTCTCTGGTAATACTGGGGTGGTTCAAAGGCGGAGACATGGCAACTTGTCATGTTGTCATGTTAACCAATTGCTGCTGTAATATTGGTTGTTATCAAAAGGTTAAAAAAATTCTCTTAGACCACAAATTCCGTCCAATTCTCACCATATTTTCCAATGATGATCTTCAGACTAAGCCTCTAAAAAGTAATCAAATAGATTTCAGACATTCAAAACCTTTTGTTTATTGCAGCCAAATAAAAAAAAAAAAAAAAAAAAAAATTCCAAACAGGGCATAAATTCTTATCTTGATTACACCCCATCTTTGCTCAATTCACGTGAAACTTGTTTTTAGCGTTTCTACATCAAATCGGCACGGCACAGCAGCTCTGCTCTGCTGGACTGCTTGGCCCCCCGATTAATGCTTGCAGCGACGTTTTATTTAGGTTTTTTTTCTATTTTCTAGTCTTGCTCAGACCGCTAACATCCCACAATCCTCTGCCACATGACGTTAGCAGTCGATGACGTGTCTCCTTGTCTGAAGCTGACGCTTGGCTGTAATGGAAGTGGAGCAATGCTAGACGTCCTGAAGGAAGCGTAGTGATAAGATAGCCCATATATGTATTTTAGCTGACAGTTCGGAGTATCCGAATTTGTTATCGTATGTCGATATTCAGTGTTGAAGCGCGATTGTACTAAATTAGTTGAGAAAATGCGCATCAGTTACAGTATTCCTCCCGTTTGGAAGGTCCTTCTCTTTGCCGCAAGCTTGAATTGCGTCTCAAGTTTCTACCTTCCTGGTTTGGCCCCTGTCAGTTTCTGTGGAAAAAGTCAAGATGGGAAAGACAAAGACGTACCGGATTGCAGGGTATTTGTCACCTCAAAAACTGCTAGAAGTTCTGTTATGGGGAAATTGATTGAGAATTTATTTCTGTAAGTTAAATCGTGCGTGTCAGTTGTGCACCTTGCCAGGTTGGGAGATTGCAAGATGAAGGCCCGGGTGCAGGGACGCCTTGCCCGCTTCCTGACGTTAACGGAATTGGTTATAGCACTGCCAGCGCTAAGCCGCTTGCACACCGGACGCGAAGCGAATTTTTCGCACGACAGATTACATTCAAAGTAAATGCAAAGACGCGAATTCGCGTCTTTGCATTGACTTTGAATGTAATCTGTGGTGCGAAAAATTCGTTTCGCGTCCGGTGTGAAAGCAGCTTTAGTACTGGTAACGTTAACTGGCCTGGCGAGCTTGCGTGCGATCTGATGTTGCAGTTTGATTTGATTTGTTTATTTGGTAAATAAATGTAAAATATACATACATAAAACATGTAAATATGATTAACATTAAAAACCAGGACAACACATGAAAGCCGAAACTTATCTCCAATGTGGTCCCTCAGTCAAACGTACAATCATGGCTACAAGTGTAAAGAGGTGTAAACAAACTAGATTCGAATACATAATAAATGAGGTAAGCACAGAACGGTAAGTATGTAAATAAATGAAAACCAAACTAAATACTGAATTAAATAAGTGCAAATATAGATGTATAATGGCCATAGATAAAAAGAATATAATACTAATATACAAGTTACATATACAGCAAGTAATAATAATAAAATCTGATGGTGTAGTATAATTTGGGTAGGGCTAATCTTCTGAAAACATTCTGCTGAAAATTCGCTTACAAATTGTTATTTTTTTCTCATCAACTCAAGTAGATATTGATAGCTATACATCTCAAGAATAACTGATGAAAATTTCATAACAATATATTGGGAAATGAAGAAATTACTATGGAAAGTATAGATGGTGGTTGTTCTTCAGCAGAATGTTTTCAGCAGATTAGCCCTACCCGTATAATTTAATATTAGCTGCCTGGTTAGCTAGATGGTATTAGACGTCAGTCGTTCGCCGCATACTGTGAAGCACTGCGAGCTAACGTGGCTGATTTCGTTGCTCTTTAGTCGCAGGTTTAGCGCTTAGTGGCTGGCTAACTAGCCAGCTAGCTAAACGTGGCTAATTACGACGTTACCCTGTCTCGTGCTAATGCTTTAGCGGATGGCTAACGTTAGCTAGCTAAGGTAGTTAACGAGCTGTAAAACGTTATCCTGTACACCTATTTTAGCTTACTGACTAGTTATAGTGCATTATATTGTCACCATAACCAGCAACGAACAGTCATTTTGCTATTAGTGACGTTTTCTGGTGATGTCTATAATCCTAACCGAAATGTTGTTAGCTAGCTAATTAGCTAGCTATATGATCTTCAACTAATGCCTCATTGCGGGTAGGGAAGACCTTACGGTAGCTGCCCTAGGGTTAATGAGGCAATACTTTTATTTGGGGAGACTGATTGTTTCAAAACTCTCGCATAATGTTTAAGTTGCCCGCCTAGCCTTTGGTGTTAACTTCGTCTAGTTAGCGACGCTGACAGGTGCCTGTGGTGTAAGTTCTGGATGATGGGGAGCTTTGTCTCCCATCTTATTGCCCTTCATTGGCTTTTACAAAGTCTTTCCCAGTACATCGTTGACAGCTACGTGTCGTCGTCTGTCGTTATATTTGACGGAGTTAGTGCACAATTACGAAAGTAATCGGAGTAAAATCCAGCTGTAAAAATCTTGAGGTATCGTCCCAATATTTCTCCCAAAATGCCTGGTTGATGGACAGTGTTGATGATTAAATCCAGCCCAACATAGCAGTATAATGGTGATGGCTAGAGGTTTTACAACCTTGAATTTTCCACCTCCGACTGAAAAAAAAAGTTCTTGTCTGTTATTTTAATTAACGTTAACTGTTTTCACCACTGCACCCCACTCGGAATTTCTCCGATTTACCTCGTTGCTAACATTAGTCTTTATCATTTACTTTTCTCATTTAGTCGGATATTGAGCTCTTTGTGAACCGACTGGATTCCGTGGAGTCTGTCCTGCCATATGAATACACAGCGTAAGTAGTCCTATGTTTCCTCAAGTGTCACTCTTTGTCCCTCTGGTCATGGTAGGCTGCATAATTGTGTGCAGTTCCACTTTTAAATGGCAAGTTCTTACTCTGCATTCAAAGAATATGTTTTAAAATGCGTTTAGAAATTCTCCCTTATGCCATAATAATTTACACATCTTTTAAAGAGCTCTTCCTCCCAACTCCCCTACTGCAGATTTCACTGTTTGGGCCATCTATGTTGCTCGCCGCTTGTGTTTTCCTTATTCAATGGCCAGGGCTGGCTGGCATAATTCAGGACGTTCTCCAAGTATCTCTAGATTCACTGTCTTTCAGCATAGTTGGGTTAATGGTGACTGTTTATAATCTGTTCATGGCTGAATAGGTGAGAGCTTGAAAGTGGGTGCATCACGCCAGACCCAGAAGGAGATTCTCCATTCATTATGGTCATTCACTTAACTCACTTTAAACTATTTCTGGTCTGTAATGGCTTACCATGTATTTCTGGGTTGCACAGTGTAAACCTAGTGTTCAGACTGTGAGGTTTCCAGATCACTTTGGGCAATATTTCACAAAATCATCATTTCTTGCAATTTTACGACCAGACTTTTAAACATTTATTATTTCCTCTGCATCCTTATTTCACAAAAGCTAATCCAGGAGCATTTCAACACATGGAACACATTCAGTGTGAAGTTATTCTTGATAATGTCCAAAGCTACTTTCTATTTTCTTTGCTCTTGGACCTGGCTCATACAAACTCACTTTCAAGCAATTATATGAGTGGAGTTTGTTTTGGGTTCCTGCCATTTATATCAAAAAGGTCAAATAGTTCTCTTTTTTTGCTTAGCTGTAGCGTAGTACTGCATTCTGAGCTGTGCTTGGGCTGTCTTCTTTATATTTACCTTTTCGGAATTTCGTGGCCTTGTAGTTGGTGCTGTGTGGGGTCGCTCATTTTGAGATCTTTCAAAAATTCGATGGATGTTTTTTGAATATTCATTAGACAAGTTTGCCTTATTCTGCACCTGCCTTCCTCAGACATATTTTCTCAGGCAAGTTCATTGCACTGTTGTATTTGGAATTAGTTTTCTCGTGAACAACTGTCGCTCTTGCTCTGAATTTCCCTTGCTTTTTCTCATTCAGGGGCTTTTAAATGTAGACACTCAAGCTCCCTCTTGCTCCCTTGGGATGTTGGCTAACGCAAACACTCCGGCAGACAGTTTTTTTGAATGCGTTTCTGGTTACACTTTACGGATAGAGCTGCAAGCACAGGTCTGGATTGTTTCAGCGTGAACAGTGGCTTGTTTCATGGATTTTTCCTGTTCAGATTCATCAGAAACTGGTTGCAGCTAATTTTATAGACAGGCATTTTTACCGATTTTAAAACTTTACTGTCTACTGAATGGTTTACTCAAAGCCCGGAGATGGTATCTTATCGTGATGCTGGAGCCAGGGTACAATTCCGTTGCAATTTGTCATGACTTTTGAGGATTCAGCATGCTCATCTGTTCGGAATTATTACACTCTTTTATTGCAAATTTTATCCGCATAGGAAAACCTGATCAACATACACTTTCTGATGACAAACCATCTTCACTCCATTTGTCTCACTTCAGTCTTTGTGGCTGAACAATTATTTCACTCATGGAAAATGTAAATTGTACGAGCCTACTTTGAGAAACATGTTTTTAAGATATTGTTTTTAGATGTATAGATTTTACAATGTTAACTTGACACGCAATAGTTAGACATAAATGCTTGAAGAGGCCAGAAATTTGCCCAGTGTTAATTGGCCTTTCGTACTATGAGCCAAGTCAAGAGTAGAGAGCCCATCAGTCCATTGAGATTCTGCAGCCTCCCAATTTTTGACCTAAAGCCAAAGTTTTAAAGACGGGTTCTGTTTTAGCGGCTTTATTCACAGGAATATACCACTGGGTCAAAATGGTCCCCCCCCCAAAACAACAGTTCATGGTTCATTCCTTCTTTGACCACTGTCTGTAGTTACACACTAGAGATGCTTTGACCCACTCATTCAGCCACAACAATTTGGCCCTTGTCAAAGTTGCTCAGGTCCCATATCTTACATTGACTTTGAGAAACAACTGTTCTCTTACTATCTAAGGTCTGTGCCGACCTTTACATGCGCCGTTATTATGAGACGATCAACATGATTTGCAAGTGTTTTGGGTCCTGGGTGTAAACTCTTATGAGTTATCATGCCAATATATCTTAAACAGTTTCTTAAAACAGTTTCTTATGATGTAAAGGGGAAAAAATAAGATGTCTGATGTTGAAGGCCACCACTTGGCCAAATGTGTACATTTATTCATGTACCTTGTGACTGGTGATTGATTTAACCATCTGTTATGGAGTCTTGTGTGTCTCAGGTAATGCTTAAAGAGAGTAAAGTGGCTCTGTATTCTTTATTCCAGGTTTGATTTCTGCTCCGAGGCAGTGGAGAGACGACCCTCTGAAAATTTGGGTCAGGTTTTGTTCGGCGAGCGAATCGAATCATCTCCTTACAAGGTAAGTATTTTTTGATTTATTTATTCATCTGGCGAAGTAGGTGTATTAAGAATGCATTATCCATGTTCAAGCTCGCCAAACAATGAAGCTGCATTTAGACAACGCAAAAGGAGGAAGCTTTATTGTGTGCCGCATTATTAGGAATGTAGCATGCCTTAAAAATTGCTGGCCTGGCATAAGTGGTCATAAATTCCATGCTCAACAAAATCACTGAAACTTCTGAGCCGGTCCTCAAAAATTCATTGTATATGCCCGGTTATTTTTGTCAACAACTGACTAAGCCTTGCAAAGTCCCTTGACAAAGAGATTTTTTCCCCCCTCAGTATTTCTCTCAGTAATAAATTGTTTGCTTTGCCCAATTAGTGAATTGAATTTGTGTGGACAACGAAATTAATCTATTACTTTTATTGCAGTTTCAGTTTAAAAATCCAGAAGAGTGCAAACTTGTTTGCACCAAGTCGTATAGTAAAGACAAGGCAGAGGACAAAATAAAGCTGGACTTCCTGAAGAAAGGGATGCTGCTGAACTACCAGCATCACTGGTGAGTATATTAAAAACCTGAAACCTGTAGCATCGTTTATATGTTGCTTACTCCTGGACAGCTCCTACCCTGGAGTGAATGCTTACAGTGATACTGCAGACACCCATATTGGATTTTTTTAAAAAGAGAAATTTGGTTAAAATTTGATTGTACTTGCTGCCATATTGCCTTTACTTTACTTAATTCTAGTCATTTTAATGTATCCATTGGCTAGTAGGATTTTGTGTGCAACTTTTTTCCAGTGCAGTGTTTGTTGTTGACTGATCACTGGAGGTTGTATAGCCTGCTGCACCCTTAATCATGTGGCCATTCCAGTAGGGTCAGGGATATTCACTCTTTTCCAGAATTAGCTGGTGTGGGTGCAGGCTTTCATTCCAACCAACCAGTCTCACACCTGATTCTACTAATCAACCCTTACATCTTTTGCCATACCCGTTGATCAGTAGTATCAGGTGTGAAACTCCATGGTTAGAATGAAAGCCTGCACCCACGCTGGAGCATTCTGGAAAAGAGTGAATATCCCCGCAGAAGGGGAGTGCATAACTGGTGAAAAACAAGATGTTTCCACAAGTTGTGAATGCTTGATAATGGAGACATGCTCAGAACAATCTTAGTGGCAGAATATATTCAACTTCACGGCCTCATACATGTTTGATTTTGGGTAGAATGTTAGCCTCCTGATGTTTAGTTGCTGGACAATGGTTGACGTATGTTCATGGCACAACTTAATTAGCTTTTAGGTATAATTCGGAATTTAGGGTGGTAAGTGTGTAAATTTGTGTTGCAGTGCATGTCTTCAACCAGAATAGAAGTAATAGCAGCAGAAACAGTGGTGAGGGAGGGTACGTTGGGCTTGGTGATCGTCACCATTATGATGGGCTCTTGGCTTTGTTTTTGAACTAGCGCATTTAGCTATTTAGCAAGTGAGTTTTGATCTCGCAGTAATAACAAGCATGGCTAACTATACATTTTCCAGCCATAATCAGACTGCCTGCTCTGCAACAATGTGTTTATTTTGTTTGTTTGGATGTGTGTGGTCAGCCAAAATATGTAAGAAGTACAAGTAAGCAGAGTCGAAATTGGATATACCCTTGTATATAGTCATTTGAGCATTTTAGACTATATTTGTATTCTAGTGAAGCTGGAATACATTCCGGCACCTTCCTAAAAAATATTCAGTGTACTGTGAAGTGAAAGAAGAATTTAGTTCTGAATGTCGATGAAAATTACTCCAAGCTTTCTTGTAATACTACCAGTAGTTTGTTGCAGTGTGTTTTACTAGAGTCTGATATGAATTTTGTAAATTTACTATTCTACAAAGGTTTGTTGAAGCATATATAGCTTACAGGTATACTTTTTTGGGGATGTGAATTCAGGGTTTCCGCTTGAAAAAATTGGCACTGGACAACGTGACTGGGAGGTTTTCAATTTATCGGACAAATGTTTGAAATTCCGGTCAAATATTATCTGAATTTATTGAGCTTAAAATGATATGCAGGCTATATAAGAATGATATCAAGGCATGTCAATTTATAGCGTAATCTTTTTATTGGAAAGTACGTTATATCAAATAAAATGAGTGCCGTCAATTGACTCACGTGCGTAACTTCTAAAATAAGTAAATCTTGCCAAGCCTACACTCTTTTAACATGACCATAAAACAATTGTAAACAATTTCAACTACAATTTGCAAACAAAAAAAAAAACCACACCAGGGGCCTGTACCATAAAGCTGGATTTGGGCTTATCGCGGTAACTTCAGGTTTAACCCTGGGTTTTCTGTACCACGAATGCGGCTCACTTCTTACCGAGGTATATCACCGCGGCAACATAAGATGAATGGCTAACCTGCTTCGGAGCAGGTTTAATTCTAGATTGAGATCACAGCGTGCAAAAGCACCGCCTATTGACCAATCAGTTCTCTGAGAAAATGGCATCACCGTCCGTAGAGGTTTCAGCGGACTTCAGTGCGCGGATGAATACCAATATGTACGATACAGGTACTCATCTGAGGGTTTGACATTGGGCGAACGCAGCGGAGTCGTGCGCATATAGTTTCACATCTTGAGTGTATCACAATGCTGTATTTTTCCACGGGCAAAAGCACTAAAGCCTTGTACTTGTTGCACTTGTGAAAGTAAGCCTACTAACCGCTTTGAATTATGTTTTTGTAGTGATTCATTATTTGTTCTCCGGCTCTTTCGACACCGCCGGGGTTGCAGCTGGAAAAAAATCCATACACGCCATAAGAATACATCCTCGCGTCATGTCAATTCAATGAAATACGCAACTGTAATTTTACTGATGGGGCAGTGACATTATAAACGATAAGACACGCGCACCCCTATACCCAATAGGCTTCGTGCTGGATCAAACATATCCTGTAAAGCAGAAAAGGAGAGAGATGCGCTCCCTAGCCTACATAGCGCCTGTTGTCATGATTTACTGCAGCAGAAGTAAAATTAAATCATCACTATTGCAGCAATAGCCCACATACAATCATGAATACGGGAGTTATTTGCAGTGATATTATCATTATAATTAACGTACGCATTTACACGGTCGGTGATTTTTTTTTTGCCAACTGTCCTTTCTGTATTTGGCAGCTGCAACGGTGTTAATTTTTGCCTGGATGATAATTTTATTCTCTTCATATTTTATTAAGTGCTCTTGCTCCGCATTTGAAAAGTACGCAGCTTTGCTTCCAGTCAGTTTTTCCATGTTTGCAATTGGTCATTTGCTTCAAACACCGCCCCTTTTATGTGAATGCGCACATACCTAGATTGGAAAACCATGGGTTCAGTGACCGAGTTGATAACTGGCTTCGTGGTACCGCTTATCAGGATTGCGGAAGTCTGGTTAAGTGCAGCCAGATAACTAAGAGAAACCCCTGGGTATGTTAATCCAGCTTTATGGTACAGGCCCCTGGACTGGCTCATACCATTTTAACAACGCGGCGTGCTGCCAACTTGAAATCAAATAGATGCAAACAAATAAATTTAAAAAAAAAACAAACTAAAAAATCCCTTAACGTGTTTCTGGCTTGGGACATTTTAGCCTACTTTTTACGCATCTTCGCTGCAGTGAACTGTGTGGCGGCTGAATTAAAATCAAAGTCCCAAGTGTCTCTCCGCAACTTGTAATGCGCATCAGTCATGTGACCTTGTTCTCCCTCAGGCGACTTCGCTGCGCTGTTTTGGCACACTGGAGACCGGGATCACGCAGGCTATTTTGGCCAGTTTAGCCCACTCAGGGAAGCCCACTTCAGATTGCATCTCAGTCTCTACATAATCCTTGTCCTCAGACCTGTTTGGTTTCAGAAAATAGTTTTTACATTAGCTTGTTTCGATATGTCTGACCTCTCCCGTTATTGTTGTTGTAAAGCACGGTGCATGCTTTGTCAGAGTAAATGAAACAAATGCGACAAGTTTAGTTCCGCGTGAAAAAAGTTTCGTTCCACATATAGGCCTGGCCCTCACAATCTTAAAAAAAATAAGATTTGGGTTTTTTTTTTTTTTTTTTTAATAAAATGACGTGGAAATTGATTGTTTTAATAAAATTCAAATTATGCTTAGAGGGAATATTTTCACCGGACAATTTGACCGGAGGGGTTAAAAATTACCGGACTTCGGCAGATTTTACCAGTCAAAGTCCGGTAATTACCGGATAACGGAAACCCAGTGTGAATTCCACAAATGGTAAAGTAGGGCTTGAAATTAAGAGGTAATGGTACAGAAATGACCACAAATCTACAGGCTCCGTGGGACACTGGTTGAACCTTGTGCTCCTGCTGAGAAGGTCGTTCTCATGCTCTGTGGGGGATTTAACATTTGGTTGTGAAGGCTGCTGATTTGACCCCATCACACACATGCAGATGATGACCGATGCTTTCTCTGCAGGATTGTGGATAACATGCCAGTGACCTGGTGCTATGACGTGGAAGACGGACAGAAGTTCTGCAATCCTGGGTTCCCAGTTGGATGTTACGTAACTGAAGCTGGCCGTCCCAAAGATGCATGCGTCGTGAACGTTAGTTTCGATCTTAAATTACATTGAATCATCAGTTCCTCGTAAAGAAATTTCGTCACCATTGGGGTTTGTGGGAAAATTTTCTAGTCAGCTGTGCATTAGGCTGGGGAACACCAATGTCTGATATAGTCTAATATAAGAAATATAACCACTCGTTGACAATTGACTACACCCCTTTGTCTCTCCACAGGCGGATTTCAACGACAAGGACACTTTCTACATCTTCAACCATGTTGACATCACAATCTATTACCATGTAGTGGAGAATGAAGCTGCTGGGGCGAGACTGGTTGCAGCTAAAATGGAGCCCAAAAGGTAGAGTTACAACCAGAGTCTGTAACATGCATGCCATGCACTTATGACTCTATTTATGGCAGTGTATCTAATTGGTGTTTATGTGTTATGTGATTACATTCTGCTACTGCTGACCACTCCGCCTTTCGCACTTTGAGGACATGTTTTAGTAATGCTTCAGAGTGAAATACTGCCCTTTTTTTCCTTCCAAAGCTACAAGCATACAAATCCTGACAAACCAGACTGCACAGGAGCACCTATGGACTTGAGCAACAAATTCTCTGGCGATCTCAAAATTTCCTACACATATTCTGTGCACTTTGTTGTAAGTTTCTCTCCTGTTCTGTCTTTTGCCTTACTGAGAATTTGTTATTGAAAAGGTATCTTTGATGAGTAGGTATGGTCAAAAATTGGCTATTTTTCCAAGTATTAAATGGAAACAAAATCTAAGACTAAAGACTAAATGGGGTTTACTTTCATAAGTTTTTCAAGAAGTCATGAAAAGGTTTGAAAACCCCCAAAATAGGTAGTGCCATCGCGTGCGGTTTCACTCAATGATTTAGGCCAATATAATTGGCATACTGACTTGTACATAGTTTTTGGGCTCATTTCTAATTCTTGTTTGATGCCCCGGTGAAGGCTTTGAATTATAAACTAACACTACAACTGAAATGCTGTAAAAATATGAATCTGAAATATCATTAGAATATTGTTTTAAGAGAACTAAACAAACTATTTTGAGCTTCCAATACTAGAGTAACTGGAATTAACAATAGCATTGATTATTATCATTATTATTATTATTATTATTTTATTTATTTATTTTTTTTCTTTTAGCTCCTTCTTGTTGCAGAATGGTGTCTGAGAAGATAATTTAATTCTGGAAAAGTGGCCAAATGCTGATATTGCATGATTGAACTAAATTTGCTGCATATTCAGTATAAGTTAACATTTCTGTCTCCAAACATTGACCTGTGAAAAGAGCAGAAAAGTGGCAAATTTCTCAAGTTTCAAGTCAAGTAGCATTTAAGGCAACTTATGTACCCTTTGAGGATAGTGTTTAATATCTGTAACGTTTAAGAAAGATACAGTCCAGTTATAGTAGATGAGAATACAAAATCATGAAGGGATTATCACTGAACTAAAATGGGGAATTAAAAATTCTTAACGGAATGGAAAAAGCAACTGGTTCAGTGCTCGTGATCGTGTCTCGCTGGCTTTTCACTGTGACATACATAGTGTTCCTGTGTGCATGAAGGTTAAACTGTATATAACTGTATACGCAGGAGGATCCGACCATCCGATGGGCTTCTCGTTGGGACTACATCCTGGAATCCATGCCTCATACAAACATCCAGTGGTTCAGGTGAGTGCCTCTTGTAACCCAGACAAATTTTGTTTTATAAGCCAGGCCTATTCAGGGGTTGACATGAACACTTTTTTGCTACTGTCCTCAGATTTACTGGCCCCCCCACCTTGCGTATAAACATTTATACCGTGCGCAATACCATAGCGTTCAATTTACGTGACAAATGTTGCACCAGTAATCCTTTTTGTGTCATGTTCTTTATGCATTGTTTTCCTTTTCTGCAAAGTTACCTTTTCACCCCTTTGTTTCAGGCCACTGGATGTGGTTTGGTGTGCCTATGTAGTATCCACTGCCTTAACCCACCCTGCTTGTAGTAGAGTAGTGTGCACGGTAGATATGTGTGGTGATGGTTATTGGTAATTGCTAATAAAATTCTACACTTGGTGCTAGCATGTTAATCTGATAAATTCTATTATCAGTCCTGTATTATGCTTTTACACTTTGTCTCATTGCGTGAAATTTTGAGATTTTTGCATGAAATTTAAACACCGCAGTACATCAAAAGGGCCCAGTCTCATGTCTGGGGAAAAGCATGAGGAAGGCACCAGGTAAGTTCATGAATAAATACAAGTGTGAGAGCAACACAAATCTTATCAGCATCTTTGGCTTCTCTGCCCTTGCAACCGCTAAGAGCCAGGCACGTGATGCAAGCATACTCACGTGACCGATTTTCAATGGTGAAAAATTTACCGCGAGTTTAGGGAAGGACAGTGTCGCACAAATCAACTGATGTTAATAATAAAAAAAAGCAATGAACATATAGCTTACTGTCATACAAATACACTGTGTAAGTTTTGTTACCATGTTAACATACAGCGTAAAAATTAGAATCTGCATGTCTCTGAGCAATCAGAGTTAACTCTTAACCTGCCACGCAGAAACCCCCCAGCTCGCCACGCAGTTTCATGTCTCTGCGCTTTACCCTCTTTACGCTGGTGCACGCTGATATTATGGTCTACATTCATTTTCAAAGGTAGAAAAGACGTTCCTAAACCTTAACAACCAAACTAGCAGGTGTTTATCCGCCGAAATTGAAACAAGTCTAGTGGAAACGAACTGCCGGTATTTCTCCGAAAAAAAAAATATATATAAACGTAGAGTCAATAAATTAATTTAAATATTTATGATGTTATAAATTAATTTTTGAACACTATATTTTGAAACTCCAATATGTAACCCATCATTTACACCAATAAACTCACATCTCATGGGGCTACTTCAACAGTCTTTATATCAAAATAAGATCGCGCGGCTTCAACCGGGTTTTCACCGGCGTTTCACGTTTCCTGAAAACGATAGTAATGCGCATTCATGTAAGCAAGCATGTACAATGCGTACTGTCCTCTATTTTTTTAATATTACGACTGTAGGTGAGCCACTGCTGCATGTTGTCTCAGGTCGACATTGGCAGTTTATGGGATGTTGACCTGAGTCGACATTGGCAGGTTAAGTGTTATAAGCTGGAATAAAACATCTCTCGCTACCTGCATTTAAAACTGTGTATACAAAGTGAAACGACTCTAAAAAGAAAACGGAGCGACTGAAGAATTCGGCCTGCATAGCATGTTACTATAACAATAACTTTGCTGTTTCATAATAATTCATGAAATATAATTAGCTAACCTATAGGAAGCTTCATTATAACCAAGCTGGCTTCCCGTTACGTTAGGTAACAATAATAAACGAGTCGCAACACTGTAAGTTAGCCAACTGGGTGACGTAAACTTAGATTTGCGGTGCAGGCTGTATTCTTCAGTCGCTCCAAGAAAAGGGTGTAAGAAGCGGGACTGTCAAAGGTAAGATTCAAACCTCTTAGGCCAAGTGGAAGCAAATCCACATCTTCTCTTATTTTTTTCATATGCCTCCTTGCATTTCCTCCTCTCTGCTGCAGTTCTCAGCACTTTCAGTGCTTTCCCTGGCTTTTGATCTTGTCCAGGTGGTTTCAGCCAATCCATTTGGAAATTTCTGTCTTCGTGCACAATTTTCCAGTCTGGCCGCAGATGTATGGGGAAAGAGGAGCTCCACTCCAGAACGGAAATTCACCAAATCGCGCCGGGGACCGAGCTAGTTTGCAACCTAGCCAGCAAGCTAAAGTGATATTGAACTGTATAATGTTAGAGCTAGCTAGCTACATAAGTGGAGGGGACGTGTTTCCGTTCTGTACAGATTAAAAAAATCGGGGAGGTGTGTCGTATGATTATCCAATCAATGCAAAGTGGAGGTCACGTGTACCGGAGCGCCACTTTCCCCTTGCATCTGCAGCCAAATCGGAGAGGATTTCGTGACATTTTGCAAGTAATAAACATGACAAGGCCCCGTAAGCATTTGTATTTTTCATTGGCCCGATCGGGCCAGCGAAAAAGATAGTTTGGTTGTCCGAACTGGCCTGCCACTGCTAAAAAACACCGTCGGGCCATCAGGCCAGTGTTAATGTCGACTAGTGCCTATTGCTGGATTACTAAAATGCTCCACCATCTTGTATCATTGAGTCGATGGCCTCATGCAAGAAGGCCATAAGTGACATTTTACAAATTTGACTGGAGAGCCAAAAAACTGCCGCAGCACCACCTGTTAGCTATATGCTGAACTATCCATGATAGAAGTATAGTACTTGGTAACCTACTGGGGTGCCTACTAGACATTTTCATAATTCTTTGTAATTTGGGAGATAATTAGCAAAATGCACTTAAGCCCATTTAGCATGGGCGAAGATGACATTTCGATCACAGCTGCGCCAATTTTAAAAAGGCATTTTATCCCCTTTAGGATCAGAATTGAGATGGGCTAGTCTCAGTTATTCCAAAACAACCAAAAAAGTCATTTTTGACCAAAGTGCCACTTACGCCCTTCTTGCATGAGGCCATGGATGTGAGAAACCTTTATTTTCATAAGTATTTGCATAATTGGTCTTGACCTTCATCAGCATCTGAAGACGTTTAGCTTGGATAAATAATAATGTTATGATAATGTATTCTGTTTGTGATCCTCATCTCATGTTCTTCTTGTTGTCTCGGCAGCATTATGAACTCTCTGGTGATCGTTCTCTTCCTCTCTGGCATGGTGGCCATGATCATGCTCAGGACTCTGCACAAGGACATCGCCCGCTACAACCAGATGGACTCGGTGGTAATTAGAATCTCCCCTGCTGCTCATTCACCTTATTGCACTGATCCAGGCTGTGCTTATGGATGGTGCTGAATCAGGTTCAAAATAGCCCAGAGTCGGAGACCTTGTGCCAGTAGGGTATTTAGGAGTCAGCCCACACTAGTGCACACCTCTGGTCCATTCGCACAAACTGCGATGAAGTGATCCCCTTGACAAGCGGGTCCGTGCTAGTTGAACCGCTGCATTTTTAAAATGAAAACCGGCGATATCTGCATCTCTGCAGCAGTTTCTGCTTGGGGTTAAACGTCAACAGGTTGGAGATTTCCATATTGAGAGAAAATGAGTGCAAAGTAAAATTAAATGGGGAAGAACTGTGTAAAATAGCATTTTAACGCTTTCATGCATGGAGGTCACTACAGTGTACAGCTGTTTAAAAGTGTTTTTCTCTATATATGCCTGCAATTTTGGGCACTGCTGCATATTAGTAAAATAAAAATCCTGACTGAGTTTATCATAATTCATGCATGAGAGGGTTAAGGAATGTCCGAGTGAGAGCGACTTGTATTGTCCTTTTTCATTTTTTGTATCTCCCCGACGACGATAGTTGGGAGATACAGTGGTTTAGTTCCGGGGCCACCGCCGCTGTGCCCGCAGAGATTTTCTGTTCCCGGGCTCTGGAAGCGACAATTATCACAGGAATTTTTTCTAACTTTGCACAGGCAAAGATATTTATTTGACAATGCTCAAGACCGATTTTCGGCAATTTTGGATGTCCAATATGGCTGCAGGCGGCCATTTTTTAACGAAATTTGGGGATCAGGGAGATACACGACTCAGTCCCTGTGGCGATCGAGTTATCTAGTTGTGCTTGAAACCCATATAAGTTTTCTTTATAAGAGATCTCTGCTGCTTCTTGTTGGTCGTCTTGTGCTGCTTCATAAAAAATATGTATACAAAACATATTTTTTACATTTCTGTTGTATTTAATAAATTATAAGATGACACTTGTTCTTGTTATGTTCTTGCTAGCTATTGACATATAGCACTTTTTTTTGGTTAGTAAGCCACTGATCTGCGTCTCAAAGAAAGTACATCTCAAGACTACTGTAATGTTATAATTACTCAATAGTAAGCTGGCTTATGTCACCAACAAGTACCACTCCCCTCTAGTGTATAACACCAGATTTTGGTCTGTGAGGAGCAGCTACTAATCAAATGTCATCATTTCAAGTGCTTGTCCCTGAAGTGTGGTATTTTTTTTTTTCCCTCTAAACTTCATACGGTACTGTTCTCAACCATGATTATGGGGGATTTCTCCATTTCCTGCTCTAATACTGGGAGAAAAAAATTAATCACAAAATGCTCTCATTTTGGTCGGCAAAATTGGAACCTCGAAACTCCCGACTGTTGGCGAGCAGTGGACTGTGGGCAACATTTAATGGGAAACTTTCATGGCTCAGTGCCCCAGTCACTGCATTGCTGGACTTCATTGCGAATTAATGGACCTTCAGCAATCGGGCAACCAATTTGTGTGTGAGTTGAAGGATCACGCTGCCAGACTCCCCAATAGGAGCCACTTTTTTGGGAAGGTTGTCCAAGGTTCAAGTGTCTCCCAATACGTGTGCTATATTTAAAAGCGAAGCCCAGATGATATAATGCTGGTGCTTCACTTTGCAGTTGAAGAATTGGCTTTGCCAGTTGCCTGTGTGACTTTGAGGTTATCTGAGGCCTCCTGCCTGACTCAGCATGTATCCATGCTTAATTCTCTGACTGCGGTCTCTTTACATGGATTGTTCTCTTCAGAATATAGTGGCGTTTGGCGTTCGCAAAGGGCTAAGTCCCTTTCTCGGCATGCGCGCGGCGCCATCAGAGAATATTGGGCGTAAATGTAGACAGGCCCTGACGTCTGCCTGAAACTTTGTATTTCAGGAGGATGCCCAGGAGGAATTCGGCTGGAAGCTGGTGCATGGAGATGTCTTCAGACCGCCGAGGAAGGGCATGCTGCTCTCCGTCTTCCTGGGGTCTGGCACTCAGATCTTCATCATGACCTTCGTCACCCTGTGTGAGTACAGCTGCGTAACCCCGCCAGCATCGTCTGTTTGTGCTCACTACTTGAAGAAAATGTGCTAGAATAGGCTTTGCTGTTGACTTTCAGGTATTTAAGTGCACATGCAGCTTGTACACGTGTAAGGTATACATGCATCTTAATACTAAATTTGTCTTTAGAGCTTTTTATTGAAGTATGCACTTCCATAATGCTATACTCAGCGCAGTCTAACTCAGATTTTTTTGCCTTTCCAATTAATATACAAACATGAGGCATTACTCAGACTGCTGTTTATCTTGTATGTGAACCTGCTGTTGAACTCTTATGTGAACCGTGGATAAGGGTCTGCCTCTGGGGCTTCGGCTGTTTGTTTCACAGTCTTCGCTTGCCTCGGCTTTCTGTCGCCGGCGAACCGTGGAGCGCTGATGACGTGCGCCGTGGTGCTCTGGGTTCTGCTGGGGACTCCGGCCGGTTACGTGGCTGCCAGGTTCTACAAATGTAAGTAGAGGCCAAACGAGGCCTGACGGGAGCCTCACACGAACAGCACCCCCCCTCGCCCCCGTCGCCTCACCCCACTTCCCATTTACCTGTTCTTACTCGGCCGAATTAGGGTTGGCAGAACAGTCACCTCTAGATCCTGAGTGGAACATCTCTGTCCTCCTGTTACTTGACGCCAAAAGGGTCTGTTCAGATGATCAAGAATTTAGAAAATAGCCAAGTGCCTCAGACTCATTTGGTTTCCCTTCGCAAATGTTGAACACTTCAAATCCATTCTGGCTTAAAGCCACATCTCACAGTTGTTTGTGTTAATTGACACTTAATTCATTTGCGCTTTCTTTTGCTTGTTCTCTTGCATATGCTATTTTTTTTGGTTGTAAACAGTTTCATAATGATTATCCTCGCAAGGCTTTTCCTTACGGAAGATAAATTATGGAATTGAGAACATGAAGGTGTTTTAAAACTTTCTAAATGGCAATATGTCATAAAATTGTCGTTCGCTATTGTTTTCCTTTGTGTCATTTACTCTTTTGTGATTTGTAAATAAAGAGGCACATCTGTCCATGTAATGGAAGACTGGTAGCAGTGTTATATGGAGGGTCATCAATCTATGTGTTGCCTGCAGCCCTAAAAACTAATCTGAAACCCACGACAAAGTCTGTGTAACAAGGGCATGTACGATTATTCCCCTCCACTCTTAAGACAGAAGAATAACTTTACAAAGGTTTATTTAAGGAAAATTCTGCCTAAACAGGAAATCGTGGGGTGTTGATGGGAGGGAAAAGCTCCTCTCGTTGAAATGTGTCTTTTATGAATTACACATTTGCTTGTTTATGGGAAGGGGCAAAGGTGCAGGGAACTGATTGGTCTGAAAATTTTGATGGGGCATTTTTATGGGTGATATTAAATCATTATGCTACTAAGCTTTCAGAGACTTGGCTTATGTTCTGAAGGACCATGTTATTTCCCCTTTTTCTACAGCCTTTGGTGGTGAAAAATGGAAAACAAATGTTCTGCTGACAGCGTTTCTGTGCCCGGGGTGAGTGAGCAGTTCAGTCTGCATAGTACTGACTTGTGATTTGACATTTCATCCTGTGGTAACGTTAAGAGACTGCTGGCTTGTGCTCTTAATGATTGGACGTTAAAAAAAAATTGTTAAATATGAAATATTGCATTGTGAGATGTAATTCTGTCCTAATCATCGCATCGGTTTAACAAATTGAGTTCATTATTTAAACTCCAGCTTGAAATGAGTGTAACAGTAATTGCGGAATGAAGATATAATAAGTAAACCTTGACATTTATTTGGTTCAGCAAATTAAAGTTTGATTTCTAGCTAAGATGGTCGATCAAGCATTTGAATGTATGGTTTTTGCTGGGATGAGAATTCAGAAATGGTTCTATTTCCTGTCATCAGGCCTTCATGAATGCAAAGTCATTCTGTATATCTGTGATGTAAACTATATGTTGACTTCTTTTTCAATTAGATCCTTGAATATAAAAAACAATTATATAAGATGTATACCTTATACCTCACATAGACACCTGTTTCTTGCATCTTTGTCGAAGGACGATGGAGTGACTAAAAAAGTAATCTGCTTGTATGTTTGTATGTGTTGTGCATTGAATAACAGCTCTAGTCATTTCTTGACTATGGTGCTACGGGATTTTTTTTTTTTTTTTGGATTGCTGTTGAGACCACTCTTGTTCCCCGTGTACCAGGATTGTGTTTGCCGACTTCTTCCTGATGAACCTGATTTTGTGGGGGGAGGGGTCGTCGGCGGCCATGCCGTTCGGAACACTGGTGGCCATATTGGCTCTGTGGTTCTGCATTTCCGTACCCCTTACCTTCATCGGGGCATACTTCGGCTTCAAGAAAAGCGTGAGTTTACAGGAGCTTGGCTCATCGCGTTACCTGCTATTGATCATCTGCAGCATTTGCATTGCCTTTTATTTGCAATTTTGCATGAGTTGTAGCTCTATCTCATACAACAACGCAGCAGTAAAATTCCCAAAACGTACTTCTCACCTGCATCTTCAAACATGCTTGAAATGATCAGGAACAGAAGTGAATAATAATCTCTGTTTGAATTTAAGGGGATCGAGCACCCAGTCCGTACAAACCAGATTCCTCGACAGATTCCGGAACAGTCTTTCTACACCAAACCTCTTCCTGGGATCGTTATGGGAGGAATCCTGCCCTTCGGCTGCATCTTCATCCAGCTCTTCTTCATCCTCAACAGTATCTGGTTTGTGAATGATGGTCTCCACTCTTGGCATTAATCAATATTCAATGTGTTGTAGCCCAATATTCATCCAGTTTATAGGTGTAGATGCTGCAGCTCTAAGCTGCACACATTTTTTGTGGTGTCTCTGTGGAGGAGTCTTTTGAGAATGAGACGCTTGTTATGATCGAGACATTGTGATTCACGTATGACTGATGACTGTTGTCGCATCTCTCTCTCTCTCTCTCTCTCAATTTTTCAATTTTCAATTTGAATTTGCTCTATTGGCATGACAAATCAATAAATCTGTGTTGCCAAAGCATAATATAAATAAATAAATGCATATATATGTACATAAATGAGTAAAAATAAAACTATATGCATCAATAATTATTTTTAAAAAAATGTCACCAAGCATTGATCATACTTGTAAACTTGGGATAATTACATTATCGTCGAAGAAGATGTGAGAACAAATACTGACAGTTAGATCATCAGCCTCGAATTATGGCAGGAAAAAACATACTTTGCTGCGAGCCATGTTGTATTTTTATCTTCCCCCAGTAAAAATGGAAGTTTTCTGTCAACAGGGTACAGAGTAAAGCCTGGTATAACTTTTTCAAATTTTGGGAAGAAATATTTTTCTGATATCTTTATATTTCGGACAAGCACATAGAAAATGTGCTTCAGTTCCAATGTTCTGGTGGCAGTGTGTACAGTGTGTAAGCTCTCTCTCTCTCCCTCTCCCCATTCTTCTTAGCCTCGGCATACTATCACATCTAACAAAGCTGGAAAATACCATAGATATCCATCTTAAAAATTAAAAATCAATAAATTAAATTCTTGTAATGTATCATATCACCGGTCAGGATAGTGGAGGATTTGGCATTGAGCTCCAATAAACACATTTGTGTATTCCAAACTGCAGGAGAAAATGACACATAATTTTCCCCTACTTTGGCAGGTCTCACCAGATGTACTACATGTTTGGGTTCCTGTTCCTGGTGTTCATCATCCTGCTAATCACCTGCTCCGAAGCCACCATCCTCCTCTGTTACTTCCACCTGTGTGCTGAGGTGAGTCCGGTCAGAGCCGCAGGGAAACCGGCCCTTTTACTGTGTCTGATGTGTTCAACTGCCCATGGATTATTCCAATCATTGGACAGGAAAACGTCAGTCGAGGAAAGTGATTAAAAACAGATCAAGACCACTTGGTTAAAAGGGATTTTTTATTTTATTTTTCTCTAATGCCAGCTCGCCTCTGACTGTAACTGACCGATCTTTCGCGGGAACGCGAGTGTGTTTTTCACGAATGTGAGTTTTGTCCACCAGGACTATCACTGGCAGTGGCGTTCCTTCCTGACCAGCGGCTTCACGGCCGTGTACTTCCTGGTGTATGCTGTACACTACTTCTTCTCCAAGCTCCAGATCAGCGGCCTGGCCAGCACCATCCTGTACTTCGGCTACACGATGATCATGGCTCTGATCTTCTTCCTCTTTACAGGTGAGCTACATTTTAGCATTTGTGAACAAACTTGGTAAAGGGGGTGGGGGGCATTGTTATCTTTTTTTTTTTTAATTTATTTTAAATTGTTTTCCATTTGATTTGAAACTATATGATCAGAGCCGCAAAACGAGTTACTTCTTGATTGGGAGTGACCAATCATTTTAAAGACCTAGCTTTTTAAATGTGCGTCCTACAGATGAGGTTTTAAAAGCTGGCCAATTAGCTGCTGCTCTGTAGTGGTCTGAGTGATTGGGAGCAGGGGAATGGATCAAGAGCTGTGAACATAGCTGTAAAATGTGGGCAAGGGCTTTAGTTTTCGGTCTCCCGATGACCTCATTTATTCTGGCATGGTGTGAAGTGCAGGCAACCCTTATGAACAGAGTCAGTGTAACAGTGTGTGTCCTCTAAATGTGCCAGATGACTGCTGAAAGTATCGTCGTGGCTGATATAAATAACTTGGGAAGTTTCAGAGTGGGCTGGGGTGAATTTGGCAGATGTATAGCGGGTTTGCACATTACGGTAAAGCCTGTTCATTCCCTTGCTTGATTAACTGCTGTTTCAGTTTTCACTCGCCTTAACTCCATTACCCTGTCTGTAAGCATTTAGTGTTCATTTTTATCCCCCCCGGCATATAGTGCGGGAGGATATAGTCATCAGTGTGTCCGTCCATCCATGCGTTCGGCTATCTGTAATCATTTCGTTTCCGGAGCCGAACTCGAATACCATTCGATATTTTTTATTGAAACTTGCTGTGCGTAGTAATCAGGTCCTAGACTGGTGCCTTTTGATATATTGGGATTTCTAAGATTGCGGGGATCAGGGGGGATGTGTCATCTTCAGATGACTCTTGTTTATTCTTGTTTTTTTTTTCCCCCTCTTTCAGGGACGATTGGATTCTTCGCCTGCTTTTGGTTTGTCACAAAGATCTACAGTGTGGTGAAGGTGGACTGATACATCCGGTGCGGACTGAGGTCCCCTGGCCTCTGATTCCTCTGTCCAGGACGTCCAGATTTTCCTCAAAGAGAAAAAATTCCAAAAAAAAAAAAAAAAAAAAAAATCACATTTTTCTTGAACTTCTCAAAATTTCATTTTTTTATGCAGGGTGCGCTGTCAAACATTACTGAGGTGGAATGAATTGCAAAGGAGATGGCCTATCAGCAAACACTATTATATACTGTACGCGCATTTCATGAAAATTGTAAATAATACATTTTACTAACATGGAGTGATATTGCCCTGTATTGCTAAGTCTTTATAGTTGTGTTGTTACGGCTCCGCAGTGAACGTAAATATTACTGTAAATAATGTTCTCTAATGCTCCATATAGGGAATGTGAATTGTGTTTAAGAAGAAATGTGGTCCTTGAATGCCCTTTTTTTTTTTTTTTTTTTTCCACTGACAGAACCAACTGATCCGTTAAGTAGGCTTTGCTTCATTTTAACTTTTATTTTCTTTGTTTTCTGTGCTTCTACACATTCTGTGCCTCTTGATTATACCTATTGAGCATACTGTAAATTTGCGGTAATAAATGTACAAATGACTTGTCTGACGCATGTTATCAGTGATGGGGAGCTGCAGGATGTTTATAAAAATATATTACTGGAAAGTGATTTTTTTATATATATACTTTGCTTAAGATGCACGGGAAATGGAGGTGTGACATATTCCTAGAAATCTGTGAACAAATGGAAACTGGGGTCTAAATTTCATGACCTCACAGATCCGCTGACATTTGTGATACTCCTGCAGCTTTGGCATTTCTGTCAAGTTCTGTGGCCAGGAATGAGGCCTGATTGGATGCTTGGTTCCCGTGGAGGAACTTATCAATCTGACAGATTTTTTTTTTTTTTTTTTTTTTTTTAATATAGGGTTTGAAACGTCAAATCATTGCAACAAATAAACTGCAGGAAAATTTTATCATAAACTAATTTTTACTGAATAGGATTTGTTCGTCGCTGTTTGTAAACACAGCATTCGAATTTGGCCCCTCCTCTGCGGCTCAACCACACCAGAAGTGCAAGCGACTGGAGTACGAGCTGTGATCTGAACTAGATGCTCACGGTCACCGTGTACAGACCTCAGGTAGCAAGTGCAAACTTAACTTTAGCTAGTTAGTTCAAAATGGCTCAATATTGTGGCTAGATGCACAAAATCACCCAGTACATAGCTTAGGTAGCTAGAGCAAACATACAAACATAATTTTAGCTAGTTTGCTCAAAATTGTTGTGTATTGTGCTTCTAGACCATTGCCACTCAGAGTCCAGCCCTCAGACTCAATGGCTGTTATTGGCTGGGGGCTACACACCCACTGCCCAAAGGTTGACTCCCAGAAATGTCCTGTGCGAAGTAAAATAAAAACACAGGCAGATGGCAGGGTCTGCGGAGATGGACACGCCCACACACTTCTAGTGGGTCATGAGTGATGATTGAGATAAATTATTTTTGTGTAAGTCGATACATTTTTTGGGAAAATCTTACACCAGGGCTCTCCAAATCCGGCCTTCGAATCCAAATGCAGTCCTGGTTTTCCTTCCTTCCAGGCAATTAAGTGAACAATTAATGCTGCTGATTGGCCATCTCACCTGACTCCAGGTAAAGGGAGGGCGGGAAAACCAGCAGTTCTCAGCCCTCGAGGACCGTGATTTTAGGAGCCCTGTCCTACACTCTACACCCATGAAGTTTCAAATTTTAATTAGTTAAGGATAGTCTTTTGCAGTTAACCTGGTCATAAGAAAAAGGCTGGCAAATAAGTAATTAAACCAGAAAAATCTTTGCATTTTTATCTAGTTTGAAACACCTGGGCATATTCATTGGCTTACTTAGAGCATGGAATTTTTAAAATAAATTTGGCCAATAATTTGAACCACATCAAAAAATAAATGAATGAATAAAACAACCTCTAGCTAATTACGCTCATACAGAATTTATTTTGAGGAAAATCTGCCATGTGCAGCTCAAGGTAGGAGACTGGACACACAACTGACCTGCAGGGTAACTGATGACTAAGTAGGCGTGGGGCTCACTCCATTTGCTTATTTTACCTCTTGTTTCCCTCATGATCTTTCCACACTCTCAGCTCTAACTGTGAGGGTATGCAAGGAAAGGGCACAAGGGACACAAAGACCAAGGAATGAAGGAAAAGTCCTTCAGGAAAATAGAATATAAATACTGTGTTTTCAAACTTGGGGTAATTTACAGACATGACAGATGGGCAAAGTGGCTCCACCTGTTGAAGGTTGTTCATTTACAAAATGTTTTCAGAAAAATTGTTCAAAAATCCTGACATTGCTCAAGAATCCTTTGCGTGCTTCCTTGCTCCCAAATTCTTCAAGACGGCAGATTTCAAGCAGTTACCAGGTTGGCTGAAGACTGAGGAGAAGTGGGCATATAAAATAGGTCATTGGAGTGAGTCCATCAGCAAACCAAAAAGAATGGGGAAGGTATTTCAAATATTTTATTCATTTATTTTTGCTGCAGTAAGGGTCCTGCACTAATACATTGCAAGATGGACGAGCGTGGATAAGAAGGCGGGGCAGTTCACTCCTTCTAATGGTTGCATCATCTTTTCAAATTGCTGACTTGATGCATAAGTGCCAATGAGCAGCCCCTGCAACCCTCCAGAATGGGGGTCTGGCGCTTGTGTTCCAGACTATCTTGGTCAATTATTGCGGGAGAGTAGTCCAAACAAACAGTAATTCTGAATTCAAAATTCAGAAATGTTAAGGCTTTCTTCTGGTAACCTTCCAAAGAGCCAGTGGATGTGGAGGTGGCACCTGATGGTGCTTTTTGAAACCTGGTGACCCCAAGATGCCACCAAGGCCTGCAATTCCTTCACAGTGATTCTTGGAGATTTTATTGCCTCCTCCCCATCCTTTGTATCTTGGGGGACAAAATGCAGTTGTGTCCTCTACCCTTGAGGTTTTCAAAAGCTCCATATCTTTGGAATTTTTAAATAATTGCCCTGACTGTGCTCAGTGGCATATTCAATCGTTTGTGAATCTTCTTATAGCCATTACCAGATTTATGAAGGTCTATGACCATCTGCCTCATTTAAACAGACAGTTTTTCTGTTTTCTTCATTATGTTGGTTGACAAAGGGATATTACGTGTGTGTTACCCCATTTTTTATCCCCTAGTGAAGCAGGAAGTGATGTAATGGCTCAACATTGTGCCTTAATACTTAGATAAAACTTAAATAAGAGGAATTTAATACCTGGTTTAATTTTGGTAAATGTCATTTACGTTGTACAATAATCGCTCAGGGTGCCATTAATTGTGAAACCTTGATTTGGAGGAAACCAATATTTTATCAAATCAGAAAATGGTTTTGGCCGGTTCTACTGGAACATTAATATTGTGCAGTATTTCTCACGATATCATTTGGAGTTTCTCTAGAAAATATATATATATATATATATACAACCCCAATTCAGAAATAGTTGGGACAAAGTGCAAATTGTGAATAAAATCAAAACGCAATGACTTTCAAATCACACCAGCCAGTATTTTATTCACAATAGAACAGAGATAACACAGCAAATGTTGAAACTGAGAAATGTCACAATTTTGTCCACAAAATGAGCTCATTTCAAATTTGATGGCTGCTGCAGGTCTCAAAAAAGTTGGGACAGGGGGCTGTTTACCATGATGTAGCATCCCCTCTTCTTTTTAACACAGTGGAGACGTCTGGGCATTGAGGAGACAAGTTTCTTGAGTTTAGCCATTGGAATTTGATCCCACTCTTGTTTAGTACAGGCTTCCAGCTGCTGGAGAGTTTTGGGTCTCCTTTGACGGACTTTTTGTTTAATTACGCACCAAATGTTCTCAAACGGTGAAAGATCAGGACTGCTGGCAGGCCAGTTCAGCACACGGACTCTTCTACTACGAAGCCATGCTGTTGTAATAGCTGCAGTATGTGGTTGTGCATTGTCCTGCTGAAATACACAAGGCCTTCCCTGGAATAGATGTTATCTGGAGGGAAGCATATGTTCCTCTAAAACCTTTATATACCTTTCAGCATTCATGGTGATTTTTAAAACATGCAAGTGTCCCACACCATATGCACTAATGCATCCCCATACCATCAGAGATGCTGGCTTTTGAACTGAACGCTGATAACAGGAGGGGTGGTCTTTCTCCTCTTTAGCCCGGAGGACACGACACCCATGATTTCCAACAAGAATGTCAAATTTGGACTAATCTGACCATAGGACACTTTGCCACTTTGCTACAGTCCATTTTAAATGTGCCTTGGCCCACAGAACACACCGGCGCTTCTGGATCATGCTGAACAATGGCTTCCTTTTTGCATGATAGAGTTTTAGGTGGCATCTGTGGATGGCATGGCGGACTGTGTTTACAGGCAGTGGTTTCTTGAAGTATTCCTGAGCCCATTTAGTAATGTCAATGACAGAATCATGCCGGTGAGTGATGCAGTGGCGTCTGAGGGCCCAAAGATCACGGGCATCCAGTAAAAGTCTTCGGCCTTGTCCCTTGCGCACAGAGATTTTTCCAGTTTCTCTGAATCTTTTGATGATGTTATGCACTGTCAATGATGAAACCTTCAAAGCCTTTGCAATTTGACGTTGAGGAACATTGTTATTGAAGTATTCCACAATTTTTTTATGCAAGCCTTCACAGAGCCTCTGGCCATCTTTATTTCTGAGAGAGTCAGCCTCTCTAAGACATCCCTTTTATAGCCAATCATGTTACACACCCGATACCAGTTAACTTAATTACTTGCTAAATGTTCTTTCAGCTGATTCTCTTATATATTGCTTTTTCAGCCCTTTTTGCCTGTGTCCCAACTCTTTTGAGACTTGTTGCAGCCAGAAAATTTGAAATAAGCTCATTTTGTGGATAAAAATGTAAAATGTCTCAGTTTCAACATTTGAAATCATGTTATCTATGTTCTATTGTAAATAACATATTGGCTCATGTGATCTGAAAGTCATTGCATTTTGATTTTATTCACAGTTTACACTTTGTCCCAACTATTTTGGAATTAGGGTTGTATATAAGTATTATTTGTGCATTGCCAGTCAGGGGTGCCAGTAATTTTTGAGCCCACTGCGTACAGCATGATCGATAAAAAAAAGAAATCAATCTGCTGTTGAAATTTTCAATAAATTAAAACTAACCACTGTTTACCCATGAGGTTTCAGACATGAATAATACCTATATTGTTCCAATCACAATGTATACAGTGCCATTTACCAGCCAGAAGAATGTGAACGGCTTTGAATGAACGACAAACTTCCAAAATGTGTCCCTTTCTTATGTGAGTGTGATTGGTTGGAAATGCGATTCCAAATGCGATTCCTCTCTCACCACCTATTCCTGCCCTCTACAAACCACAACCTACAATGATGCCCTGTGCGCATTCTTATTGTCATACTATATGTATACTTATTCAGTTATCTTGGATTAATGAATCGTGCTAAAGGGCTGCATGTTATTCATTTGAACATTAGGAGCCTGCTACCAAAAATTGACCTATTGAGAGCCTGGGTTACCTATAATAAACCCCATGTAATCACTTTGTCTGAAACATGGTTAAATAACAATATCTCTGATGATGAAGTTAAACTTGACAATTATACTATATTTAGGAATGATAGAGGCTCAAGAGGCGGGGGCCTCTTAACATATGTATCCTCAAATCTGACTGCAGAATTTGTTTCTCCAAATGAGAATCCCCGGCATTTTGAAGGCCTATTTGTTAAAATCATTTTTCATGAAAATAAACGACTAATCATTGGAAATATTTATAAACCTCCATCTGCTCCTGCAGAAACCACTGAATGCATCCTGTCTACTATAAACTCCGTGAGACTGCACCAGTGAAAAAATTATATTGGGTGACTTCAATTCTAATTGGCTGGATCGCTCCCAAAAAAAAAGATCGCA
This sequence comes from Gymnothorax javanicus, assembly GCA_029692085.1. Taxonomy (NCBI): domain Eukaryota; kingdom Metazoa; phylum Chordata; class Actinopteri; order Anguilliformes; family Muraenidae; genus Gymnothorax; species Gymnothorax javanicus. The sequence goes on along the minus strand of CM056210.1, from coordinate 38,067,417 downwards.
ATCTCTTTAACAGTATAAATTTAACTCAACTCATAACTGAACCCACAAGGGTCGGTCCTAGTTCTTCAACGCTGCTTGACTTGATTTTAGTTTCTCATCCCGGCAGAATCTCACAATCTGGGGTTTTACCTGATTCATTCAGTGACCACTCTATTGTTTTTTGTATTTGGAAAATCAAAATGCCTCATCTTCCTCCTAAACTGATTAAAGTTAGAAATTTTAATAAAATTAACCCTGAACACTTCACCCAGGATATATTAAATATAAACTGGGAGAGATTTCAATTAATTCCATCTGTTGAAGATGCATGGAATTTCTTTTATACTGAGTTTATCGAGATAATTAACAAGCATGCTCCTTGGATATCAATTAAAGTCAAGGGTCGACATTTACCTTGGATCAAAGGAGATCTCATACACTTATTCAAACAAAGAGATAAGGCCTGGGAAAAAATACCGTAAAACAAAGGATCCTGCTGACTGGAATGCTTATAAAGAGTTAAGGAATAGATGCAAAACTAATACCAGAAATGCTAAAGCAAATTACTATAAGGACTGCTTAGCAACTGATTTTAAGAACCCAAAGAAGTTTTGGAAGAGAATCAATAGTATAACTAATAAATCCATAAAAAGCCCCACAACGCATATTAAATTAAATAATCAAATTGTCAGCGAGCCTTTATCAATTGCGGAGGCATTCAGCCAACACTTCTCTACAATTGGCAGCACTCCTTCTGGTTACTCTAATTCTGCTCCTACCTCGACTCAGAATAGGTGTGGCAGCTCTTTTTTGCTTCAAAAGTATCTCTCCAACTGATGTTCAGAGGGTTATCGATAATCTAAGCTCTGGTTGCAGTGCTGGTCCAGATGGTCTGGACATCAAGTTCTTCAAACTTGCTTCGCATGTTTTGTCATTTCCACTGGCTGACTTATTTAATTTGTCTTTTGCTACCTGTGAAACACCTTCATCATGGAAAAGTGCTAGAGTAACCCCTATTCATAAAGGAGGTGACATCACTGATATTAACAATTATAGACCAATCTCGATTATTAATAGCATAGCAAAAATATTTGAAAAACTAATCTTTAATCAATTATCCACATATCTTACTAACTATAATATATTATCTCCACATCAATCAGGCTTTCGACCCAACCACTCAACCACCACTGCGCTCTTAAAATTAACAAATGATATACTGTCAGCATCTGATAATAATATGCCTACAGGTGCTATATTTATTGACCTTACTAAAGCATTTGATATGGTCGATCATTATCTTCTTTTAGACAAATTGTATGCAATTGGTCTCTCTACCAACGCTTTCCTATTCTTTAACTCATTTCTTCATTATAGAAGTCAGTGCGTCTCCTTTCAGGGTAGTCAATCAGACTTCAAGATTATTGATAAAGGTGTTCCACAAGGCTCATCCTTAGGTCCTCTTTTGTTCTCGATCTTTATTAATGATCTTCCTCAAATCTGTTCTGACTGTCAAATTCATTTATATGCAGATGACACTGTAATATACTCCTCCAGCTCTGATATTTCACAAATTCAACACTCTCTACAATCTGATTTCAACCTGGTTCAAAAATGGTTTTCCTCAAATAAGCTTCTTTTGAACAAGAGGAAATCATATACTATGTTGTTTTGCACTCGACCTGATTCCTTGCTGTCAACTAACTGGTCCATCAACTGTCTTGATGGAACAACAATAGCAAAAGTTGAAGAATTTAAATATCTAGGTCTCTGGCTTGATTCCCAGCTATCCTTTAAACCTCATATCAACTCAATTTCCAAGAAAATATCTGGTTGTCTAAAATCACTTTATCGTTCGGTCGATTGTTTTTCACAAGAAGTCCGGAAAAGAATTATAATGCAATTAATATTCCCAATATTGGACTATGCTGATACTATCTATGGTAACACCTCTGACACAAATCTCCGTCCTCTTAATGTACTATATAACAGTCTTTGTAGATTTGTGCTCAGGTGTCCGTATAGAACCCATCATTGTATAATGTATGAGTCCTTGAACTGGCTCACCCCCAAGTCCAGAAGGCAATTCCATTGGTTAATATTTATTTTCAAATGTATTCATTTCAATTTCCCCACATATTTGAAACAACTTTTAATTCCTCTAAATTCACAATACAGCCTACGGCATATGGATCATTTGTTTCTACTCACACCCAGAATCAGCAAAGAAATCGGTCGTCATGCATTCAAATTTAAAGCTCCATCAGATTGGAACAACCTTCCTTCCTCACTTAGATCTATCACATCCACTCATATCTTTAAATCAACTTTAATTACGCATCTTCAAATATCTTGCTCGTTTCTGATGTATCTTACTTTTTTTTTTTTTTTCCTCTTTCCAGGACTTACTCTATTCATACTCGTTCTCTTTTGTCCACTGTATTATATATAAATGTGAACTTGTGTATAAATATGTACTGTATATTTTACTGGGTCATGTAAGCAGTATTTAAATAGGTGTGTAAATGTATGTTTATGTGGACACCGGCTTACCTCTATTTTGCAGAGGGATTTTTTGATTTTTGATCATACTCTGTCTGTGTAACACTGGCTGTTGGGGGATGGGGGTGGGTGGGTGGGGTAGTCTTGGGGAGCATTGTTGGACTGTATGTGGGTAAGTGAGTGTGTGTGTCTCTGCGTTTATATGTTTGACATTTTGTTTAGTATTTACCTTCTACTATCCTGGTACTGTTTGTCATTATTTGTAAGGACCCCCTCGAACATGAGATGGTGCATCTCAAGGGGCTATCCTTGAAATAAAGAATAAAGAATAATAATAAAGAATGTAAGCTTTCAAACCACAGAGCTAAAGAAAACAGTAAAGTGGGCATGAGACTGCCATCTTACTGAAGGATAGTGTCCCGCATGGAACTGTGACAAACCTTCGACCAAGGTCATGATTGGGTATAAAAGCAGCTTCCTGAAATGCTCAGTCATTCACAAACAAGGATGGGGCGAGGGTCACCGCTTAGTGAACAAATCGTGAGCTGATTGTCGAACAGTTTAAAAACAACATTCCTCAACGAGCTATTGCAAGAAATTTAGGGATTTCATCATCTACGGTCCGTAATATCGTCAAAAGGTTCAGAGAATCTGGAGAAATCACTGCACGTAGGCGACAAGGCCGAAAACCAACATTGAATGCCCGTGACCTTCGATCCCTCAGGGCGGTACTGCATCAAAAACCGACATCAGTGTGTAAAGGACATCACCACATGGGCTCAGGAACACTTCAGAAAACCACTGTCAGTAACTACAGTTCGTCGCTACATCTGCAAGTGCAAGTTAAAACTCTACAATGCAAAGCGAAAAGCCATTTATCAACAGCACCCAGAACGCCGCCTTCCGCTGGGCCCAAGCTCATCTAAGATGGACTGACGAAAGTGGAAAAGTGTTCTGTGGTCTGACGAGTCCACATTTCAAATTGTTTTTGGAAACTCAACCACCACTGGCTCTTAAAATTAACAAATGATATACTGTCAGCATCTGATAATAATATGCCTCAGGTGCTATATTTATTGACCTTACTAAAGAGGAAAAGAACCTTTTAGACTGTTATTGGTCTCTCTAAAGTTCTATTCTTTAACTCATTTCTTCAGCATCTTTCAGGGTGGTCAATCAGACTTCAAGATTATTAAAGGTGTTCCCAAGGCATGGGCATCTTTATTAATGATCACATATGTGAAGGCACCATTTATATGCAGATGACAAGGTATATACTCCTCCAGCTCTGATATTTCATCCAAATTCAACATACAATCTGATTTCAACCTGGTTCAAAAATGGTTTTCCCAAATAACTTCTTTTTGAACAAAGGAAATCATATACTATGTTGTTTTGCACTGACCTGATTATTTGCTGCAAGCCAACTAACTGGTCCATCAACTGCTTGATGGAACAACAATAGCAATGGTTGAAGAATTTAAAATCTAGGTCTCTGGCGGCTACTAAACCTCTATCAACCTGCTGGTTGTAAAGTCCTTTAGACCTGTTTTTCCCGGAAAAGAATTATAATGAAAATATTCCCAATATTGGACTATGCTGATACTATCTATGGTAACAGCACAAAAATGTACTATATAACAGTCTTTGTAGATTTGTGCTCAGGTGTCCGTATAGAACCCACATTGTATAATGTATGAGTCCTTGAACTGCTCAACAAGTCCAGAAGGCAATTCCATTGGTTAATATTTATTTTCAAATGTATTCATTTCAATTTCCCCACATATTTGAAACAACTTTTAATTCCTCTAAATTCAATACAGCCTGATATGGATCATTGTTTCTTCACAAGAATCAGCAAAAAATGGTCTCCATTCAAATTTCCCATCAATTGGAACAACCTTCCTTACTGACTTAGATCTATCACAACTCATAAAATGATTTAACACAGTCTTCAAATAGGCCCCTGATGTATCCACTTTTTTTTTTTTTTTTTCCAGGCTATTCATGTGTTGCTTTTGTCCCTGTATTATATATAAATTGAACTTGTGTATAAATATGTACTGTATATTTGATTATTTGCAGTATTTAAATAAAAAATTAAGTTTCTATTTTCAGAGTTTTTTGATTTTTAAACATCTTGTCTTTGCACTGGCTGTTGGGGGATGGTTGTGGGTGGGTTCAGTCTTGGGGAATGGACTGTATGTGGGAAAAGTGATTTGTTTAATGTTTCATTGTATTCTGTTTTTATCATTATTTTTCGAAAATGAGATGGTGCATCTCAAGGGGCTATCCTTGAAATAAAGAATAAAGAATTCACTGGTTTTGGGTTTTGTAGTTTATGGGTGGAATACCAAAGGTAGTTTAGAGGTGGAATACAGAGATAATGTTGATGATTTTTACTTAAAGTAAGATTCTAAGGGTATATTAACCTATGTGAAGTTTGTATATGAGCACATGCGAAAAATAGACCCAAAAGTGAACTTGATGCTGATGACGGTACAAGTTCAGATTTATCACTTATCAGACATAATATTTTTATTGTAAAATAAATTCAGTGTTTTTCATTTTCATTTTATCCAGTCACATATGCACATGTACAGCGTTTGATTGTGCAATTCCCCTGCCGATTCCTTTCACAGGATGGCAGACGCATCTCACGTTTTCTCGTTGGTTCAGCCAATGATGCTGTCCACTAATGTTTTCTTTAGCTCAGTGATTCAAACGGTCAGAAATTGTTATAGTATGTTAGCCATTGAATTCAACACAGGAGGGTTAGAATGACAGTCTTGGAGGTCTGCCTGGTTCAGTGGAATGAAAGTTGTTAAAAACGGGTTGGTTCAGACTTCTGTATTCATCCTTATTTTTCTAGCTGGGATTATTATATGAGTGTGCCTAATATCCATTTTCAAATTCTTGTTTGTTGGTGATAATGACTACGCTCAAGTGAGTCTTCCTGCCAATTTGCCTAAAACCTTAAACATTCCACTAACCATATATCTCCTCAGTAACTACCTCAGTCTGGATATTGCCCCTCCCCCAGAGGTCACTCTTCTTTAAGTTTTTTCTTAACTATCATTGCTCTCTGTTAAATGCTTCAGTAATGAGTCCAACGCAGTATAACGCAGTACAGGAACTTACTTACGAGCGGAAATAAACTTGTTTCCTCGGACCTTCCAGCAATAAACTGTTAAACAGTTCCATCAAACTGCAGTTTCTACTCAATTAATTCAGTGATGGGCATTTCAAGCTTTATATACCTGTGCCTCATTTGTGTATGAGAAGACTTAACTAAGGACCTCAAGTACATTAAATGCAGTTCTTAGGAAAACCATGGTTGCTAGTCTCAAATAATTTGTCCGTTGGGTTCATCCGGACTCTGTGCCAGGTGTTTTCAATTCATAGCTGACAAATGCACAGATGTGCAATAGAAACTTAGTTGCTAACATATACTGTGAAGCAGCTGTTATATCAGACTGCTGGTATGCAATCAGGAAGCATAATAAGTGACGGGTTTAAGACTAGAATTACAATTTTTCAGTTCAAACACAGAAAGCAGTGAAGTGAAATTGAATTTCTCCCGCACCTATCATTACTATGTGTTCACAAGTACCACTGGTATATATTGCATGTCCACCGTTCTACATCCCCATCTGTCTTGTAATTGCCCAGCAAACTTGCCCATGTGGGCCCACTGTGGGCAAGTGTGGGTTTACTGAGGGGAGTGTGGGCATGGGATTGCCCACACTAATCCCACACGGGCCCCAAGTGGGGCCCACAGCAGTTTTGCCCTTCGGGGCCCCGCGTGGGCTCTCTGTGGGCAAACCCATTGTGGGCTTGCCCACACTAATGCCACACGGGCCCCATGTGGGTTAGCCCATGCAGGGCAGTTCTCCCCCTTGAGGCCCCTATGTGGGCTCTCTGTGGGCAAACCCCCACACACACACACACACACACACACACACACACAATTACTAATAATTAAGCTTATAGGCTGGATTACGAAATTAAATGACATGAACCATGCACGCTTAATATTTCATAATGAAGTCTGGAATATGTCACTGTAATGATAATACACATTAAATATTATTTTGTTAATTTGCCATATTTTCAAGACATGAAAATTGGTCATTTGTGTTTGGTAAGCATGTATAATAATCTTTTTTGAAACATACATTGAGAAAATGAAAAAAAAAAAAAAATCATTGTCGATTTAAAGTTAATTTTTCATATCTTTCATTGTTATAACAACAACAACAGTTTCTGCAAGTGTTTCTTCCTCTGAAACCAACTGAGTGAATTTGAAATGAGCTGGTGTCATTCGGTGCATTTACATGACATTCGAGAAAATCAAATTATTGTGTTAGTCCAACTGTAACCGGACTTTTAAAATGCATGTAAACATGTTAGTCCGACTGGAATCGCGCTAAATCGAATTTCTCATAGTCCAACTAACACAACCAGATAATAAGTTGTGGGCCCGCTGTGGGCCCACATGCAACCCTATAAAATAAGCTCTGGGCCCACGCTATGCCCACCATTTCATGACGCATGCGGGCCCCAAGTGGGTTGCCCACATAGGGCCCTATTTTCAGCCCACAGAGGCCCTGCATGTTTGCTGGGTACATGCAAAAAGTTGTACACAAAGTTATTTAGATGCAGTAATAATAATAATAATAATAATAATAAAAATTAACAGAGAAAGAATCTTTGCCTTCATAGAATAACATTCATTAAACATTGATCAACTGGAGTAAAAATGATTAATTCCTCTAGAATATTCACAGTAAACTGCTGTTTTGATACATGACAGATATTCAATTCAAAGATCCAAGCTTCTGTCTCATTTGTGAATATGTGATGGCAGCATTGAGGTCCCTTATGAGTAAAATGTACAGTGAGTAAATATTGGATCAGTTGTGATTTCTCTCCTGTACCAGGAAATAGCACTGGCAGATAGCACTGAGTGGCTATGCCATGCTTAACACATAAGCAAATCATTGGCAGACAGCGGAGTTTAGCATTGTCCAGAGGAGATCCTTTCTTCCACTGTATTTTCTGAATACTCAAAATGTTTGGCTTTGTTTCCTGATATAGGAAAGCCCCTGTTGGATTGCTCTGTACAAAGCAGATTAACATAAGGTAAGCATCATGCAAACTCACCTTTCAAACGTGTTCCAGGGCATTCATTTCATCACATACAGGGAAGAAAAACAAAATGCTGGCCACTGGACCTAGGCCCAGCTGAGTAATTTAAGGGACGGAAGACAGCTTTTCGTCCTTAAGAGCATTTGACTAACACGAGAAGGCCTATTCTGTGCCATGCTACAAAGAAAAAAAAAAAAAAAACCTTCTTTAGCACTCGAGTCGTACTTTCGATCAACAGAACATTTTAGCGGTAGTCTACTTCCCATCTGCCACTGGTGTTAAATTTGTCTGAGACCGGGGGTGGTGGAAGATATTTTATACCAGTAGATGGCGCTGGTTATCACAGTTTTCCACTAGTGGTTAGAACAGTCACTGAGTAATCTTTTAAGACCCAGGTCCAGCTCTCATAAACGTCTGAACGTCCAGTGCGATTCTCTTTTTTCCTCAGTTTTGTTATCTAGAAGAAGGTAGGTTTTCTAGAGCAACATTCAAAGCCATTGTTTTCATCCCACTCTCCGGATTCACTTACAGAATTTACTTGTCGTTCCACTCTTTGTACCTCTTTAAACATTTTGTTAAAATATGATTTTCAGAAACCTGTTAGAATTCAAATTTCATATTGATTTGTCTCTTTGCGAAATTAAAGATCCAAATTAACTGTTTTCACGTAAAATAACATTTGAAATTACGGAGTGTATTCGCTTATTTATTGTACTATCTAACTGAATGATTAACAAAATTCACAGACCCCGAGTGCTGCTATCTGTAAATATCAATGCACAGTTGGTGCCAAAGTTGCCCGAGAGACGGAAGGTTAAATCAGCTGGAATATAGTAATTTCATCGCTCAGCAATAACCTCCACTGCTCACGTAGATGCCTGAAGGTTAATCTGTGAAGCTTCCTCTTGGATTCTGTCGAAAATAATTTCAGAGGAGAACCACAGCTTGTTAAAACTCGACTGAATTGATGTTTCCAGCGATGGGTGCGGTGGGATGAGTGTGGTGCACCTTTCGAACAGGGTGGGGAAAAAAATTATCACACCCCACTGTTCGGGAGGGTAAATTCAGTTGTCCAATCAAGAGAATATGTCGGTACCCTCGGAGTAGACGGAAAGGACCCCCGACTTCATAAATGTACACAACGGGTTACTTTTTCTTTCTTTTTTTTTAACCATATTTCTTAAAGACAAATCTTCTATCTCTTAAAAGTAAGAGTTTTTTGTTTGTTTGTTTGTTTGTTTGTTCGTCAACAACATTTTATTTCCTTGCGTGTTTGTTTAACTTTTTCATGTTCAGCCTGTAGTTCCCCTGGCAGTCTGAGACTTGGCAGTCATGACTGCAAAGCCTTAGTATTCAGAATGTTATTTACAGCCTTTTTTGTGTTTAAACAGAACTGCTTCCAAAATGCTCTCCATTCATTGAAAAGAAAGTAAACCTCTTCATAAAGGCTGAAACCAAAGTCATGTTGCTTTTTTTTTTGAGGTGAGCTCTCTCTCTCTCTCTCTCTCTCTCTCTCTCTCTCTCTCTCTCTCTCTCTCTCTCTCTCTCTCTCTCTCTCAGGTTTTGTTCTAAAGATGACTCGTGTCATACATTTCAGTTGTGCTTTTCGAAATGCTAGAAAATCTATCTTAATTGTGTGGACGGCCGCAGAGTGGCTTGAATCCATTTAATGTGGCTCGTCATTATAAGCTCGTTAGTGACTTACAGTGGCGTGGGAGTGCAGAGCCGTGTAAATGAAGGGGGATGAGCATCTTTTTCTTTTCAGATGTGGCTGAAAGAAAGCTTTAGTCAAAGCATTCAGTTTTACTGAGCATTCACATTATTCTTTTAATGTCCTTTATAATAGTGTCTTAACCTGGGGCTCAAGGGGTTACGTTATTTCTTCATCTGGCTGGGGTTTTACCTGAAACATGCAGCCCATATTTTACATAGCAAATAGACCGAAAACCAACAACAATAAATGCACATATATTTCCCTGTTTGAACTCGAATACATGATGGGTTTTTCACGAGTGGTCTGGCATCAGTTTTGAACACAAAATCATTAGTAGCCTACATTATTCAAAGGTTGAGTAATATGCCTTTTAATGCCATAATAGGACAGTGAAGGCAACATCTGAGACTGGTAGCAGATCTCCTGTGATCTGGAATAACCAGTATGTCACTTTTGGTGGAAACTGAGTTTGACCCTCATTTGCTGTAATCTAGAGCCGTGAAAATCTTAAAATACTTGCTATTAGTGTTATTTGAAAGGTCAAAATCAAGTTTCTATTATTTTTTTCTTTTAGGAAAAGTCCAAAATCTGAAAGTTTTTGTTCAATTATGAGGCCGTTGTTACTGATAAACTCATTAGGTTTTTCCTGATCACAGGTGAGATGCTGCTGCTTATGATGATGATGGTGATGATTATTATTTTATTTTTTATTTTTTTTAATTATTATTATTATTATTATTATTATTATTATTATTATACATTTTACTTGTAAATGTCTACCCCATTAATGTCCCTTTGTAAGAAATATGCAATTCAACATGCTATTGTCTGCCTTTTTTTTAAATTTAATCTGTGGACAATTTTTTTTTCTTCCTCTGAAAAAGATCCACTAGCAGAAGCATGGTCATTTCTGGACACAGCCCCATCTGCATTGCTTCGTGCCCCAGCATGATGCAGACTTTTGGCTCAGATATTCTGCACCATTGCCAAGTCATTTGAATCTGAGGAGATGAGAGCAGCCCATCTAATATCTTGAATAAAATTTTTATACTTAGATCCATGGCTAGCACAAGCAGAATTGTGTCCTATTTGCAATTTTACATAGTACTGAACTTTGTCACCGGGCCTTAACAATTCAATGGTTAAATCAGTGAATTAATGCGAAGGTGGGAGAAACTCAAGACCAAAGAGCAAAGACACCAAAATTGCAATGGAAAGAATGAAAGAATAAAAGAGAGGAAGTGACTTAGTAGTCTTTTCACCTCATAAATGACGTGCTTCTGTTTTCAGTTTTAGCATCAGTCAGAATTAGTCAAAAGTAGGAAAGACTGGAATGTCTTTTCAGTCCACAGTAAGAGGTGAACAATGTGGTGGGAAATTATTATTGCTCATTTGTTTTCTGTGTGAACTGTTCGAGATCACAGTGGGTTGTTTTGTGTTCTGCTTGAGACAGTGTATTCAGTTTAATGGAGATATCCATTATGTTTTCATATTCTGTGAAAGTGTCAACAATAACATCTTGAGACCTGTCCTTTCTCCGTCCTTCATCCTCATACCCACTATTGTTTAGTGATGCAGTTTCAACCAGCTCTAAATTTGTCATGAGCTAACAGCATTTGAATAAGTTTTCCATCTCTATCAGAGTCATTGAGTTCCACTATTGAATTTACAACGTTGTATATTGTACATTGTGTTGAGGGTATAGATGTCAATCAACATTATCCAAGTTGACAATGTAGCTATTGATTGTCACAGCTCTTATTCTTTAATCGTCTTGTTGTCAAATTCGGGGTATTTCACAGAAAGCCTGATTGCTAGAGACCTGTTAGTTCTTTTTTTTCCCTCAGGGAATCCCTGTAGATTTTTGATTAGATCCGACATTTCGTAGGGTAGTAATATGCTGAACATTTGTTATCGTTAAACAGCTGATATGTCCTAATACTTATTATACTACTCGTTGTATTGTTGTGATGGTGTATTGTCTGTTTAATAAGGCTGAATAAATGAGGTCATTATGAATTCTTCCTGATAGTCATTGTTGTGTTTAAATTAAATTTGTACTGAGGAACAAAATTATGACCACAAGAAGATACACCTTACATGGCTCAAAACATAATTGAATTTAACTGCATGTACTATATCCATATTATTATTACAACGTATTATTATTAATAATAATTTTTTATGCATGCCTTTTTTGGGGTTCAAGTGTTGTAACCTTCTCTTTCTTTTAAAGTCTTTTGTGTAACAGACCAACAGTAATACTTCTATTGCGGGCCAATCAGTGCACAGAGATATTGATAGCCCGAATGCATGGAACGACAGATCTGCATCACAGCAGGACATGCAGAACCGGTCTGGGCAAACTTGACTTGTGTTATTATACTCTGTTTTGTAGTGAAAAGTAAGCATTTTAGCTTCTGTAAATATCCTCAAATGGCACAAGGTATAAAGGAAATAGAAAAAATGAATGTCTAAAGTTTTGGAATCCATAAAAAGCCATATTCTGAAAAACAGACTGGCAAACAAATTATTTCCATTTTCCATCAAGGGAAATTGATTTGATTTCATGAAAATGTGGGGTGACTCCAAAGTGAGTGGCTCTGCGTCTAAAATTAAGCCACAGCTTAATGATGCTTCATTCAGTGTCGAGGGAAATGTAACTGGTCTCCATTTTAGTATACACCAAACCATAGGTTAGAGAAATGAACGGGTTAAAAAAACCTGGCACCCAGTGAAACTAAAAAAAGATCTTATGAATCTCAGGAAGTGCTGCTGAGATTAAAATAGCATAACTTCAGAGACAATCAATATTTAAGCACAAATATCCAGAAAATTTATTTTGAAATTTATTTTCTCTTGGAAATAATAGATCCTGAATATTATACCTCTATCAAGCTTTTCATATTTCAATATTCATATTTTGAAATACTTTATTTGAATATATTAATATTCAGTGTTATTAAATATTTGTCAGACTCTTTCAGCATGGACTTAAGAACAAATTTGTCACTTTCACTGTCGTATTTGGGGCAGTATTCTGTATAATTAATTCTTTTTATGGCACTACTCATCAATGTAATCTTGATATTAGCAAAAATTTGGAGAAACAAACAAGGCTGAAACAACTTCCTTCGAACTACAGTGCTATGACAAAGAATTCAAGCATCACTTAAGCAGAAAATTTCTGGCCATTTGAAGTAGGGAAATAAAAACAGTAGAGATCTAAAAAAAAAAAAAATCTAGACCTGATGAGAAACAAGGTCGTTGACATTTATCAGTCTAGAAAGGGTTACACAAACATTTCTAAGGCTTTGTGACTCAACTGAGCCCCAGCAAGAGCCATTATCAACAAATGGAGATAACTTGGTGCACTGGTGAACCTTCCCAGGAGTGGCCGACTTACCAAAATTCCTCCAAGAGTTCATCAGTGATTCATCCAGGAGGTCAGAAAAGAATCCAGACTAACATCGAGAGAACTGCAGGCCTTACTTGCTTCAGTTATAGTCAATGTTAACAATTCCACAGTAAGAAAGAGACGGGGCAAGAATGGCACCCATGGGAGAACTGCACGGTGAAAACCTCTGCTGACTAAAAAGAACACAAGGGCTCGTCTCACACTTGTCAAGAAATATCTTGATGGCCCCCAAGATTTTTTGGACAAAATTCAGAGGGCTGATGAATCAGATATGGAAATTTTTAGAAGACATGGATCTCCTTACATCTGGTGTAAAGCTTAGCATTCCACAATAAGAACATATTAACAGTCAAACATGGTGCTCATAGTGTGGTGGTCTGGGACTGCTTTGCAGCTTCAGGACCTCAGCAACTTGTCATAATTGAGAGAATCATGATTTTCGTTTTCTAGCAGAAAATCCTGAAGGAGGGTGTCCAGTTTGTGACCTAAAGCTCAAGTGCAGTTGGGTTATGTGACAGGACAGTGATTTGAAGCACGCAAGCACTTCTGTCTCTGAATGTCTCGAACAGAATGAAGGTTTCAGAGTAGCCTAGTCACTGCCCTGACTTAAATTCAATTCAGATGATGTGGTATGACAGGCAGTTCATGTTGGAAAACACTCCTGAATTAAAACAAATCTGCAAGGGAGAATAGGCCAGAATTCCTTCACAGCGATGTAAAAAACTCATTGCCAGTTATCGCATGTTTTTGATTGCAGTTGCTGGCGCAACACCTCTTAGATTTAGGTGGTTTTTTTTTCACAAGTGATATAGGCTTTGACAAACTCTCTTCCATCAATAAATGAAATTATAATGTAAAAACTGCATTGTGTGTTTGCTTCTATTGCATTTTTCTCTTATTAAAATAAGCTGGATGATTTCAAACATTTAAAAACGACAAATACGCAAAAAAAAAAAAACGAGAAGGGTGCAAATACTTTTCACAGCACTGTTCACTCTATTAGCACTATGATAATCAATTGCCAATTGCCACTACCTTGTTTGAATTCTCCAGCATACAAGACATTTGAAATCCAGTGATAAAAAAAAAGACTGAAGGCAACCTGTTTAACGCCGATCCAACAAAAATGCATTTGAAAAGCACAATAAATTCCCCTGTCATGCACTGAACGCCATCAGAGAAGCATTTGCACATGACGCTATCTTGAAGCAATGCAAATAGAACTGCCCCCTGCTGGTCTGGAATGCACCCAGCTGGCACTTAGAAGGCGGTAATTGGGAAAGACAGAGTCCAGCCCTGGGCAGATAACGCACTATTACACTGAGCTAACTTCTGCATTCTTAATAAAACCACACCAAGCCTGTTTCAGTCTGCCAGTGGACCTGAATGCTAGAAATCGGCAGCAAGCAGAATTGATTTCCATTAACGAAGGGGGCTCTTCGGGCCAGATGGCAGCATGACATCACAGGAGAAATGAAGATTAAAGTCACATATTCAGGATTTATGGAATCATTAAACGAGGCTCGCCTGCAGCAACCGCCCTTTTTAAGTTGGACTTGAATCCAGCCTGACGCTTTATCCACATTGAGTGGCAGCAGGTCGACAGGAGACTTCTGAAGAACAAACGATTGAAGAGATTCAGACCTTTTAGAGTTTATCAGTGCATCTGTAACAAATATTCCTCCTGCCATCTCTATCACATCAATTTCAACTGGTTCAATTGCTACAGAAGAAAAAAATCGGGGGAGAGGGAGTCATTGTATAACACTTCTTACATTAGATTGTGTTGCAAGCCTTGTCTTTCAGTATTACTTGCAATATTCAGTGATGTGTCGTGGTTTGTCTTGGAACTTTGGTACAAGATCTTTGATTTTATTAATGACTGAAGTGGATGCAGAGTATTTGCCAAACTTCAACAGCAAAACTTTGAATTCTGATCAGAGGTCTATTCTTTCAGTAAAGCGTAATAACAAATAACTGAATAAATCAAATGTTTGACAGCTGTTGCCGTCCACTATTGAGAGCTCAGACAATAATCAACTGGATAGAGGTGACTGTACATAAGTGGGATCGCACTTTATGTTAACAAGTGTAATCAGACACAGAGGATGTGCCATAAACCTGTAAATAATAATACCAAACTACTTGTGCAGCAGTCAGATTCAGTCAGGGTTTGGGGGGCTCGGGGTGGGGGCATACATAACTTCAGCAGAACTTCCGTTGCCTATCAATTTTTCATGCTCTTATTGTTAGATATTGGCTTATTCAAACATACTTTGGTTGTTTGTGATTGTATACTGTGAATGCCGAACAAAAAAAAAAAAAAAAAACTTTTTGGCCCAGAAAGCCCCAAATTAAACTCCCATCCTTTCAAAGTGATGATATAATTTAATTTCTAGGTATTATACAATGTGGCATTTAAGAAACTGATTTAGATTCATATCAGCTAGAAGATAATTTTTCATGCAACTGAACTGATCTTCCAAACCTGATCATTCAAGATAAACTGTTGCCTCCTCATTCTTAAACACCAACAGGCAAATCTTTTGTGTTAATTTGCAGAAAATATTAGGGGAAAAAAAAGGAAAGGAATATTTTGTTTTCTGGGGCCTTTGCCAGTGACCAGTCAAAGAGCTCTTTAAACCACCCCCACCCCCCACTCCCCCACAGCCCCACACCCCACTCTCCAACTGTGTTTCCTCTCTCCGCAGTCAGTCTACTGGATTTCAGCCAAATTTAAAGGACGCTGTGAGGATGTGAATCTTTGTCTGAATTATTCTCGGTTCTCTGACCACCACCTGGTAAATTTCTAAATTCAAAGGCCAGACAAATGCGCACGTCCTCCTTCAAGACATCTGATCTATTTTTCTTTTTTATTATTATAGTTATCCAGCTCTGTTGATTAAATGCATTCGCAGCATAGCTAAGATGCAAGGCTAAATTTTGAAAACAAATTATAAGAAAATAATGTGGTGCATTCATTTATCATTTTCTCATTCATTTATCAGTGAAGAAAACAGCAGATTTTCAATGCTAACTTTCCCGTGTCTGAGGAAAGCACTTTCAGAGGTCTTGAAAATTTATCTTCGACTAGTTATTTATTCAAAATAACCAGCATTCTTCTTTTTTTTCTCAGCACATTGTCTTTATATAACCTTGCAGTAAAAATTCCCCTAAAATTTTTATGGTGAATGATTTTGCCACTTTCAGAATCGTATATGCTGCATTGTCACAAATTACAGATGTGTGTCTACCATCAGTAAATTATTCGCTCACGTACCATAATAATTGATGGGGTGATAGTCTTGGTTAAGCAGAAAGGCATACTGCAAGCAAAATAAAGAATGCTTGTAGATGGTCTAGAAGCATCTCCCTCATTACTGTTGTTAATACCACTCCATGATGTGTGCTGTTGTGCTTCCTGTTAGTAATGGCCACAAAAATTTCATGGCATCATCGCAGTCCCAGACAGTGATTATTACAGAAAGGTTAATAAATTTCAGATGGATGTGTTTTCCCCCCCTCTCGGCTCACAGAAAGAGTAGGTGGTTTTTTGGCAGATCAGGGCAAAGCCTAGAACCCCACTGAGTTTATAACCTGAGAGAGGCTGAGTTTTAATGACGGGCCTGACTAACAGCGAGAGAGGAGGGAGGTCCTGCCCTGGGCCTCAGCATAATGTCGGGAGACATTGGGAGGGGTCAGGTGGAACTCCCCGGTGTGTTTGGGTGAAAAAAAAATCAGACCTAAGCCACAATTAATTAAAGGCTCTGGATTGGACATTTGGGGAACAAGCAGTGGCTTCTTTTAAAGAAACAGAATTGTTTCCCTTTTCCAAGACTGCTTTCAATAGGCAAACAACTATTGTTGTTAGTACTTTTGCCTCGTAAAGACCATACATAAATCAAGTAAAGTTATTTAAACAAATAACAAAAAAAGTTTAAACATTTATGGTCATTAATAAATATGTAAATGAATTTTTACATGTTATCCTAAGCTCCCTCATATTTAAGCAAAACTGTTTAAATATGTCAAGAGTACGAGGGAGTTTTTCTTTAAAACTCCTTAGGAATATGCAGTGTGAACACAGCTGTTATTTTAGTTCCAACAACTGCCAGTTTTCATCCATGTAATTCTTACTTTCCATCATATTTGAAATATGTACACACCATATGATATTATTTAGCAAACCCTCAGAGAGCACACCTCATTCAAAAGATCTCATTATACAGCAAATTAGAATAATTAAAGCCAAAAAATTTGGGTAGCAGAGAAAAACCTACATGACAGATGGACTTCCAGGGAGAAGCTAAAGGAACCACTACGTTTTTTTTTTTTTTTTTTCCAAAACACCTGTAATAACTCAAGATTGCCACAGGAGGGCATAGCAATCAAAGCAGAGGAACAACTAGAAATTGTACGTAACAATGCGTAATTCAGAAAAAAAAAAAAAAAAAACATGACTTCAAAATTTCTGCCCACATACGGAGATGCCCATCAATCAGTCAGATAATGCTGAACTGGACAACAGAGGGATACTGAAGGCCACCTTTTGCCCTTGCTCACGCCAGCAGGCTCAACAAAACAGGACCAGCAGGGTTTTTCATTAATCTGATGAAAAATGCCCCCATAATACTGCTAGCAATTGAGATGCTGCATTATTGCAGATCCATAAGGGGTAGTTGGAACCTGTGAGGGGTAACAGATCGTCCTCTTCCACTGGCTTGGCGCGGCATGCTAACGGTAGCCTCAGCATTCCTACCTGAAGGGTCAACCTTCCTGTGAAGGAACAAGGCCATATATCGCCCCTGCTGGTACCCAGCAGTGCAAAAGTTCACACAGAGACTGCCAGAAGTCTTGTGGTGAAATTCCCTTTATGAGGTATTAAAATATGCCAGTTTTGATGTGACCTTCAGAACGGACTGTCTCATGCAAAGCACGCATGAATACATTTGTTGACTGTCTTTTGTCATTAAGAAATTGCTGATTCTTATTATGCAACTGGTTTAATTGATTGAAATCATCTTAATAATGGCTGATATCGATGAAAATAAGAAAGGACATGAAAGCAAAGTGATTGGAGAGAGCACACAGAAATGCTGCATTCTTGTCTCTCACACAGGTGGCACATGCACCAAGTCAACCATCAGCAATTACCAGGAGTGGGGATCGAACCCACGCGGACACATGTCCATTGGATCTTAAGTCCAACGCCTTAACCACTCGGCCATCCTGGTGGTTGAGAACAATGGAGCTTGTGCCTCTGAAATTATGGTACTGAGGAATAAGAGCTCAAAAATAATATGGCACAGTTCAGTCAGCTAAGGAATAGGTTTCATCCTTTCTATACTGCAGGTGTTGCAAGCCTGGTCTGTGCCAGATTCCATGGGAAAACAAAAGCTTTTCTTTGGATCAGAAGTACAAAAAGCTCTGCTCTGCCAAGATCAGCGAGCACTTACTCCCTGCATATAATTATTCCCAGGCACTGCCAGCTCTGTTGACAATTTAACTAATCACTGCTCCGCTACCGTAGTAATATTTAGCAATGTCCACTTGTACGCATGTCATTGAGAACAAATTTGTGCAAAATTATGAACCCAACTCTCAGGTGTGTTCGGGCTCCCCAAGGTTTATAGATGGCATTAATTCTAGCAGTAATATGAATTAGACATAACTCAAGCACATCATGTCCACTTGTACACACAAGGTCAATTTATGTTTCTCCGACATATGTTTATTTATAGCTTGATTAAACAAATGCATAAAAAATAATCAAAGAGGCAATGCAAGTAAGTGCTAAGGAATTAAAAATGCCAAGGATGAATTATACACTGGGAAGATTGTACGCTACACAGGAAGCATGGGCGTGATTTAGAACAGCCTCCAGCTGCATGAACTCCATAAACCGTCAATTGCTGTTCTGCTGCTCATTTTCTCGTGGGGAGCTGACGAGCTGCTCGTGTAATGGCTCCTGTCAGTTTAACATGCGGCATTAGCACGAGAAAAGAGGAGCGGAGGGGGCGCGAAGCGCAGGAGATCCGCCAGCCACTTTGTTTCCCTCATCCTCGATAGCCGCGGCCACAGGCCGTCCTTTTTTTTCATTTTATGGCAGCCGGGCTTTGTCGGAGGGGTCACTATTTACGCTGCACTCTGCCAAAGTCGTTTGAATTCACACTTCCCCACAAATCAATTACCATGTTTAACCATTAATCAGCTGAAGTGGCGGCTAAATAATGGGCCCTTGGTTAAAACTGGGCCAGTGCAAGGGCTTCAAATAAGAGTTTGGCAGTCAAATGACAGCATTATGCTATCCCTCACACTCAGCCTGACAGTTGCCACCAGTGGGAAAAAAAAAGAAAAAAAATTATATAACTTTGATACAAGTTGATTTTAGGGTGAGTAACTCTGTATACCAAATAAATATTGAATCTGTGAGTGTGTGTGTGTGTGTGTGTGTGTGTGTGTGTGTGAAGGTACGTCTAGTATCACAATTTATGCTGCATATTTCATTGAAACTATGAAGATTATGATTTTAAATTGTTTTCAATGTTCCTTTTTTTTCAAAATTCTTCACCATTCTACTGCTCTGTTTGAAGAGCAGATTTTTGTCATTATTAAAAGTCAGTGTATTGACCTCTCTTTCATTGAGCTACTAGTAGTTATCATTCCATCAACATTTAAAGTTCCAATAAGCCCATTCTAATCTCATATTTTTGATGGTGCTCCTGAAAGCGTTAAAAAGCCAAGTCTTGTGCTTTGACAACTCTGCCTTTGTTTGAATGTCTCAGTTCAGTTGGCAAGAACTGACTGGAAATGGAACAATGTCCTAACAAGCAAATGGGAAAATGCAAAAAAAAAAAAAAAAAAAAAAATCATGAGTGATTTTTGGTGAAGTCCATTAAGCCTAATACTATATTGAAAACAGTGGAACACAACGTCATTTGATGCTTTAACTTGATTAATTCAATCCTTTATTACCTCCGCCAATGAGGTTTTTTTTTTTTTCATTTTTGGTTTGTCTGTATGTCTGTCTGTCTGCCGGTGTGCAAGACTCAACTCAAAATGTAATGAACAGACATCTGAAATTTTGTGGGTAGGTTGCTATTACATCAGGGATGGACCCTATTGATTTTGACCACGATCGGTCAAACAATATGGCTGCCACGACAGCCATCTTGAAATCTTGCGACACGCGATAACTGAACTTCGCTCCCGGTGATATCACTCAAATTTTGTGGGTTGATTCGTCTCGCATCAGGGACAGAACCTATCCTTAAATTTCTTATGAGCCATATTCACTTAGCAAGAATTCGATTGTGCTGCCTTGGCGGAGGTTTGCACTCTTGGAGTGCCTCTAGTTGACAATGTGTGTTTACTTCAAATCTGATGACTCAACAGACTCCAAAAAAGTTGCCGCTGGGGCAATGTAGGACTAATAATGATGTGACAAATTGTAATAATCAGGAGATGCAAAACAGCTGATGTCAATGCAGTGAGTTAATCATGTTATATTACGAATGGAGCCTTCAAAAGAGGCCTAGTCGTTTACGAGTAATGATGGGTTGAGGCTCACCATTTTGCCAACAGATGCATAAGCTCATTTTTTCAATCACTTTGAGAACAAAGTCAAATAGGTTGGATATTGGGCATTACACAGTGTACAGTTTATAATATAATTTTGAGATGGCACAGGGGCCCTAAAATGGCTCACAGCCGAGACGTTCATCTGCAAGCCCTGTGGTTTAAGTGTTTGAATCTCAGCCACACCATTACTGGTTATGGCCAGAGGTCCGCAAGGGCGAGACAGCAACAGGCGCAGCCTCGCTGGGGATAATATGACCGTCTTGAAGGCAGTATGTGTAGACCAGCGTTCTGCAGCATTCATGTGCAATAAACCAGGCTTGCCATTGGTAGCCAGGATGGGTCAAATGCTTTGGACTAATTTTCCCATGCGGTTTGACAAAGTATATCAAATTTTTTTTATCTCAAAATAAATTAATTTAATTAATGAATTCTGGACCACTCCCAAAGTAGAGGAGAGTATTGGGTGGAACTACGGATAGGAGATCGGGGCGAATGTGAGGTTGTATGGGATTGGTCTGTGATTGTGAGGACGTTGGGAACCCCCAGGTGGAGAGACTTAGGGTGGGGCTCGCGTGTCTTGTCGGAGTTGGTGTAGGCTCCTAAGCCCCACGGGGTCCCAGGTGGTGGCTGTTTCTTGCTTCCTTCTTGGAGAGGGGAAGGATGGGAGAGACGTAGAAACGAGACGAGCGGGGATTGTGGGAATGTAGGTGGTATATATAGGCGTGAGGACGAATAGGAAGGCGCATTGGGAGTGGTCCTATTCATTAACCTATGTTATCGGGAACGCCCTTTAATTTTACAGAAATAAGTGAATTTCGCTCAATTAAAACCCCCAAAAAAGAGCCTGAAGGAGAAATGTTTTCATCACATCAGTGTCAATACATAGCCTGCTTTCAAGAGTGCTGCACCATGAAACTCCATTAAGTTTGAAAGTGTGCCATGGAGGAAAATGGTAGGGAAGTGCTTTTCTGATGAAATGTTGAAGATTTTGGTGTGTTTCTCTGGCACTGTCATCGAGGGGTTTTGGTCAAAGAAGCGTGAGGATTTACCTTAAGGTGATGCCATGGTGTCCGGCTACACGGTGAAGGAATCACGGAGATGGCACCAACCCAACCCCCGCCGTCTAAAGCCGCCCAGTAGTGCATTGTGGGGTTTTTGTGTTCAGAGGGGACAGTTCTTGTGTGGATTTTTCAATTTTTCCGCGTGTCGATCCTTTGCGCCCACCATTGTCTCGGGGCTTCCCCCCAGTCCCTGCTACGTCATTCCCTCATGATCAGCACTTTTGTTGCTTTTGTCTCCCAGCCCTACCTCTCAAACCCCACCTCCCCTTTCATCCCCTCCCATTCAGGCATAAGGGAACAGTTATGCCCTGTTGTTGAGCTGTTCCACTGGATTTCAGCCAGCGGGGGTCCATTCACTGCTCTTCAAAGTCCTACAAAAGGGCTCCAAAGGCCTGAATGTCTATTACAGAGTGCATAATCTTAATATGGCCCCGTTATTTTGTTTTCTCAGAGTCAATAAAAATGCTAAGTTAAAAGCAAACCCCCTTGCCCTCCCCGCAACCTAGCCTTGGTTCCACTCTTCTGCTTTTACAAGACTTTCTTTTCTTGACGACTTTTCTACAGACATGATGAAAACAAGGTGTAATCTTTTGCGCTTTTCCCAGAATCTTCAGCAATAAAAAGAGAAAGAAAACAACAACTTAAGAACAAAGACGCTTGCCTCCATGGAAATCTTATATCTGATACAATTATTTTCTTATTTTAACATCACACAACAGTCACTGTGAGCGGACGTATACTATATATAGTACATGTCCGCTCACATGTATTTTATTTTCATTTTTTTTGGCAAACCTAGCTTCAATATAGATGTTTGATGTTTCCCACAGTCATACACGGGAGGAACTTCAAAACCCAGGGGAAATAAATAAATAAAAGGAATTTGACATTTGACAGCTGAAATAGGCCTGCTCTACAGGCATCAACATACGCCAGAACAAAAGCTAGAGCCTTTTGCTTTTGACTTGTATGTGCATTGTCAGAGAAGATAGAAAGGAACGAGACAGCGCAAAAGCGTTTGAGGGCGGATTACAGGTACGTACATTGACGTCTGAAGATAACTTGTATGGGTTCATCCTCATTGTGTGGATTAAGGCGTAAAATCCACCCTAATGGGCCCAAGGTGGGCTGGCGGGGGTGGACAAGAGGTGATTGTGCCTCAGTTTTGGTGTTGTCTGTGGTGTCACACACCAAAATCTGATCCTATTTGGGATAGATTGGATCATTCAGCAATGGACCCCTGCACAGGCCCAGAAGCTAGTATTTAATAATCCAGCTTATTGTCTCAACCCCCTTCCCCTGGTGTATCTCAACACAGTTTGTGCTCTACCCCAAGTGTCCTTAGTCCTGAGGCATCTGAGCAGGAAAAAGCTTCACGCTGGCAATTATATTTCATCATATAGATGTATTTTGCTGCTGAGGCATAGGTTCAGTAAATCAAGGGAAGCGATCAAAAAAAGATAAATATTGATGACTTTTGACTGGTTTATTTTTCAAAGATGCCTTTGCGGGAAGCAATAGCTTGTTTGCGCTTTCCAGCATTGATTTCCCGCAAGCACTTGTCTTTATTTATTTCATTCAGTTTAAAAAAAAAAGCTGTTACTTGGCAGTCCAGTGAGGTGTTTTACATATAAAAATGCACTGATTTTTAGAGAAAAAAAGAAAAAATATACTGCAATGTTATTCTTTTTGGACATTTATATTGCCATCTGTGAATGGAAATAATCTTGAAATAAACTAGTCAGTGAACATATCTTAAGTCATTTGGAATTGTCATATTAGGCATAGATGGGCTCAATTGGACAAAGAGTAATTATAATATTTGGTGTTTGAATGAATAAATGAAGAAATATATTAATAAATATTGATGTATTTGCTTAAAAATTATGTTTTTATTTCAAAATCCAAAATATAGGGTACAACTTGCATTGATAGTGCAAGCAGATAACTCAAGACTCGCCCTCATTCTCATAGACACTCCCATACATAAGTCACAGCCTCGCCTCTCTGTAAATTGAACTACAGTATTTAAGCTGCTCTCCTGCAGCCAAAAAAAAAATGCCTTTGCCTGCTTCTGCACTGCATCACTCTCTGCTGCTGCTGTACTAACATTGCCCGATGCTACATCACTCTTGCTTACTGCTACTTGAAATCCTACCTCCACACCTGCATCCACCTATCTGATATCCTTACACTGACTGCTCTCTTCTTCTCAAGCGCAGTTGGTTGCAGGGTGTGTCAGGGACAGAGCCTAGATGCCAAACAGTCATCGTACACTTATCTCTTTCTTTTTCTTAAATATTGCAATGAACTGTTGTTACATGTGAGTTGGCAGACCAAAATATGTTGTTCAGAATGGTTCATTCATTTTCTTATAATAAATTATGATAATGGGTCTCACATTGCTTGTTAAAGACCATAAAAATATGCAACAGTATGTACTGACAAATGCCCCGTTCCCCGGTTATGACAAGCCAGTGACTGCATCAATAATGTTTATTTATCATAAGTGCTTGTTTTATGATGTTCTTGAAAATAAGTATGGAGTAAAATGCATAATACAGTCATATCAATGACAGATCTTACATTTTATAGTTGTAAATCACAAATTTTCATATAAAACTGATTGATATTGCAATGAGCATTTGAAAAGTTTAAAGTAAAAAATAATAATAATAATCTCACAATACCAATGTAATGATTGATTTTGTGTGTGTGTATGTGTGTGTGTGTGTGTGTGTGTGTGTGTGTGTGTGTGTGGAGGGGTGCGCACACATGCTTTTGTGTGTGTGTGTGTGTGTGTGAAAGTCTTAAAAGCAGAATATAGACAGCATAATGCCTTATTTATTTTTTTTTTTTCTTCAAGGCTTTGGAACTGTGTCAGCCCTGATGTCCTTTTTTGATCCAGGCAGAGTAACATCTTAATTAAAAGATTAAAAGCAGTAATACCCAGTTTGCATTAGCATCAGAAATCATGCTGCAATTTCATGTCTTATTTCATGGTAATATTCTGCCAGATAAATAATAAAACACGTTTTCATCCTTTATTTATAACATCTTTTTTTTTTAATTGAGCAGTTCAGTGAAGGTTGCTTTGAAAACAGAACATGATGCATTTCAGTATCTGACTTGTATTCTGTCTGCTGTGGCATTTACTCAGTTTCACAAAGTAACACACTGTGATGAGAGTACATCCTAACCTACTTTTAAGACTGTTCATGCGCTTGGTCTAAAGAGGGGAAAGTGTGCAAATCTGTAATTGTTAATTGTTTTAAGCCAATGTCATTTAGTAAATCAAATAAATCCAAATTACCCAAATCTTCAAAGGCTATCATATAATGACTTAACTTCAAGATAATGATGGATGATACTAAGTCATATGCTGCCATTTTGGCATGTGTGCAAGTGTTATCATACAGAAAAAAAAAATCACTTTTTTGAGAAACTTTGTGTGTTTAATGCATTGAGTTATATTTTTCTGCATCAGACTTCAGATACGTTAGCAATGTAGTATGCTGAGAGTGATACTTTATTTGTCCCTTGCCACTCAAAGGGTAGGACGCCGGACTATTGACTTAGGCTGTGTCCGTTCGTGCGTCCGTCCGTCCGTGAATCAGTGCGTATGTGCGTCCATCCGAATCTATTACTCAGAAAATATGTGCAGAAGCCTTAACATTTTACACTGCCTTGATGAACTTTAAGAAAGTTTCATATCTATATCCTTTTTTTGTGACCTTTGACCTACAATGATCTCATCACTGTTTTTTGTTTCCGAGGCATATCTCCGACACTGTTGACGGTAGCCTTCGCAAACTGCATGTGAAGGTTGGCTGTATCTTCTAATTTTGACTTATGAATGATGCGTTGACTTGTGTCTTTTGCCCTTTTCCCCATGATTTTGATCTTTTCTGCAATTTTCAACTTCCAGAAAAATCATTCAAAATTTCAATGTTGCACATTAAAAATATTATGTATCACCTACTAAATTTAAGTCAACAAAACCAATGCAATTATTAAGATTGACCCATGACTTTAACTGGACATTTTAGGTGACCTTTGACACGTGACCTTCACCTTAGTTCCATTTCTAGAGAATGGTCCGCTTGTCCGTCTGTCTGTGCATTCTTCGGCGGGATACTTCATCGGTGTCTGACTGGCTTGTTTTCATTCATATTTCTATTATTTAAATAAACTTTTTTGGCAGTCCTTTCTTTTTTGTCACAAACTCATGCAGTCACCTGCTTAAGCATCTGGCCATTTTGTCCTTTTATTGTATTATAAAACAGAAATTGCTTTGGTATAATGAGCATTCACTTGTTGAAACTGTTTGCATCGAATATATAGATGAAAGTAGTGCATAAGTATGACATTGACATTGTGTGAAGAACATATTTAGACCTTCTGCATCAATTAAAATATTTAGAGTGTTTTATTTAGCAATGTCCAATGACTCTTTGGCTCTTTATGTTGCTACAGTTTGCATAACAAGCTTTCTACAACAAGCTGGGCTCTCATTGATGGGCCTTAGTAAAAATATTTTGCCAATTTCTTTTGTTGCTGGTGACTCAGCTAATCTCTCTCCCTCTCTCTCTCTCTCTCTCTCTCTCTCTCTCTCTCTCTCACACACACACACACACATTACCCTTTTAATATAGTTTTTATTCTGTTGAATCAGTGCACTCAGGTGAGAATGGGACAGAATTGAATAATGATGTATTATTTTATCTATGACAGTGCTTCTAATTACAGATAATTACATCAATAACACTTAGTACTTAACCTTACAACATGATATTAGACACCATGATAACTGTAAACATTATGGCTTCTCACAGATGAAGCGAATAACTTTGATTATCTCGCAGCAACAGCACATCAAGGTCTGCGAACAGACCTTAGACCGGTATACCAATGCCAGACTGAAGATGGAAACGTAGTGTAGCAGGTTGACAATTCTGTCTGATATCAGGCAATTGTTCTTTCCCCCATGGGGCTTGTGCAGCATTCTCTGCGTTCAGCTCTATTCATGCTTCATGGACGAGCAGGGAGCTCCGAGAGCAAAACAGAACCATGCCGCATATCATGAAATTATTGCTCGCTCATCATGCCGCTTGCTTTTTGCGCATTCACTTGGATGAAAGCGGTGGAAATGTTTATGAATTTATAACCATGGTGTGATGCAGAATTTATGGTGTGGATAGTGTCTGCTGTGCTGATGAAACTCTATTCTTTTTTCCCTACAAACTATCTGACGCTGATCACCTCTTGCATATGAGCTTTCGAGCTGGATGGAAAACCACCATCTTAAGCTCAACCCAGGAAAGACTGAGGTGCTATTCATTTCCTGTCCCTCCTTTCCTATCCATGACTCCACATTCTCTACTAGGTGACCCGCCTGTACATTGAAGCTCAAAGTTCTGATTGAGAACAGGTAATCCCCTCCCTGACAACATTACAACGGGGAGCCAAGCGTGCTGATTCCACCTGAATAACATCTGAAGTATCTGCCTCTTTCTCACAACCTACTTGACCCAGCCCTTGGCCCAAGTGTTGAAAGTGTCCCGCCTGGACTACTGCTAGTCTCTGTGGGTTGGTCTTCCGGCATCCACCATCAGGTCCCTGCAGGTAATCCTGAATGCTGCTGCTCGTCAAATCGACAAGTTCCCCTGAAACTCCCACGTCACCCACGTCTCACTGACCACAACTGTTATGACTGCATGGAATTGAAAACATTGGTGTTTGCAAACAGGTTACTCAGGGGTCAGCCCAAGTTTATCTTCAAAAGGTTAAAGACTACAAGACTGCCAGACCTCTCTATCCTGCCTCCTCCAAACACTGGGAGCCACCTTTCTCCACACCTACACGTCCGAGTCACGCCGCTCCCACCTTAATAAATTTTGCTGCTGTTATTGTACAGCCTGACTTGGTTTGGTAGATAATCTGCTGAGATTCTTTTATTGAGTCCTCCTGTTCTACAGGTTTACTACTGGGCTCACAGTGTATATGACATCACTTACGGCGCTTGGATTGCAGTTTCCATTTGGGATTTTCAGCATTTTTGTTCCATCTGAATGATGCGCTGTACATTGCTCTGGATATAAGCTTCTGCTAAAAGTCCATTATGTAATGTAATGGATGAATAATTGTGGAACCTATTGTACAAATAGTAATTTTATAAAACCACCAAGAAGCTTCACTCATAGGCTATTATCAATAGACTGCTGCCTAAAAAAAGTATTTTTTATATATTTTTATATATTTGTTTATTACGTTGGGCATGCATACCTGTGTGTGTTCTTTTGGACTCTGAGTCTGGCAAATGATAATGATGATGATGATGATGATATCCTGTCAAATAATTGATAAAACGGGCATGTTTTTCTTAGCAGCATTTAAATACATTTATTAAAACCCAATTATGAAAAGACTTGATGAAACATGCAAACTCTCAATGCATAAGGATACAAGGGATTTGAAAAACCACCTAAAAAGGTGTTTTTTATTTCATGCCACCATAGGAAGCCAGTGGAAAGAGAGAAGAAAAGTATGATGTGAGTATTTTGACTGATTGTAGATGAGTCAAATAGTGGCAGTCTGAATGAGCTGGAGTGGCACCTGCGTATTAGACAGCAAAGAGGGAACTGAATTGAATCAGTCAGAACAGCTCAAGACTGTTTTGAGCTAGGGAACATGAATTTGTAGATTAGTTTTCTGTTTTCATGCAGAGCTGAAATCTGCATTGTGGAGTCAGCGGTGTCATATTTTCAGTGAAAGACTGCCTACTATCCACTACTATACCCAGCCTATCACTAAGTCCTTTGTATGTACCTTTGTGTCGTCAAGAGCAGATGACAGAGCAGACCCTGGAGGTGGGGAGTATTTAGTTGGAAGATAGAGCAGAGATGGCAAGGTTTAGTATGATATGCAAACCAATCATCCAACTTGAGATGACATTTTGACAGGCTTTGATTTCTGAGGCAACATGTTTCTCTGTTTGTGGAAAATCATTTATCCGTCTGACATCAGCATAGCAGTGGTATGAGAAGCTGTGTGAGCATATTACTGCGCCAGAAGATTTACTGTTTCAGGAAAACAGAAGGGGGCCGAGAATGGAACCCGGTGGGACTCCCGAGATAAGACAGTTGAACTTTGAGTCCCGCCAGGTTGCCTTTTGGGTCAGGATGAGAGAAAGACAACCATTTGCCTGAGATACCGACTTTGATCGGAATTGGAAAAATGAAATAATATTCAGCTCTATTGTGTATTACAGGAAGTTCAAGTTTTGAAATTGAGTGATAAATAAAGTCCGCACGCTGAAGGACAATGCTCCCCAAAAATTTATTGTGTCAACGTTTCGATCAGAACAATCTTCATCAGGATAAAAGAAAGCAGCACACAAGCATCTCTATAAGCATTTAGTCCAACTCACAATTGAACATGGTCATTAAAGTCAGGTGTAAACAATTACTGAGGTCAATCAGCAAAGCAACAAACACACAGCTGTAATCTACAAATTTGTGAGTAAAAAGGTGTGTGTGCTGACAAAAAATAGTGCAAAATATACGCAATCCCAAGATAGACAAAAAGAAAAAAAAGAAAAAATGAAGAATTATGTATATATAAATCAATCAATGCCAACCTAGACAGAGCACTGAAAAAACTGAGTCAGCTGCATATTATTGAGTAAAGTGCCTACAGGTTAAATTCATTAATTAGACTAGCCAAGATGGGAAAATAAAGTAAGATGTTACGTTAGAATAGTGTGCAACTGTTTCACCTCTTTTCAGTGTGTATACACCACATCAAAAAGGGGGGCAAAAACCCACATCAATCAGAATATGCCAGCAAATGCCTTCCCAATTATTTGATTAATAAGCATACGATCTGACAAAGAAGTAAATATATAATAACATTGCCATTGTAAGTATGTGGGAGTGCAGGTACACATAAATCGCTCAAGAAAAAGGCCAAAACGATCAAAGAAAAAAAAAACACAAAATTTCAAGAATGGCCTGATATCAAAAGATTCATTCAGACCCCTAGCCACTATATATTTTAATAAGATCCAAAATTGTATTTCATCATTAAAAATATTATTGAATGTCACGGTCCTCTAGATGGTGACATTAATAATTTGTTACCTAAAGGATTTTTTGGATCTCAACATTGATACAGTGGCTAGGGGTCTGAATGAATCTTTTGATATATTGATACTTTTGATACTAATTGGGAAGGCATTTGCTGGCATATTCTGATTGATGTGGGTTTTTGCCCCCCTTTTTGATGTGGTGTATACACACTGAAAAGAGGTGAAACAGTTGCACACTATTCTTACGTAACATCTTACTTTATTTTCCCATCTTGGCTAGTCTAATTAAAGAATTTAACCTTTAGGCACTTTACTCAATAGTGTGCAGCTGACTCAGTTTTTTCAGTGCTCTGTCTAGGTTGGCATTGATTGATTTATATATACATAATTATTTATTTTTTTCCTTTTGTTCTTTTTGTCTATCTTGGGATTGCATGTATTATGCACTATTTTTTGTCAGCACACA
Organism: Gymnothorax javanicus; assembly: GCA_029692085.1. NCBI lineage: Eukaryota > Metazoa > Chordata > Actinopteri > Anguilliformes > Muraenidae > Gymnothorax > Gymnothorax javanicus. Next base: position 38,037,456 of record CM056210.1, on the reverse strand, counting down.
CACCTTTTTACTCGCAAATTTGTAGATTACAGCTGTGTGTTTGTTGCTTTGCTGATTGATCTTAGTAATTGTTTACACCTGACTTTAATGACCATGTTCAATTGTGAGTTGGACTAAATGCTTATAGAGATGCGTGTGTGCTGCTTTCTTTTATCCTGATGAAGATCGTTCTGATCGTAACGTTGACACAATAAATTTTTGGGGAGCATTGTCCTTCAGTGTGCAGACTTTATCATTTTATTTGCGGATTCTCAAATTGTCCTGCATCTGTATTTGAGTGGATGAGCATGCTCTATTTTCTTAATTTCACGTTTTGAGATTGACCCAGATTTGCATCATTACTATTAAGAGACCCAATGAGTGGTGAGCTTTTTACTTTGATATATCTGGGATAGATAGTGTGTTCGTTGAATCGATACAACTCATCAATTGCCAGGTTCTGGAGTGAAAAGGAGAAGCATATAATTGATGGTGTTAGATTATGGAGAGCTGAAGTAGAAGGGAGTCAATGACTTTGGGCCCCCGTTTACACGTACACGGTTATTTTGACAATCTGAGACATTTCCCTGCGTTTGTGCCCTTTGTTTACACGCAAATGGAGAATTTGCCTCTGAAAACGATTCTTTCTAAAAACTCCGGCCAGAGTGGAGATTTTGGAAAACTTTGGTTGCAAGTTTGCATGTAAACTGAGAAAAACTGAGTTTAAGGTAGCCGACGTCACAGTGTGCGCCAGAACTTGCACCTGCGCCAAAAGTGCGACCTATGTTTACATTTTCATTTGGCTGTGGTGATCATGGATGATCATGATTCTTTTCTGTTGTTGCTATTTTCGGGATTCTGATTGGCTAACGTGGGCTTGAGCTTATCGTTACACTGCCACCTACAGGTTTGATATGCTCTTGATGGCATATATACACGGGTACGTGTAAACTAAAACTTTTCTGAAAACTGATACGTGTGCATGATATTATTTGTGAAAACGGAGACGGTGAAATGTTCGTTTATGAAAATAGCCGGCCACGTGTAAACGGAGTCTGAGAGTGTCTTTCTCTTCTTTCAGAAATTATTCTATGGTTTCAGAAATTAGTAGCATGTGTTCCTGTTCAACAGAAAAGTATGTTCTTCCATTTTGGCAAACTTAACTAACTGAAAGTTTCAGGTATTCAAGCACAAATGAAGAGGATGACCAGAAGATAAGCAGTCTGGTGGGAGTGAACTGGAACATAGACGGTCAGTCCAGGAGTTGTAGAAGATCTTAGATCTGAGATCTGGAACAAGGCTGGCAAGCCGAATGAATCAGAGCACGCTGAGCAGGAGTGCACGCTTGAACTGGGATTAAAAAGGAACTGGACGAACCGTCACTCGCCAAGACTGCAGGCACTGGGAAGAATATCAATTCAAAGTAAAAAAGCCAACACGCACATCTCGAAAAAGCACACTAAGCATGGGTGCTGGACCAAAAAAGGAGGTGCGCACACCAAAAAGAGCTCCAATGCAAAAATAATTTATTAGCGTGACGTTTTGGTCACGCTAATAAATTATTTTTGCATTGGAGCTCTTTTTGGTGTGCGCACCTCCTTTTTTGCTTTTACTGGGAAGAATATCCCCAACAAATAGACACTTGCATTTTTTAGTTTTACATCAAAGATGGAACAAAGCAATCCCACAAAGGGGAGAAGGAGGCTAGGACCTTAATACACAAGATGAATATCATCAGAGTAGACAGGAATGTGCAAGCACAGGATAGGACACACGGAAAGAGGTGAGATAAACAAGACAATAATTAAATAACAAGAATCAATAAAGGAAACAGCACAAAAAGTGACAGGGATGGCTCGATTTCGGGGGAAAAAACAATGACAAGACCAATCACGACATGACAATTATGGAGTAATTGTATAAATACCTTTTCAGGTACAAATCAGAGAAAGGCCTAAACATTGGAAACATAAGCTCTACAATTTGTGGACAGTCTATTTTGCACACGGTACTCACAAGTAATATAATGAAAATCAAGCCACCTCAGTGCATACCATATTCAATTCAAATCTAATTATTATTTACTTGAGTTTTTACTGACATATTTCAAATGATTATGGGAAAGCAACTTCCAATTCAACTTCTGTTGAATGATTGATTTTAGGTTTTCGGTTTGTTTATTTGTTTATTTTTATTTATTCTTTTTTTTTTTGGGGGGGGTAGTAATTGCAAGCATTTGACCAGCAGATATTGTTAGTACACCCAGCTTTAACCGTTTCAAAATAGTGAGTAATTTTCTGAGTAGTTGCTTCCAGTGATGTGCGGTCGGAGGTTAGCTTGGTGAGGCAGAATCCTTCCCTTTGCTTGATTAGCAATCAGACGATTAACTAATTTATGCTGCGTTCCAGCGGAGGTTTGAACCTGTGAATCACGACTTCAAAGTTACGAGTCACGACTTCATAGCGTTCCAGGCAAAAGAAACGAGTTACGAATTCAAGCTTGACTTCACTCAAAAAAAAGCCGGTGCCGCCATTTTAGTTGAGCTGCGTGACGTCAAACAAGGAAGTTGGAGTACGTTGAGCACAATCGAGTTCACCGGCGTGAATTCACAGGTTTGACGGTAGCTCCGCCCACTTTTAACCGGTAAATCACGGGTTACGAGTTGCCTGGAACGCACCCTTAGTAAGACTATTCAGCAGAATGACGGGCCAGTTCAAGTTTCCGCGGCGTTATTACTCAGTATATCGAACCTGAAATGCTCACTAGACAGCAGATTTGCGCGTACTTGCTTCCAGGAAGCCGAAGCAATGTCATCAACAAATGTTAAAACAGTTCGACGTATGCAGAGTTCAATGCTTAATTAATATACAATGTATTCTCCCTTAAATACGCGCTTTTACACCCAAACAAAAAGAGAGAGAGAGAGAGAGAGAGAGAGAAATAACAATAACAATATTTTATTTTCAGTCTTCTTTCATAATCCGATTAACAAAATGTTTAAACGATATACAGAATTACCGAAAGCCGAGAATTTTTCCAAATTGATTATTCAGATTTCCATCCTCGTAGTCTCGAATTGAAGCGTATATGTGAATGAATATTTTTGTCATTATCTCCTTTATCAGTATACGGGCTTCCTATAGGCTTGGTCTTTCATTGTTTTGATTGTCAATCAGGAATAGTACGTGGGAACAGGTTCACAAAATCCTGTAGTTTGGGTCCGCACGTCTATGGCTTCCTGTCAGCAAGTACACGCAAATCTGCAGTTTCGTGAGCATTTCAGGTTCGATGTACTAAGTAACAACGCCGCGGAAACTTAAACTGGCCCGTCCTTCTGCCGATAGTCTTACTAAATTAGTTAATCGTATGATTGCTAATCAAGCAAAGGGAAGGATTTTGCCTCACCAAACTAACCACCGACCGCACGTCACTGGTTGCTTCAAAAGGTCTAATTTCTCCGAGTGTGGGCTTATGCATGGCTGGATAACTCAGTATAGCTACAAGGAGCACCGAGGGGAGAAGCTAGCTTTCTCCGGTGATCTGTTGAACCACACAGTCCAAGTGAGGTGACATCTGCTGGGATTTTCAGCGGTGATGCATAAGACTGGGGTTGTTTGTCCAAATGCTGTGGCGCTGCCATTCCGCTGTATCAGTCACCCCCCAAAAAATGTAGCCTTTTTTGTGTGGTAAAGTTGTTGAAACAGTTGATTTTGCAGTAGCATTAGCTCTGGGCATATGTTAGTTTAATGTGAGACTTACAGTCTTGATTTTTTAAAGAGTACCACTCAGTTGTGGCCACTCTTGAGGTGGCAAGTTAGGTCTCATGGAACTGCGACGTGCGCACCAGCTCCAATCCCAGACAGAAGCGCAGTCCTTGTGCTTTGTGTGCAGAGGCTAATAGAGGAGAGAAAAGGGACGGGAAGAGATTGAGGGGCAGGGAATCTTTACATCGTAGCTGTGTGATGATGTTTCAGGGCGCTGCTTACATAGGTGATGCCATCACATACACTGTACAACCTTAATGAGACAGTCACTGTTGCGTTTCAACTTTATTTTGGCCTTTGATACGCAAAGCTGGGCTGGAAAAACCAAGAACCAGGTATAAGAAGAAATTAACATGAGGGAGCCGTAATGAGCTCAAGGCAGCACAACAACAATTTGGCAAAGAATATAGAAAACTGAGGAACTTAAACAGACAGAGATAATAAGGAGAATGAGATACAGGTGTGGAAGGGGTGTGTGGAATGCACAAGGGAATTGACAAGGCAATCAGACAATTACCCAATCAAACAGACAATAACAAAAATGAATGTGAAACGGGCAAACAGAACGAAAAGGCGTGAGAACTAATTAACACAGAGACTGCATGTGACAACAAGCACTATATTTGAGAAAAAAAATCCATTTGTATAGCTAAGTGAAGCCATTCAAGTTGAATGCATTGTTTTGGGAAACAATAACAGAATCCTATATTGTGAATCAAACCCTCCACTACTGAGTTACAAGCTCAGTCCCTACAATTATATTACACAACTAAGTCTTAGATTTAACTGCACAAAGAATCCTGACAGATCGCTAAAATTACAATTACAAGATAGACAGCATTTTATTATTATTTTTTGGACAAAGTAAAATAACAGCAAAATTGAAAGTCACTATCACATGGCATAATAAAAAACATTTTCAAACAAAGTTAAGCATAAAAATATTCAGAGATTGTAAAATTTATCCATATTTTTAATAATAATAATAATTATAATAATTTAATAATTTTATGTCTGAGCAGGAAAAAAAGAGACACAACCATTCCTGTTGGGATGTAGAAATTTTGAAGTATTTTGTGTCTATATTAAAGTTCTCATAAAGTTGTTTTTAAGGCAGTGGTGTGATGCACTTAATTCTCCATTGTCTTAACCGTGGGAGTAACCTGGTTGCAGTTTGCAACACTCCAGATAATGCAGCTCTTGTGCATGATTATGAACATTAGCATCTAAGAAACTAAGCTTTTAAATGTGGTTCCTTCCCTTGCTGCCGAGAGGCCAATGTGGCATAGGAGCCTTGAGAGGAACTTATACAAAATGTTGGTTTTGACAGCACGCATCAGTTTAATAGAAGCGTAACAAGCATGCTAATCTGCACCACAAAGGGGTCACAGTATAACTAAACATCAGTGCCCTGAAAGTGTCAAAAAGAACTATACTCCAGTGCCCCAGAAGGGTCATATAAGAGAAAGACACCAGTGCCATTAAGACACCAAATGAGAGATTGTCAGCAGGGGGTTAGAAGAGGTCAAATTAATGTTTAATCTCGGTAGCCTCCAGGCATAGCTTTGTAAAGGCATTCAAAGTGGTCAGGGTAAGGGGTTTGCTAATTGAATTCTAATTCACCTCCATCTCATTTTTAACCTCATTGGATGAGATCATTCTTCTGGGTCATTTTTCTGTTTAAAGCCTGTCCAAATTAAATCTCTCCCAGATACAGTTCTGTGTAAATAAAAGTCCTTCACAATATCAAAACAACTTAATGGCCTTTAATTCCCTAATACCAATAATGGTATCAATAACAGAGGTTAAAAAAAGAAAATTGATTATATTTTTGAATGTTCAAAAGGAATACTAAGCTTTCAAAAGGGGAAGATATTTAAGATATAAAGGAGAAGCCATACCATACAACAGTAAGTATGACAAAGTATACGCAAAAAAAGAAGAAAAAAATATCCCAAAATAAACAGCAGGAAATGCAAGCCTTTGTTACAGTCCCATGAAAATGTAGTGATTTCTAGATTTATTTAGCAATTTTTCCATATTTTCTTTGCCCTAGTCTTTGGTTCCACATCTTCACACAAAATATTTTAGATCATACTAAAGGAGTAAGGTCTGTGAACAGCTGTGAGAGCGTTTGTCCCTTTTTGACAGATTAACCGACTGATTGATATACCTTGTTAGAATGTGCATTCACAATGCAATACCTATTTGCGCCTCTAGGTATGACGAGTTGAAGTATTGCCCTGCTGCCTACGCTGATAAGAAATACCAAGACTGGTCCTTGTGAGTGTACAAGAATTTATAGCTTTTTACATTTCAACATTGTTAATTGATTTCTCATCTATTCTTGTTGGTTTCAGGATCAAGCCAAAGTTTGCATCTATTAACCATATAGCAATTAACCTGCCAGGTCAGTGACAAATTACGTCAATTCATTCTGCTTAAAGTGCATATCCTTGCTGATTTAAAACGTAAAATGCACCCAATTTTGAGATACTATATAGGATTTTTAGTCACTTTACGCATTTTAACCAATATAACACATCGGTCAGTGTCAGATATACCTGGTTTAATATCAGTGTTAAAGCTTGCGCTTTGAATCTCCTGGGGAAAATGACTTTCTCTGACGTCACGTGCGGTTCCCGCAGCCCATAGGCAGAGCTGGTCATTCTGTTGATAGTGAATATACTCGGAGCTTGCATTATTGTTTATGGTTTTTATTTTTGCAGTTTTGGTTGTTATTTCAAGTATTTGGCCTGAATGGCCAACAGGTGTGTTGTGGGAGGGTGCAGTAACACTAATAAGTACAGTAACTGTTGTTTTGCTGAAATCGGTAAATGTCGGTGACCACACACTGATCCATGCAGGCACTGGGTCTCTCAGCGCCCTGGATATGGGGGAACCACAGGTGACGTCACAAATCTGTATCAATATGGCTAAGGACTCCCTGGGGATTTTTCCAGATGCTTCTGGTAATTTTCAAAAATTGTTCTAAACATGGACCACTCTTGGAAAAATAACCCTTAGGATTTGGTGTATAAAAGCACAAAATTTTAGACAAAGAAAGACAAATTTGGTCCAGGATATGCACTTTAAAAAGCTAGCAAGCTGGCAAAAAATACAATGTAGCCAAACAAGCCGGCATAATGTGCTTAGGTCACAATTTATTTAGCTACGATAGAGCGAGAGATAAAAAGTTACATGTGTAATCTGAGAAGAATCTTATTTGCAGGGATTGGTAGCCCATTTAAAACAGCTGTTGAAACAGTATCGGGTAATGTTATAGTTGGGGGACCAATAAGTGAGTGAAAAACAGTGAAAAAAATAGAATGTAGCGGAATGAGCTGACAGAATGTGCTTTGGTCATATCAAATGAGCTGATAACTTGCAAAATGATGTTTCAGTTGGCTAACTGATGGCATAGGCTTAGGTAACTTTACATTACCCCAACAGCAAGCCACTCCGATCCAGTTGCTGCTGAATCCACGGCACTGAGTCTGCTGCCATTTGAGTGTACAGGGAAGTCCAAAGTGTCTGAAACTGCTGCTTAAAAATGTCATAAAATCCCACTTACTGACATGGTCAGTGACTTTAGTACCGGATATGGGAATGGTTAGTATTTGGTTTAAAAATAATAATGGTAAATCTGCTCCAATGCTGGTCAGTTTTAATTTTTAAGACATCCTAGCCTAAACTCTTTATATTCAAATGCTGCAACTGAGTTAACATACCTAAGAAGTAAGAAGTGAGTGGTAAATAGATAAAAACGTGATCGGGGAAGAATTCAAGGTAGCTGGCAGACGATAAATGATTACATAGCGTTATATTTGGGGATCATAAAGCAATTGAGAGTAGTCTGAAGGCGATGAACTCTTTGACTCGAAAGTTACATACTGGTTTCTTCAGAGAATCCAGCAACTCTCGAGACTCAAAGTAAGGGTCATATATGTCACAGAGACACACGGGAATGGGGAACACAAATGCATTACACCTGGAGGGGGAGGCACACAAGCCGCTAAACCAATTAAAGGGGACAATACATTGAAAAGACACTCAGGTTATTAGGAGGAGGAACAATAGGGAGTCAAATGAGGGTTGTGACAATTCATATTATATACATATTTTGCTGGGAATTTGTTGGTATGATAACTTCATTTATTATTGATTGTTATTACATGAATTAAATATTTTTTTTGCCATATGTCACTAAAACAATAATAATAATAATAATAATAATAATAATAATATAAAACTTGTGATCAATTTGCTTGCTATTAATAGCATTGTGCAACAAAACCCTAATATGGGATGAAATAAGCATTTCTTGGCTAAATTCCACTGAAGTCAAGTCAAATGGCCAATGTTACAGTTAAATTCTGCTTCAAAGCTTAATTTTGATTCTTTAACTATCACTATTCTGGACCTTTCTTGGCATTTTCAGTAAATTTATTTTCCAGTCTAAATGAAATTTGAACTGGATTTGTTGCATGAATTAGTGGCACACACTCATTATCCTTCAAAATTGGGAGAGAAAAATGTTTTCCCACCAACTTTCTAACCCACACAATTCGCTAGATGAGACATGTTTGTGCTCCATGGATGCAGTTTACTCCTTGCCTGTCCATCAAAACCGTTTCACCAACCAACAATTCTATAAGCGTGAAACAGAGAAAGTCGTCTTCATGGTTAGCTTGCTTTACACAAACGAGCTGAAATCGCTGACAGGTCTTCAAGCCAACAAGACTCTGGGCCTGTTCTGCCCTGCCGGCAGTCTGAAGCAGGTAACAGGGAGCATGACAGCCAGGCACCTGCAATGTTGTGGAAAATGAGAGCTGCAAATTCCCCTGTGATTCCACTGATCTCTTCACTGGATCACTGCTTCCTCTTTGGACCGATCGGACATGCCAGATGCCAGATCATTCTATTGAGACGGGAAAAAAGCTTCCAGGCATAAATAGACTCTCGTCCAATAAGCATAGGGAGGAAACGGTGCTCCATTCAGCTCCGCCATGGATCTTCAGTGTCACACATCGCATGCAAACCTTTATTATTAAAGAACAAATTTGCATTCACACACTACTGTATATAAATACCTGCGGTAACCAAAGAACAGTAGCAAAGGTGATGCATGCAAGTACTAAAGTCACAAAATGTCTATTTTGAGAAAAAAGGGTCTAAATTTAGATCCATAAAATCTGTTAATTGATTGCCACAGTGCTGTAAGTACTTAACTCACAAAATATCCATTTTGAGATAATTAAGAAAATCGACTTAGGTAACTATAGAAGATGTTTTCCCATCCTAACCTCATGATATGTGAAAATGTGGTTTAGTACTTTTAGCACTACACTCTTCATTTAAAATGTGAATAGAGCAAATAGTTTGAATTGTTCCAGATTTCACATCTTTACTATGCACTTTGCAACCATTTGAATAATAATAACAATAATTATATTTATGGAATGTGCAAGGACCAATAGAATCATAAGGTAAAGCAAAAAAATCACAAATCCTAAAAATATCCACATTTCTTTTCATGTTCTTTAAGCACAAAGCCATCATACTGTGCAATGTGGGAAAAATTCAGTCATACCTTCAAAGCAATTAAAAAAAACCTTTAAGTTTTATTGACCTTTTTTTTTTTTGGCCTTGGAAAAATACCGTAACTTGGACTCAGTTCTGAGGAATGTTGATCCTTCAGGATGAACAATATACTTTAACTCGAATATGGTTTGTGCAAGAAATCTAACAAAAACAACCGTAATTTAAAATAACAGGGATTTTGACTACAAAAGAATCTTGCCATCCGGTTGAGGGCTACATCTCGTGTGAATTTCACAAATTAAGGTGTGAATTTAAATATGCGTGCACAAACACACACACACGCATATGCACGCACACATACACACACACACACACATACGCACACACACACACATGCACTAGCCTGAACGTAAAACATGCTGGCAACGTGCCGTACACATGGCAGATCCTGCAGGTCACAGAGGATTGGGCACAGCAAGGAACTCACATCACGTGACCCCGCCCAGGCGGCTGCTTTGAAAAGTGGGATAGCGAGAGACATAAAATGACTGAGCTCACGCTGACAAAGGTACAGTAATAAACATACCAGAAGGTCTTTCTCTACCACTTTTCCTGGGAAAGATTTTACTTCCACTTAATGTGTCTATAGTTAGCAATATTAATTGCCATTCAGTGTTCATTGTGTAATGTCTTGTATAGCTAGCTAGATGTATTTGTATGTTTTTGTACAGCTTTGTTTATTTTGTTGATGATAACTGAATTCTTTGCACTAAGTGTGCGTGGTGCTGAAATTGCATGATTATTGAAATATTTGTCCTGAGTTATTTTTAACAGTGTCCTCGAATGTTTTAGTGGTTTGCAAATGCTTGTGTTAATGAGAAATAACCAAACATATTTGAGTTGACAAAACCAGCATCATTGTCCTCAGATTCATAGGCAGAGCAGCAATTATAGCCTATAAAGAGAAAAAAAGCTGAACTTGTGCGTAACGCAAAGATGGACGTACTTGTTTTCTTTTGTGTGAGAATCTCTTGCTCTCCCATTGTACCCTTCTGAGTGCACTTGTTTGACTGACAAGCCTTATTGGACTATAACAAGCGTAACTCCCCTCTTTTTGTACTAGCACAATTCTCCCACATACTCAAGAGTGGGGTGCATTCTTGCCGACACTCTATAGGCTGTGTGCTCAGGCTCGGTAAAATAGCCTGTTCCTCGCGCTCCCTCCTAAATATCACCACATCAGTGAAATGAACACTTCAACGGGCCGGAAACATTTAATCTGCTCTCCTTTTGAAACTAAATTCATTCAGTCTTGTCCACTTGCTTGGTTAGGCCCTTTCCCTCTTTCTCTCATGGCCAGTGCAGTGTATTTCTTCTTTCAAGACTGCTGTTTGGTGCAGTATCCAACTTTGGTAACAATGGTTGATGAAATGTGCCAATAAATTGAGTACAGAGGGTGATGTTTTGTTTAAAATGCCTGCAGGCAAGCAGTCAACGGCTGTTAAAATGGCTCCTCTCTTAGTCCGGGTCATCCTCCTATGGGCTGACAATAGAGAGGCAAGAATGGCAGCCCTTAAAGAGGACTACTTAACACTATAACAATGACAAGTCTCAATGCTCTTCAGACATGTCAAAGCAAATGAACACATCGTAAGGGGTGCCTTTGTACACTTTAGCTAGTCGAAATGTACCTCTGATTTGCTATAGCTGAAACACGTCCTAATAGCCATCTAAGTTATAAGTGCTTTTCTTGCTAAGCTTCTGCTAGCCTCTCTACTAAAATCAAGCAGCTACGAATATTTTTAAAAATGGATTGGGAAACATGGCGAGTACACAGTTCCTCATGGAGTGTGGAAAAAAAAAGGAAATCGAGCCGGCTGCAACTGAACTCCCATTTTTTTTTTGAGAACACGGATTCCTCTCTGTTAGGGGGCATATTATCCTAAGCCGTTGGCGTTAGCTTCACTCTGGCCTTAGTCCTGCAGGCTTGTGACCTCCTGATTACAGTACAAAGCTTATTCGGTCCTGGAGACCCCTTTGAAGATAAAAAAGTCTTTGATGGCTTATATTTATGCAAATCTCTCTAATATTATTTCTTCAATTGAAATTGAATGGAGAGATGATGAAAATCACCACTTAAAAACTCTTACTTGATGTACATGTTGATGAAAACAGTAAAACATATTTAAGGGAGTGATTTAAGGGAGTGTTTCTGCATTATTTTGATTGTAACGGAGAATTGTCCATGTGTTTCTGCTGCATTTATCGCTCAGTCTCTGCTGTTTATGAACAGGCGGTGAAGGAATGAGGGAAAAGGGATTTCTACTCTCGGCTCCTTTTTTCTTTCTTTTTTCCCATGTTCCTTTTTATCAACTTTCTTTGAAAGGAAAATCTGACGGAGGGAGCTTTTGTGTGTTTCCAGATGATAGATTTTGGAATTTGGGCAACCCCACTGGTAGCCCTGAGCTAACTGTGAGCTGGCCTGTCAGAAAATATAGGAATGCTTTGGTCGTGTAAGAAGAAAGAAAGAAAAAAGAAAGAAAGAAGGACAAAGACAGAAAGACTGAAAGAACTAAATTTAAGCATTTCGACTTCGGCCTAAATATGAGTAGAATCACAGAGAATAAAACACACAAAAAGTGTCTCGCCAAACTTTCTGTCACAAAATTGGCAAAGTTCTCTATCAAAGTAATCTAAGCTTCAAAATATGTCAAAAATACCAAGAGACACAATCAATCTGTCACTTTTTTCATTAGACATGCTGAAGCAGTTAATGCTAATGAGGGCGGTGTAATTATTATTATCACTAGCCGATACCCGTGCTATGCACGGGCTATATGAGCGGGCACGATAACAGTTGATTGAATTAGCCGGTTTTACTTGCAAAAACGGCTTCAAAATGCAGTTTTCACTTCATAACTAAGTTTGAAACCTGGCGCATCGTCTTTGTCACGCAGTAAAAACGGTGTATGCGGAAAACAGACTCATTATTCACAGTGGATTCGGAGGAGATGTGTGAAATTACGCAATTCGCAAACTCAGTAATAATATATAGATTATTATCATCATTATTATTACAAAGAATGCATGCCTCTATGATGCAGTGGAGCATAGAGATGGGGCTGGGCAGCCATAAAATGGTGGAACATGTAAAGGATGACGGGGGAAAATGACATTACAGAAAGAGGGAGGAGATTTGTAAAGCTAAAATAAAAAAAGTGTACTAAATTTTGTTTTAAATGTCTTCATACCAGGAATCTTTGGGGCTTCAGCAACAGCACATTCATCATTTAATTCCATCATAATGAATACCACATGTCTGTTGAAAAACTTATATCCATCTCTACAGTATCACTCAGGGCTTGAACCAGCAACCTGTAGTACCGTAGGCAGGCTAAATGGCTCCTAACAGCTTTGTTGATCTATAGCCTTATATTATTGTGGAAAAGAAATTGATGTACAAAAAGTTTTGTTGGAAAAAATATGAAACATGGCTGAAATACCTGAGACATAATAAATTTTTTTTATTACTTTCATACAGATAAGTCATTCTGTTTCTGAAAATCTGCCTGACTAATGAAGCCCAACAAGTAACCTCAAGTTGCAAACTACTTAAAAAGAATTGAATTTAGAGTAAAACTCCAAAGTAAAAACTGACTTTAAATATATCGAACTGAACATCACTATTTCCCCACAATGCCAGTTGAGAAAGTTTGCAAATATTTAGTTTATTTGTATGGATGGGAAGACAGAATTCTGAAGAAGAAGAAGAAGAAGAAGAAGGAAAAAGAGAAGAAGAAGAAGAAGGGGGAGGAGAACAAGAAGGAGAAGAAGAAGAAGTAGAAGAAGAAGGAGGAGAACAAGAAGGAGAAGGAGAAGAAGAAGAAGTAGAAGTAGAAGGAGAAGGAGAAGAAGAAGAAGAAGGAGGAGAACAAGAAGTAGAAGAAGAAGAAGAAGGAGAACAAGAAGGAGAAGAAGAAGGAGGAGGAGAAAGAGAAGAAGAAGAAGGAGAGGGAGAACAAGAAGGAGAAGGAGGAGAAAGAGAAGAAGAAGAAGAAGAAGAAGAAGGACATAAAGGAGAAGAAGGAGAAGGAAAAGAAGAAGAAGGAGGAGAAAGAGAAGAAGAAGAAGAAGAAGAAGAAGAAGGAGCAGGAGAAGAAGAAGAAGAAGGAGAAGAAGACAAAGACGGAGGAGAGGAAGAAGAAGTAGAAGAAGAAGGAGAAGGAAAAGAAGAAGGCTGAATCCAAATCTCCACCCTCTGGACTTGCAGGCTGAGCCCTCACGGACTGCAGGCGTACGTAATGTGATGTCTTCACCGTTACCACGTAAAGTCTGCAGAAGCGGGAGTCTGCCGTATTATAAAAGGAGGTGATAGACAGGCTTCGAGTCTGTTTCTCTCGTTACCGTGGGAACATTAGAGAGAATGTCATGTATACGGTGATCACTGCAGCACTCGCCAACATAATCGTCCTCGTCCTTTCAAGATACCCATGAGGCCCATGAGTTTGGCTTCAGGTTGCACAGCTTTTATAGGCTAGGCTGCAATATTAAAATGCATATTGATTACCTCTATAGCCTATATTTCTGAATCATGATGTTGAATTTTATATCTGGCCTACGTTATTCAAGTAACATTTTAATATTATAAATTTATAATAAGTTTATGTGGTTTTGTGTGCGTGTGAATGTGCTGTGTTTTCTGTCAGCAATTTGGAAAAATTGAAACGTCACGTCGGTATTGCAATGAATTATGGGTAATTACACTAGTGAAGTCTGCTGAAGTTGCACCCCAAGCGGACTCTCTGGAAGTCCACAGAAAGTCTGCTTGAGGCCCCTCGTGGACTAGGTGAATTGTGGATTTGGACAGCCCTCAGCACTCCTGGACTTCCCGTGAACGCGCCCGCAAAGTCCGCCAGTCTTTGAGTGCGGTGAAGTGCGGACATTTGGATGCAGCCGGAGAAGAAGAAGAAAAAGAAAAGAAGAAGAAGAAGAAGAAGACCACCACCAGCAGCTGCTCAGTGTAGATGCAAAGTGTTTGTACTCGTTTGAGGGTGCCCTAAGGGATCTTGCGCCAACACTTAAGCAGGACATCCTTTAAGTCTTGTATGTTGCAAGGTGGAACCACATAGATCAGACTTTTTATTCCAGCACATCACACAAATGCCTGATTGGATTGAGATCTGTAGAATTTGGGGGCTAAGTAACCATCATGAACTCTTTCTATGTTTCCCTCATCATGCCAGAATAATTTTTGCACTGTGGCAAGGTGCATTATCCTACCACCATTAGAAATACCATTTGCCATGAAGGGGCGTACCTGGTGCAAAACAATGTTTAGGTTAGTGGCAAGCATTTTATTTAGTTCATAAACTAGGTACTTCACTTGAGTCATTTCAGTAAATATCAGAATGCAATGTAATACTCAATGAGCTGACATCATTCAAGTAGATTTGCTTTGGGAAGCTTGTGGCCTAGCGGTAAGCACTTCTGACAGCAACTCAGGTTAATTGATTAATCTAATAAAGCGGCACCAATGGAAATGTGGCTGATGGGTCTCGTAGGAAGGCCTTACACCCTACATTGCGCTAGCGGAGTTAAGCACCTGCTTTGTGTAATTATCTCTAAGTTGCATTGAATAATAGAGACAGCTACATCATGGAAATGTGAAAAGGCAGCAAATATAAAAACTCAAAATTCAAATTCCAAACTAAGAGTCAACCCCCGATTTCTCTGTTTAATAGGCTTATATTTTGCAAGAACTATTGTAAAATCAATTCACTTACTTTGCTCTCTGGACTCTTTACATAGGGGATGGGGAGCAATGTATAAATGGGTTTTCATAACCCCAAAGTTCACTTGATATGCGCATAAATATAGAAGTCAGTGATTTCCAAATTTACCTTGACTTGAATTTCATTGCAAACAGTATATGAAGACAAAGTATTTAATGCTTTGGTTAGTCAATTTCATGATATTTTTAAATATGCATCCATTTCTGCCATTCAATTTTACAATTGATTCCAAAAATGTTGGGACTTGGACAGTTTAGAACATCTAATGGGGTAAAAAAAAAAAAGTAAGGAAGAATATATATGTGATTTGAAACAGCTGATGTCACAGGTGACCAGAAAAAGGCTAGTCCCTCAGGCCTCAGGTAAAAGAAATAAGTCAAGAATCATCAATTTACCCACAAATGTGTGAGAAAATAATTAAAAGCAATCTTCTTCAAAAAAAGATAGGAATGAATTTGGAAATTTTGCCCTCTATTGTTCACAACACAATTAAAAGATTTAAGAAATCCAGGGGAATTCATTTGCAAAAATGGCCAGGGTGCATGCCTGAGTTGAATACCCAAGAGGTCCGATCACTTAGATGACTCTGTATCTAGAGTATCAAGTGATATAAACACATAGCTCAGAATTATAGTGGCAAACCTTTGTCAAAAAAAGAAAATTAACTGATTAATTTATTAATTAATAAACAAACACACAGTAACATCCAGAAGTGCCAGTGAAACCTTTATTGTGCAAAAAAGAAGCCTTATCTAAATAGTGTATAGAAATGCTGTTGACTTCTCAGGGCTCGAAGGCATCTGATGTGGACACATCACACAGTGGAAATGTGTATTCTGGTTAGACAACTCAATATTTCAGTTCTTCTTTGGAATAAATGAATGCACCTTCCTGACCAAAGTAGCCAAATAAGTCTCTCAGAAAATCAACCTTGAATGTTTCCCATTTGGATTTTTATTCCTCTGCTAGGAGGTAATGTGTTTTCACTGGTGTTTGTTTATTTGTTCCTTTGTCAGTTAATGGGATATCTCAGAGAGTTATGAATGGATGTGTTGACAGATACTCTGCTAAGGAGGAAATGTTCCTGGTACTGAACCAACATAGCCTCCATGTTGCATAACTTTAGACAATGCAAACATGGGTTCTTGATGCAAACTAGGAAAACTAGCATAGCAGATGCTAGCACTAATGGACCAAGGGATGTATTAGATGGGAAATGAGATGGGTATTAGATGGGTAGTGGGATAAATGAGGAATATGGTTTATAGGGATGAAACAAATAAATAAATAAAACACAAACTGGTCTTTATCTCCTTAACTCACATGGACAACTTTCAAATGGAAAAGCTTTCTGGCTCAGACTCCTAGATTCTAACAGTAGCACCAGACCAGTTTTATTTCTTTCAAACCATGGGAAGAATTATGTATTGAGGTGAAAATATATTAGCTTCTATACAACCTGCATGTCATGGCCTTTTTTCAGAGATTTAATAGACATAAAAATACTACATTTGAACTTGATCGCCAAAACGTTGGTTTCTCATGCTTCTGCAGTGCTCCATAAATGCATTGATGGCTTGAAATATCATAAATACAACCACAAATCAAGAAAAAAAAAAAACCTTTGGCGGCTTGTTAAACTAAAAATTAAACTGAAAGCAGTGATGAGTATATTATCTTTGACAAGTATTACATTGAAAATAATACAACAACCCTTTATTTGTGTCATTGCTCCATTACTTGTTTTAGAGATTATATTTATTTCCCTGACTTGGATTTCCATTTGCAGGATTATTGTTTGGTTTGCTTAATTTTTGATTTCCTTTCTGTTCCCTCTCTCTTTCTCTCTCCCCCTCCCTCTCTCTCTCTCTTTCTCTCTCTCTTTTACTCTCTCTCTCTCTATCTTTCATTCCCAGTTCTTGGGCCTGCTTGTCTCCCTGTGACCACACCCTTTTCCTCCTTCTCTGCCTGCCTGTGCACCCGAGTTGTGTTCTCTTAATTGGTTCCCTAGGTTTTGTTTTTATTTCATGCTTCTTTTAATTTGTTATTCATTGCTTAGCTTTTTCCTTTTTTCTTTTTCTCCATGCTTTTAGTTTCCCTCATGCTTCTTGTGTAGTGTTTCTCCCCGTCTCCCCTTTATTTCTGCTTGTCTTCATTATGGTCTCGTTCTGAGCTCCACCTCTTCACTTGCCTCTCACCTGCTCCTCATCTGTTGCTCATTACCCCTGTCTATTTAAGTTCTGTAAATTACAGTATCTTTTGCAGTCTTGTCTGATGTTTCCCTCTATGTATCTCTTGCTGTTTGTGCTGTTGTCCCATTTTGTTCAGTTTATGATTTCTTTTTAATAAAACTTGTTGTATACATTTTTCGTTGATTTCCACGCCTGGTTCCTTTTCTGTGTCCCCCTATCAATTTGATGTTTCACCACAAGTTTTTTTTTCTTTTTAATTTTTCAAAATGAAGAATAATTTTGATTCTTATTCTCACAATATATTTCAAAAAAGTTGGGACAGAAAAGTATTTACCTCTTTGCAATGTTGCCATTCCTTCAAACAACATTCAATAAATGTTTAGGGACTGAAGACACGAAGTGATGAAATGTTTCAGGTGTAATTTTGTCCCATTCTTTCTGAAAACAAGTCTTATGGTGTGCAACAGGGGTCTTTGTCACATTTTGCATTTTAAAATGCACATCATATTGTCTGTTGGGGACAAGTCAGGACTGCAGGCAGGCCAATCCAGCACCCGCACCCTCTCTTAATGGAGCTATGCCTTCATAAAGTGTGCAGAATTTGTTTTTGCATTGTCTTTTTGAAATATGCATGTGCATCTTTGGAAAAGATGGTGCGTTGAAGGCCGCATATGTTGCTCCAAAATCTCATTATATTTTTCAGCATTAACGGTGCCTTCACATAAGTGCAAGTTTACCTGAGCAAAGCAACTGGCATTGCCCCATACCATGACAGTGCATGGCTTTTGGACTTTTTGCTGGCAACAGTCTGGATGGTCCTGTTCTTCTTTAGCCCAGATGCAGATGGCATCCATTTCCTCTAAACAAGCACAACAGCTCACACATTCAGAGCACATAATATGCATGCATCTCACCTGACGTCCCTACAAAGTGTCATTGCTAAATTTCCGTGAGTGAGTGAGTCATCACAATTTGCTATGCTTGGATCACAGAGAAAAAGACCTGAAATATTGATTTTACTGACCACAATACATGTTTCTACTCATGATGGTCAATCACTGATGCTTCCTAACTAAGAAAAGTTGACGGCGCTTCTTGGCACAGTAAAAAGAAGGCTTCCTTTTTGCACAGAAAAGTTTTCATTGGTATTTGTGGATGTAACTATGTATCGCAGTACTTGACAAAAATTTGCCAGAGTAATGCGAAGCCCATGGGGTTATATCACTAATAAATAAATGATGGTTCTTGATGCACAATTTAAGTATTTTTGTATTATTATATTTTTCAATATACCACTCTTGAATTTTATATGAAAAGGATAGTCTGGTAGTCTGAAAGAGTTAAGGAATCTACTACTGTTATAGCTGGCAAATAATGGCAACCAAGAAGCAGCGATATATGCGGCGAACTCAGATTAATACCGCTTGGCACTGTTCCTATATTATATTGGTCTGACGCGGGGCACCCGGGTGCGCCTATCGTGTGATGTTAGACTGTTAACTTCTCCACTCTCCTCCTGTGGCTATTTAAGGACCTGATTATAGGTGCTCGAACACGAAATCCCGCAAGAACGAAGAGTAGGCTACATATCTAATTATTTAAAATCAACTTTAAATTCTAATCCAATCCCGAGTGAAGTGGACTACCTGTTCCTTTCAATGCTATAAATAAAAACGGCAAGCTTGTTGGATAATCAAAACAGAAACATATAATATCCGAGAAGAAGTGGATATTTAACTTACTGTTAGATGAACAGCAACACATTTATATCCCCACACGCTTCTCTTGTTTCTGAAAGATGAATGCTTCCTTTGAACGGGTTTTAATTTTGCCAGTGAAGTACGATGCAGTCAGAACCGAAACTATTCCGTATTTCCCCCTCACTTATTCAGAGAACGTAAGCTATAATGGCCAGGTAGGGTGCCGGCCAAGTTTTGGCAAAATGCCTGGACTGTGATCATGTGCCGTTTTACTCTGACAAGTCTTCTTGCGATGTATGTCCAGCCATTTGTCGGAAGGGACATGGTTGCTGGGCCGTTTTTAATTTTGGCGACCCAGATAGCGACTGTTACCAGCTTGATATGGAGACCGGTTGAAAGCAGGGAGCTGCTGCTTTTTATTGACAAGTTACGCATGTCTTTTTTTCCAGCTTATTGCGATGGACCCATGTCTTACACAAAGGGCTGATCAGTATGAATGATGAATGAATGAATGAATTTTAAATGTTGCAAATCCCTTTTGGAAATGTTTGAATTATATGAAAAATGAATGCATAAACGTACAATGAAACATAGACTAAAAGCCATTATACACCTTCTGAATTCCTGTTTCACTTGGAAAGAAAAAACCCTTGAACTGTCGTGATATATAGCCTATCGGCTATAATGGTTTATAGGAAGTTATTTATTGCGGTTAGTTATTGTAAATATAAATATAATTTATTTAAAAAAGAAACAATTAATTTCGAGCGAAGTTGTTACCTTCTATTCTTGCGTGACAGACTGGACCACAACATAACATGGGGCAATTTGAAGCAAGAATAATGTGTTTGTTTTCACTTGTACGTTAAAGCAATGCACTCATTTTGTGTAAGCGCCGCAGATCGGAAAGTGTGATGTGTTTTACCATGCAAGTGCCAATTATTTTTACTTAAGTTGATTAAGATGACTGGTGATAAGTAGAAGCCACTGGCCAGAACTGCTCATCATTTAAATCACTATCTTCTGAGGTAGACCTATTAAATGGAAGCCTATAGTTTTGACTTTAGCAAGCAGAAACCGTGAGGCATGCGTGAGCGTGGGGCTCGTTGTGACGCTGCGTTACAGCATGTCTCATCAATTAGAAACGCAATGGTCACAATTACTTCATTTAATTCTGAATATCATCAATGTACTTATTCAGCCATAAATAGGCAAATATATGGCAATGGAGAACACTTGCTCATACCATTGTTTTGGAGACATTTCCTCACATGATAAAGATGTTACAAGCTGTCAGTCAGACAATATAAATAATTTTGAACAACTAAGAGGAAAGATATAAACGGTCTGAAGTTGCAGATCTGTTTTCCTAAATTTCTAACGGATCCCCCGTGCCGTCACGATTTTTGCCGATTCTGCAATTAGATTGGACTTAGGCGTCCGGAAAATCCTAGAACTGTCCTGATCTTAAATAATTATCGCTAAAACATGAATCTTGGTTGTAAATTAAGAGTATTTTGGCCTCCTCTATTTTATTTTTTAATAGCTAAAAGTGCTAGACTGTGCTCTCGTCGCCTGTGTTGTTTGCATCGCCCTTCCCCCTTTCAATTAAGAGAACCTCTAGGAACTCTAGGGATATTCAAGAAACTTTTCTGGCTTTCGGGGTTCCTGGTGGAACTTATTCGAACTTAAAAAGTTCCTCTAGTCTGGCAATCTTGAGAAGCCCAAAAAGTTTCCTCGAGACTCTTCCACTTCTGAGGGGGCTGTTACGCACTCAAATGCAACGAAAACCTGAGTAACGCGTATTTGCATGAGCCAGATGACAAATGAGCCAGATGACAAATGAGCGATTCATTCATTCATTCATTCATTCATTCATTCATTCATCAAACACAAAAAACAATAAGTAATTAAGTAAGTAAATTTCTAATAATAATAATCATCATCATCATTATTATTATTATCAATAAATATGATTATATAACAAGAAAAAGGAGAATAAATGAGCGAAATTCGGACTTCATATTTCAAATTGATTCTTTCGTTTCCCTTGACCAGCAACCTATTCATAAATGTTCATCCAACGAACAATTTGATTGAGCGTGGTTAGAACGTACGGTATTTCAAACTCTACTGGGCAATTTTGGTATAGCTTAGGTTGCTCATTTTATTTTATTATCGTGTTCGCTCTGTTATTGCAGTCTTTTTGTTTAATATTTCATACTTGCAGTTAAGTTGTTGCGCAGTCACAATTCCCCGTACCCGAAAATGTTCTCCCACACCTCCATGATTCATTTAAACACGGCAGAGTCCATTAAATAGACTATGAAAGTCAACTAGAGTTTATCAAGGTTTACGACCGGAGTTAATGAAATAAGAGTTGAATGGGGAGGGTACTGGGTCAATTCTAAAAGCGCCATTGCATCAAATAACAGGAGAATATTATGAGAGAGAACCAGCAGTGTTTTCTCTGCGATTTCAATTTTTTCTTCTCCAGAGTGGCGTCTGCATGTCTGAATTTGAAATTTACTGATTTGCTGGCTGTACTGTGAATAATTTCAACAGCCATCACATAAGGCGAATAAATCGCTGACAAAGAAAAGCCGTCTCAACTCAACAGCGTCGTTAGGACAACTCAGAACTATTCCCAGGACAATAAGTTCTACTTCAAAGCGTTTTTCACCCAAGAGTAACTGCTCTGCTCTTTTATGCCCCTTTTCTCACTCGGAAGTGTCATATGTTTGGTTACGTTTAGGCCCATTTTTCAACAGGATAGAACTGATATTTGTAATAACTGGTAAATAAAACTTGAAATACATTTAATAGTCTACCTATTCATTTAGAAGTTTCTGGACACAAGAAAGGCGGCACAGAGAAAATATTGAGAACTAAAACCTCATGATGCAGCTCAGTAGATTCAGTCTGCACCGGTGCGCGATTGTACAGATTCTTGAATGAAAATTCTCTGAACTAACAAGGAATGGAAATAGAGGTCAAGGTGCAAAAGTTTTAGGCACCCAACATTTTTTACAGTTCATATTTGGCTTTAGATGTTTAATGTTGTCCACGTTGATGTTGCTGAAGATGAAAAGTATATATGAAATTCTAAATGCTAATTAAACAAATATTACATTAATAAATATTTGTTTTTCATTAAAAATAGTTGATACACATAATACAGCCTTGACAGACCCCAAATGTCAAGATCATCATGTCTGTCTGCAATTACTTGGAGGGAGAGACGCAAGTGAGACAGTCCGTCTGCAGAAGAACGGTGGCAAGTTTTCCACTCTGTTTGGAGCAAACAAAAAGCCAATCATCTTATAAAACAACAGCACAACAGGACAGTGTCCTTATATTTAGGCAAAGGGTGGTCACACCAAAAATTGGTTTGATTTCGTTTTTAACAGTTTACAGCTCTGCATTTCTCAGTAGTTAGAAACTTTCAATTTCTCTATATTTGCGAGCATATTTGTCCTATGAAACTTCTTTAAATCAGCCTAAGACTTTAGCGCAGTACTGTATGTGTCGCAAATGATGAATGTTGATTTTCATTCTCTCATTGGCATAAAAACTTTGCTCATGCATAACAAAAGCAATATCCAAACAAGTCGTCTTTTTGCACCCAGTCAGTTTTTTTTTTTTTTTTTTTTTTACTTATGTTATATTCGACACCCTAGCTTGACTCGTTGTTTTTGGCGGCAGTGTATTTTATCGTAGTTTCTATTTGTAGCCTGCGTTTTAATTTGGACAACCAAACCATTCTAAATTTTGGTATTCCTTTTTCGCACATTTGCAATATTCTAATTGATTAATTAATCTTTCATCCACTCATAAAGAATACCATCCTGCTTTTCTGAGCCAGTTCAAAATCATTCTACTTCGGTTTTCAAAGCTTGGCTTTCAGCTGGTAATATTTCTGACGTGATTTTCGACTTCGTACTTGCAGTTGAAGAAGCGAGGACACTGTTTCTTTACGGCGTTCATATTAATTTATTGCTTGTTTGTTTGTTTGTTTGTTTGTTCATAATCTTCATGAAATGTGAAGACTATGCCTGCAAACAGATATGCTATCCCAAAGACATAATGTGCAAAGATTGACCGAGCCAGCCGGGAGGGGGATTAGGCTGCTCTGAAGTTGAGCAAGTCTCAGGTCATTTTAGACTACACGGGAAACACGCTAAATTTTAAATTAATTGGCCAATATACTGAAGAATACGGGGAATGATTATGTATCAGGCCTTTTATAGTTTCAACTACAAGATCAAGTACATGACAAAAGCATATGACCATGTTTTTTATGGGTTTATATTCAACTTCGCGTGCGAAAAATTTATGTAGCCTATTATTTTCAGTTTGGCCTTTCGTATTACTTTCTCATTTATTTATTTTGAATATTCGTCGCAATAACTGATATTCATTTTCTCACGTGTATTGGGTACAATTTGTTTGTCTTGCATGCTTTTTATTTTAAAGGGGCCTTTTTCTTCTTGCTATGAATCCTTTGGCAAAGAAACTTACCCCAATAATCGCAATCGTCTTCAGTACTAGTAGCACTCATTCAGCAATGCTTTGAAAAAGGTAAATGAGACGACCATATTCATCATTTTCCGTCACATCCACTTTTATTCCACTTTCTTTTGCCATTGTTTCATGAATGATTATCACGGACGCCTAAAAAAACCTCCAAAACCTTCAGTAACAGTTTATTTTCTTCCTATCCACAGTAGTGATTCCATGATTTATCACGATGACGTTCTGACCTGGTCATGCGCCATGATTCCAGATTTAAAAGACTAATTCATGCAAAACACGAATTTCAGTCGTACGATACACATGTATGACAATCAATAGATGTCACCAAAACCAATATTATCGATCATTGGTGCATCTAATTTTAGAAAAATGTTTCAACAAAAAAATGAATTCATTTTGAAAATGCTTCAAGATGTGTAAACTATAAGTACCACCGAGAGTATGATGTTCAGGTTTGACGGGGACACAAAAATCTATTTCAAAAATCTGGGATTTCAACTGACATATAATCGTTAATGCTAATTTGTTGTTTGTGTGATAGTTTTGAATACGTGAAATTAAAAGCCGCACATATAATAATAATAATAATAATGCGTTGTTATTATTGTTATTAATAATAATCATCATCATCATCCTCATCACCAGCATCATCATCATTATACCCATGGCTTGCAGTGGTTTCTCACGGTCAAAAGTACTCACACGTACGCACGCACGTGTGTGTGTGTGTGTGTGTGTGTGTGTGTGTGTGTGTCGAAATCGGTAGATGTGTATACGCTATTCTTCAGTGACTTTGTCTCTTCCGTCTGTCCATTTTGGGGCTACATTGTTATCTTGAGACTCGAGTTGCTGAAAGTGTTCTCGTCCTCTGAGTCTGACGTCCCACCATCTCCAGATAGGTTGAGAGCATGGTTCGGTCTTGCGTTTCCTTGACACACGTACCATTCGTTGAGATTGGCAACTTGAGGCGAGAGACTTGCAGAACGGCACTTGGGAGACTCG
Source organism: Gymnothorax javanicus (assembly GCA_029692085.1). Taxonomy (NCBI): domain Eukaryota; kingdom Metazoa; phylum Chordata; class Actinopteri; order Anguilliformes; family Muraenidae; genus Gymnothorax; species Gymnothorax javanicus. Next base: position 38,012,947 of record CM056210.1, on the reverse strand, counting down.
AAACTGCTTAACAGAGGGCCTCTACGAGTGGTGGGAGAGTGGTATGACTGTGAGTTTACACAAGGGGGTGGGAAGAATCTGCAATGAACTTTCATGTGTTTTCTCAAGGAGCTGGGATGTGTGTAAGACTTGTCACAGCCTCTTATTTTGCAGTAGTAAGGCTTGTCACTTGTGTGGACGTGGGAATGCTTCTTCCTGTCGCTACTATTGGCGAATTTTCTGTCGCATCCATGAAATTCACATTTAAATGGCTTCTCTCCTAAAAGGGAGGAAACGGATGGATAAGTGAAATAGCAAGAATTCTGTATCTGGTCATAAAAAATGTTTGAATCGGTAGACAGACAGACAGACAGACAGACAGACAGACAGACACAGTATATAGATAGATAGATAGATAGATAGATAGATAGATGGGGTGCTCCTAATACATTTAGCAAAATTCTTACATTTATGGACTCAGTGTGTGTAGCACTATACCGAGTGTGTTGGTAATTTCTCGTAATATAATGGTTCACAACAAATGTGAACAACGCAATGCGTTATTGGCGCCATAAAAAGTATGAATGTTTCAAGCAAGGTAGAAGGTCAGCACCGTTGTTCTTCCAGAAAGCCTTGAGGTCAGATGGCTGAGCCTAATCGTGGATGTATCATGAAATGTAATTAAGCACACGCGCGCGCGCATCCACTCACTCACGCACGCACGCACATACGCACGCAGTTGAGAATGAAACAAGACATTTTGGTGCAGAATGGTTCGAATTGTTGAGCTTGGCATCGCAATGATGCGTCAAAAGTCAAAAACAAAATATAACACTTCAGACAACACTGAGATAGGCTAGTCCTCCTGAAATAAAACAGAGCTGAATTCATGAGGTCGTTCTTGCTTAGGCCAATATTAAGAATGAAAAAGCTTATTCAATTTACATTATGGAACATTAATGGGGAAAAAGACTTTGAGGCGGCTAGACTTTGAATCTCACCATCTTTGCCAAAAAGGAGCAGAGTTTGTCTCATTTATCAACTTTATCGCTCGGTAGGGAGCCAGCTCTCAAACTAACCTGTGTGTGTTCGCTTGTGGATCTTGAGGTTTTCCGAACGAGCAAATACTTTTCCGCACCCAGGGAAAATACAGGGGAATGGTTTTTCTCCTGTATGAACTCGTATGTGATTTATCAGTTTATACTTAGCCTTAAACGCTTTGCCGACTCGCGTGCATTGCTCCCAATGACAAACATGATTACTTTGCTCCGGTCCTCCAACGTGCGCCACAGAAACGTGGTTAACCAACTCCTGCATAGTGCTGAAAGTTTTGCCGCACGGCTTATTTGAAGTTTGTTCCCGGCCAATCCATTTGCAGATTAACTCCTGCTTAATTGGCTGTCTGGTGTATTTCAAAAACGCCCCTGCAGCTGAGTGAGGAATTGAAGCGACATTAGCATTTAAGTTCGTGGAGCTGTAGCCGTGAAAAGAAGGTCCGTAGCGTTCGGGTCTGTTCGGGTCAGATGCGAGACTAACTTGCTCTGGCCTGCCGTAAACATCCCCTGGAAAATTAAGGCGGAACTGACCGTTCACAGCATTACGCGTCGGAGAATCTGGTGCTGCTTGATCTTGAAGTCCCGGGAAAAATAAATGGTTATCATTATCCGCGTGCCCGTAAGCACCTGTTGGAGAAAGAAACGTGCCGGTCGGACAAGAGGAGGCGGAACTATGTTGATCGCCAAGCGCGTACATGGCAGAGGCTGATAGATCTCTCGTGAGAATATAGTCTCTGCTAGTCGTATAGACTAGGTGGGGGTGAACCGAGGGAAAACTAAATGACGTCTGAGTTGAGGCGAAAGACACCGCTGTATGGCATGCGGGGTGGTTTTTAGTGTGCTGAGATTCCATAAGTTTTGGTGTATTTGTCTGTACGATGAGTTCGCGTCCAAATGGAGTGAGTGCAACTCCGGGGTCGCTGATCGTGCCCCCTTGGTGGAGACGGGCATGGCTGGAGTTAGGATGATAGCTCCCTGTCCCCGGGAAGCCTATCATGTTCTGAAGAGGGAGGGGTTGAGCTGCTTTCAAATCTGCGAATTTCAGTGTCCCGGAGACTTTTGTTCGAAGCGGAATCCATAAGCTTTAAGGCAAGTCCATCTGCACTCAGTATTTTCCCTTTACGCTTAAAATATATTTTAATGTATTTAAAGCCGTATGTAACTTTTGCTTTGCCTCGAAAATTGCTTTCTCCAGTTTTAGTTTGTCCACGAACGATCGACAGAACAAACAACAGTTGGAGGACACAGTGGGGAACATTATTTAGAAATGCCAAAGCGAGTATTGGACGGAGTTCGATGAATGGCAGCGAAAGGAGCGAGGCGATTGGCTGTCCAACAACGCACAGGCACAGCGGGGATCCGCCCTCTCTACCACTTCATCACAGCGGCCTCTAAAAGTTATGATTACACGGACGTAAGAAGTTACCAACAAATGTCTTATAAGATATGCGTGCCTTCTAACTATGTATAGGGCTACTTCGTAAAGCATTTTTAAACTTATTGAGTTCCTTATGATCCCTTAAAACACATCGCAATATTTGTGTGTGTGTGTGTGTGTGTGTGTGTGTGTGTGTGTGTGTGTGTGTGTGTGCGCGCGTGCGTGTGTGAGTGTGTGTGTGTCGAAATCAGTAGATGTGCATAGCCTACTCTAATACTGCGCCTCCTGAGCAATACGTTTATGGTCTATAAGTCACTTACGCACCGGAAGTTGAATTTGATGTGTCATAAGTCTTATAATTAGTTGACCTAAATCTCTAATGGTTATCTTAAGTACATGAACTAAATCCTCCTCATTCATGTCCCAAATCACTTTCTTCCTTTATTTGAATTGGACCCCTACTTTTAATGTCAAAATTGACAATAAATTGATAAAAATAAATATTTTAAAAAATGTATAACATGATCCAGTTTATTTTGCGTACGCATGTAGTAGTCGTAAAATGAGGGTTGTGCCACGGCGCAAATCAGTTTTAGGTTCACATTTTATCTGCCTTCCGCATCTAGGTGGGAAAGACGCTTCTCTGACTGTCTTGGAAAATAAATGAAGCAAAAATGAAAATGGTTTACACAACTTTGCAAGAGCAATTACGAAATCATCTGCAGATAAGCAGGCCGACTGGACAGAGATATAAACTCAAACCATGAATTAATCACAATTTAAAATTAATTTTAAGATTCAAAAAGAAATGCTTATGACAGAAATGCACGCATGTCTTATATTGGCTGTGTCATCGATAACTTGGTTGCAGAGGATCTGCTTACATGATGTTAATCACATAGGGAAGGGACTCCAATAAAACTTTTTGCTGCTGGGTGTTATAGTTGAAGAACAATCGTCAATATCGATGTTATAACTCCACCGTGTAAGGAGGAAGACCACAAATCGGCCATTAAAGATTTTAACACATTACAATAATGCCCAATTACTAATGCAAATTAGAATGCTCTTGCGTCTGATCATGTTCATGCCGATGGAGCAATTAAAATTAAATTAAAAGCGCTTGGAGTTATAGAACTCTAACATTGTGTTTTGGGGAAAAAAGAAAAACTTTTTTCTTCAACCTGTTGCTTACAAATAGAGAGTGTGCACCTGTGACAACCTACCCCATCACGAGTCAGCTCCCATCGTGCATGTTTCGACAATAATGAACAAAAATGTAACTTCCTTTAATCTTAATTTAGGCGACATGCAGTCATTCTTCATCATTTTTGTTTTTGAATGATCCAAAACCATATTCCGTCTTTCTGCCCTTTAAAGCACAATTTCTTGTAAAAAATGAGGCGTGATAATAATTACAAGCTTGCAGGTTTGAGCCCAACTCCGCCTACTATACTTGTTTGTCGCCTATCATGCAATTCACAAAACACTAAATTCATTACAGAACATTAAGCTGTGCGTATGAGAGTAAATCTGTTTGCATGAAAGGAGAGTAACTGCCTCGTATAAATAATTTTGACATGCACGCATGCATTCATTCACATTTTCCGGACTTTCTGATCAAGTAAATATATTGACATGTAACGGCTGGTATAAAAATATATCCCATGTAAAAGAAAAAAAATGCACAGGTGTTATTATCACCAGCCCATCGATACACCAGTTTCTCAACTGCTTTTGTGCGAGCTCTAGTGGAAAATTTTCGTGACAGGTCGACCCAAAGCTCTACATGCCTCATACTGCCAATGATGCTTATGCATATCTGCTGCAACAATATCAAGAGTCGCTTCTTTCTCTCATACATTCTGTACAAATGTACAATTTTGAGATAATAAACAATGTTTACATGAAATATGAATTGACATTCTTTCCCTTTTGAAGGTGAAAATTTAGGAACCCTTTGCGTCCCAGATTATTGTTATGTTGACTGTATTCAGTTTGTTGACCTTAGATCATGGAGTCATGAAAAGCACCTCTTATTTTTTAATTAATATATTTTATTAAATCATTTTAAGGGAATACTGCTACTGTTCAAGCTACAGTCCCGTGCCTACTATATGGGTGACAATTTTCTCATGGTCTACTTATACTCGCTCTCCTGTTGGCTACTGCAAGATATTGAATTATCAAATGAACTAACAAACTAAGAACAAACCAATCAGAGAACGAATGAATGGGCTGCAAACAAAACCGGTGCATAACAGATTGAAAAGTAGCGCCGCCATTGTTTGGTTTAAAGCTTCATCTCTCTCTCTCTCTCTCTCTCTCTCTCTCTCTCTCTCTCTCTCTCTCTCTTTCTCACTCACTCTTTCTCTCTCTCTCAATCCTATTTTTCTTGCATTTTGTCTAAAACATCATGGATGGCTACGAAATTAACTTGATGTCATGTATTGGTGCAGTCACGTTTGTGAGCACTGAGGATGAATGGGTAGGTCAACTGTGCAATTCGACGGACATGAACGGTTACTACGTCAACATCTATGAAAAATGCCAGGAGCATCACATTCAGAGACGGATTCATACTTGATCAATAGTAGACGTAAAGTTTTTGAGCATATGAAGAGCTTTACAACGCGTTGAAATCTCTTATTTGCCTTAGTTAAATCTTGTAAACCCCTCCGCCCCCCCACACACACACACACACACACACACACACACACACACACACACACACACACGCACGCACGCGCAATCACTCACGCCCTTTTCACCAACTCAGTGACGAGAAAGAGAGGGGTGGGTATGGGGGGGGGGTTGGTTTTCAGCAACAATAAAGAACATCTTAAACGGGCTTCTGGACTTGGCTTTGAACTTGGATCAGCCCCCATGCTTCCTGCAGCGAGGATAGAAATGGGGTCTAGGAAGAAAACTCTAACGTCGAATGCAGGGCCTGAGGTCTGGGTAGTCAGACTTCCAAAGTTTGTATGCAGTTAAACTTCACTATTTTTCTCTGGTCGAAGGAATTTGAGGCTTCCGAGCGGAGTGTAAGTTCGGTCTTATGGGACAGAGCACTGTTCGAATCCACTCCAAGCGTAAGTAAACTGCAACACGTTCGGTTTTTCATCGCTATTGTTGCGTCCGCATGAAGCCTAGCACTCCTCGAACTTGTTCATAATGTTTGGGCCTTGACAAAATGGTGTGACATAAACGAGGGTGGCCAATAAATTCAGACTCCTTATGTATGAGTAGGCTACGCACAAGCCTGAATATGCAGCTCGAGTCAAACCGTTCGTTCCATGAAGTGAAGAACAAACAAATGCAGCGAATACCTCTCGTTGAACTCCATAATTAATGTATTCTCTCGAACACTTGGATGTGGGTTCGTCAATCGCAGTGGCTTTTTTTTTTTTTCTTCAAACCTGTGGACCCTCAGGCCTATTTTAAATTCTAACAGAAATTGCAAGGTTTCCGAAATATATTCTCCTGATCTGGAAAATGTATACAAAATGATGCACACGATTTAGGTATTTTCAATTTGATGCAGAGCTGTAGTGCCATAAAAATGTACTGAGCTTGAATATTTGACCCAACAGAAGCGTGATGTAGCTTCAGTGAAACGCAGCAAGCAGAAAATATACAGAATATGTTTGTTACATTGTCCAAAAAAAACGAAAGACAAAAAAAAAAGCGTTTGACATTTCTCAAAAGTTGATTCAAGCATCTTTTAGGGGAATGAGATGTTGCCTATTATGCAAATATCGGAATTTCACGAGCACTGTTATCGCGATGCAAGCACTTTTGACGTAGCCTATTGACATTTTTAAGTTGTTTACTAGCCTTGCGTGCCTGCGAGCCTCCATAGTCCCTTGGCACGAGTGAGTGCTTAATGCAATGGCTAAAATAATAATGGCCTGAATGGATGAAGCAAACAATCGTTAAACAAACAAACAAACAAACAAACAAACTGGTAATTATGCATTTAGACGTCCAAAATGATCAGCGGTTTAAGTAGGCAATTCATTGGTATCAATACATTTACTGCGGTATTTCCCTGAGGAAAATCTTGTACATTGCAATAATTACATGAACGGTTGTATTTTATTCTACACTAAAATATTTAATAATTTGTCTCTAAAATCAGTTACTATTTATATTTGTCTTTTAATGTATTTAAATGTGTAAATAACAAAAGTGACGAGTGACTCATAAATAATTCTGCATGTTTTATTTAATTTTATTATGCTCATTTGACATCAGTTTGTTCTGTCAGTCATTATAGGCAATAGTAGGTCGATAGGACCTAATTTAAACATAATTAAAGTTTGGTTGCATATTTAACACTGAACAGAATAGGCCTGTATGTGGTGTCATTGGTCTCGTGTACTCTGAAAGGTGTTAATTTAACGCCCAATTTTTTACTGCGTATTTGAATGCAAAATAGTACATTTAATGTGTATCTATGAGCTTAATGGTGAACCTGATTTACCTCCAAATCCAGAGATCCAAACCTAAAACTTGTTGTATATCTCTTTTTTGACAAGGCTTTTTTGAAAAAAAAAAAAAAAAAAAAGTAGGCGGAAATTTACAAGAAAGAAGGGGGAAACTCCAGTGAAATGGATACCAGTGATTGGAGGTTTACCTGCGATTGATGAGGTGCAATGACCAATGAAACAGCAGCGCGTGAATGACCGGTCTTCGGTTAAAGGGGCGTAAGATCAGAAATTGCCATTTCAGTGAGGAAAGGACCCTCTGAGACACGCAGCCAAAAGACTGACACTCAAATAGGAGCATCAGTCTGCGAAACATCAAGAAGCCGTGTGAAGAAAGGAGGACGTTTTCTCCGGGGACAATTTTATTTATGTAATTTGAAAGGAACACGCGTAACTTCCCTGGTTTTCCAGAGAAAGGAATGACTTCAGATCATTTAATGGGGATTGTAAGTTAACTGCAAGGTCATAAAATTGGTTGCTAAAACGAATGATTGCGGGGTTTTTTTAAGTCCGTAGATCTTGAATCTAAATTTACGCGTACATGTGAGCTTTCATCAATCGGGATGCCTGACGTGCGTAAAATTCAGTACATGATATACAGCACCATTTTACATGCGATTACAGGCGAATTGCTGCTGTACATGTAGTTGGTTTGGACATAGCTTTTCTTCACCGGTGAACGATGCTACTGGACGCTGGTCACCAGTTCCCAGGTTTGGGAGTTGGTACATTTGCTAGACACCATTCAACGAGTGAAATACAAGACCGAGACTTGAGTTTAACACAGAGTACCTTCGTCGATTCAGCGCATATGGGCGCGTTTAAACTGAACCACGATCTCTCTCCCGGACAGAGCTCTGCCTTCACCTCTCAAGCAGCTGCTTATCCTGCTTTGGGTGCCCATGCAGCTCATGTCTCCTCCTACGCAAGTTCGCCTTTCAACTCCACTAGGGACTATCTCTTTCGCAGCCGCGGCTTCAGCGAGTCGTCTCCAAGCAGTAGCCAACACTCCATATTCGGCCCCACGGCGGGGTCTCTGCATCACTCCCACACAGACGGGCAAGGACACTTATTGTTTCCAGGAATCCATGAGCAACATGGATCCCTCAACTCTCCAAATGTTTTAAATGGACAAATGCGACTGGGCTTGCCGGGCGACGTTTTCGGGCGATCAGATCAGTACCACCAAGTATCCAGCCCGAGGACTGATCCCTATTCTGCAGCGCAAATTCACAGTCAGTATGGTTCCATGAATATGGGTATGAACATGGCAGCCCATCACCACCCTGGTGCCTTCTTCCGCTACATGCGACAACAGTGTATTAAACAGGAGCTGATCTGCAAGTGGATAGACCAGGAACAGCTCAACAACCCGAAGAAGAGCTGCAATAAAACTTTCAGCACCATGCACGAGCTGGTTACTCACGTCTCCGTGGAGCACGTAGGGGGACCAGAGCAGAATAACCACATTTGCTTCTGGGAAGAGTGTCCACGAGAGAGCAAGCCATTTAAGGCGAAGTATAAACTGGTCAATCACATTAGAGTGCACACGGGAGAAAAGCCTTTTCCCTGTCCGTTCCCTGGATGTGGAAAGGTTTTCGCACGGTCAGAAAATCTGAAGATACACAAGCGGACACATACAGGTAATTACGATTTTCAACGAATGTTGCTTTTGTTATTGTGGTCTGGCAGATGATGTCGTAGTTGGTGTGTTTTCTGACGAGATTTGATTTTATTTGGTCCTTAAGCGAGTGGGCTGTACGATCTTCCTTATAGGCCAGTGTGTCAAACATCGTCAAATTATTATGTTTTTCACAAAACATGAAATCAGTTTCGACATGATGGATCAAATGCATGATCAATATAATTTAGAAAAAAATGCCATATGAATGAGGAGTTTTTTTAAAGTCATTACCAACAAATTAATTTAGAATTGGTGAAATTTTCGGAATAAATGTTCACGATTTGACCACTTTAAGGAGGATCTTTGGTCCAAACGCGACTTAAGAAATTGCGATACAGACCCTTCTCAACCTTGCACAATTTATTTCAAAAATAAGTAATTTAAAAAAAATCATTGTTCTGAAAAGTTAACTTCATTTTATTATTGAAATATTTAGCCTCAGATGCGAGACGAGTTAACCGGGAAAGCCATTCCTCTTTTTATAGTAAATCGCTCCTAAATGTACTGAATGTATCTAGGCAATGTGTTGGTGCAGGACAGTTCATCACTAAATAAACCAAAAAAAAAAAAAAAAATCACCATTGTCAAACGCCATGCTCCGACGGTGGAAAAGGATAGCCTGATTGTGTTTTGGAAGTTTATAGGCAATGCAGAAACCGTATGTGTAATGCAATATGGTATGGGTCTGATTTACTTTTTATTTTGTTGTCTTTTACCTCAGTGAATCACGGTTTCATTCATTTGTCACAGTTGATGCTGCTCATCAGACTGAACAATTCTCTCTTTTTTTTGACAGGAGAGAAACCTTTCTTGTGTGAGTTCGAGGGCTGCGACAGGCGCTTTGCGAACAGCAGTGACCGGAAGAAGCACATGCACGTGCACACGTCTGACAAACCTTATCTGTGCAAAATGTGCGACAAGTCATACACTCACCCAAGTTCCCTCAGGAAGCACATGAAAGTAAGCATGGTGACGCAATGCATTTATTGTGCATTGTGTGCAAAGTGTGCTCCGTTTAATAGGAAGTGTACTATTTAGATGTGTGTGTGTGTGTGTGTGTGTGTGTGTGTGTGTGTGTGTGTGTGAGAGAGAGAGAGAGAGAGAGAATTTTGCGAAGCAATTATGATTTTGAAATTAGACTATATTCTTTGCCTTGCTGTACTTCAATTTTGTGTCACATGTCAATTGCAGGTTCATGAATCCACTCCATCTGGATCAGAGTCCTCGCCCGCAGGTAGTTCAGGCTATGAGTCAGCGACACCGCCAAGTCTGGTGTCTCCCTCCACAGAAACCCACAGCAACAACAACTTATCACCCGTATCAGTGGTTCACAGTAACAATGGACACAACAACCTATCTGCCAGCTTTAGTGAGTGGTATGTTTAGGAACAAATCCTGCAGAAAATAATTCAACTGAAGGGGAAGGTGAAACAAAGCATTGAAGATGCGGCAGAGGACATCCAATTCTGTTGCAGTCATGACATTTTGCGAACCTTTTCTCCACCAGGAAGGACCTGCATTGTGCTTCTATAACAAATGCGTGACCTTAAATCCTGTAAATAATAATAAATACTTACCCCCTTTCTCATGGTATTTTTCCGTTGTCGATATAGACTGTAAGATTTTCTTCAGTAACAGTTGTTTCTGAACGCAAAATATTAGTGCAAATGTCGTGATACATCTGTATTATACGGTTAAATATTGTGATCTCTATACAGCAACTTGATTGTATGACAACTATAAAAAGGAAACTGTGCCAAAGTTAACACAACGCAAACAGAATGCTTGCTCGTGAATGTAATTTTTATTTTCTGGGGTTCACTTGTGACGTTTTGTGCTTTACAAGCTTCGATTGTGAGATATTTAGGGGGGAACGTGGAGCAGAACTCGTGACGTTGATCATCGTTATTATTAAACTCCATCATTTGTAAATATCAGCAGTCGTATTTATGTGTAATTAAAGTATTTACTTACCGCGGCTAATAATATTTATAAAGAATGTTTCTGTACTATAAATACGTACAATCATGAGCCAAACAATTGTCAAATGTGTTTTTGTCCAAAATTAAGAGAATTTGACATTCTTACAGAGAGTTTCAAGAACTGCTGAATATAGAAATATAATAAAAGTGTCGTAAAGTAAATCTTTTTTCTCAGTGCTGATTGAAAACTGCGCGCACTTCCACGCGTAAGCATTTGTGTGTGTGTGTGTGTGTGTGTGTGTGTGTGTGTGTGTGTGTGTGTGTGTGTGTGTGTGTATAGTATTATAATTTCATCAAAATTATACTCTGTTGAACAGTAAATTGTGACTGAGTGATTGAGGACGTTGTAAAGGATGACATTATTTCCAAATAACTGCACAGCAATGAAGTTGGCCAAAGTTTGTTCCAAATTTATGAACCTTTTGACACTTGTATCAATTCTCCACCTTGAACTTCAGGCTAAATTTAACTGTCAATTTGCGTTAGTCGCAAACATTGGATGTGAAGGCTTAAAATTGACACAACATGCTGGGGTTTAAGTCTTAATGTCCTTGAGGACTAGGCCCGGGAGATGATGATGATGATGATGATGATGATGATGATGATGACGATGATGATGAAGATTATTATTATGATTATTGTTATTATCATTAATCAATTCATGACATTCCCTGACAAATATCGCAATAGCCAACACCGTTTCCTTTACGCATGTTTTTTTTTTTCTTCCCCCTCCGGAAGAAGCCGGTCAAGGACCAAGCTAGTGGACGGCTAAAAGTGACGTAGAAACCTTTTATTGCAGCCAAACCTAACGGTATAACGAACGTTCAGCGTCCTACCACAAACTTGAAATCCTCATATAGACGTATAATTGAACAAATCGCGGCAATCCATATACCCATTATCCACTCGCATATTTACTATTGAAGAGCCGTGAACTTGAACTTGACGCACTCTTGAGGGCCGCAACAGAACTGAAAACAAATGTGAAAGTGAAATAAGGGACGTTAGGCCCATGAAGCAACTTTTCAGATACCTCATAAGATCTTACATTATTATTATTATTATTATTATTATACAATCACGCCTGGACCACAGACTTAGGCAAGCTATTTGACGGAAGAAATGCATCGCAGCTGAGCACAGATTAGTAGAGGGAATTATTATTTTTTTTTCCTCTGCTCGAACGACCGCAGTCTACAGCTATCAATCACTTTCCTTCCAGGGACAACCATACACTTTGTTTTACTACAGGACTGATACGCATGATAGACCAATATGCAGCACATTAAATTTTTGTCAAAGGTAAAAATAAATAAATAAATAAATAAATGCAGAATAGGCATGTTTGTCTGCAGGCAAGCTAAATAGCTAAATAAATAAATAAATAAATACCGGCATGAGTTATGGTGAATTAAGTACACAACATGGACTAGTTATTGCCGGCCTTCAGGACAGTGCGCTGGCAGCCAAATAATCTTCCAGACATCTGTACGCCATTCAGTCCTTTAAATGTTTTCCCCCCTTTAAATAGGCTACGCCAGAATAATCAAAACGGGGAAATAAATATTGCGGATTTTTGGCGGCAAAACTTTAAACTTAACTTTTGAAGAGGCTAAAAAGATGCTCACAATGCAAACGGTTGTTGAAAAGAAGTTCACAGTACAAATGATTTGATTCCCGCGTTAAATTTAGTACACGCGGTACACTATCACACCCAAAGTATTTTCATGTTTTGGATATTTGCTCATTTAATAAAATTATATTAATTCTAAGTTGCATATTTTTTTCTGAGTCATTTTACCAACGAACCTGTTGCATGCAACTGTGAGAGCATAATTTATTATTAGGCTATTACATATTTATATTTTTTTTTTTTTTTTTTTTTGAGGCGTGATCAACCTCAACCGAAAATGAATGAATGAATGAAAATAAGGCTTTACTCTTTGTGAGACTTCTACTCTAATGGTTGTACCACGATCGTATGACGACAAGCCTATACGGCAACTACTGCTAATAGGCTACTATTGGGCCTTTAAGTAGGCTACTCTATTCCCCCCAAAAATGTGGATATTTGTGAACATGTGTAACATTAACGAGATACGATGAGCGAAATAAGCAGAGTGCAAAATCTTCTGTTTTAATCCACCGATATTATCGTCTATCGTAGGAAAATAACCCTTCGTGGGTGGTTAAATTCTAAATTAATTTTGAGAATGGCAAGGTGAAATGATAGTTTATCACAGAAGAAAAACTTCATGTTACTGTCGTTTTCAAGTAGCCATAATGCATGGCAGATTTTTAATTTGCGATATTGTGAACGAAGATAATTATTCATTTATCTTCTTCATTATAGGCCAAATTGCGTACAATAGGGTCTCCTATTTGATTGAAATTGCCCTCTTACATGAAAAGACAGCGCAGTAAGGGAGCAATTAGTCGTAAAAATAAGTAGGTAAAAGTGTTTAAACGTGGTTAAAAATAAGCAACAACAACAACAACAAACACTTTGACAAAGATTAACAGAACTGTCGTATTGATTATCCAAAACTGACAAGGCCCAATCTACGCAATGATGCTGGGAAATATTTGTCATATCCGTCGAATGTAGCTAGTTAGATTTTAAAGGTTCCCAATTATGTCACCAGGTACACAACCAATCAGCCATCACAATCCATTTCAAAATCTGTCATTCCTGACATCACAAAGGGGAGTGACCAATGATGAAGAAACTGACTGGTTGGTTGAAGTTGATAAGTCCATCTTGCCTCTGGGTGGTCACTTCCCCGTGTGATGTCAAGATGGAAAAGACTTTGAAATGGTTTGTAACGGCAAATTGGCTGTGCACCTTGTGACAACTCCAGCAGATCTACAGTAGTTCCACTTTGGCACAATAGTGCGCATAATATGGGGAGTGATTGCATCTGTTGAATATCTTGAATGTTTTTTTCAACTATTTGAACTCATTCCCAACATTAAAAACATGTGGATGTAATATCATTTGCATTCATATCCAGCTAATATTTGTGCCGAAGAGTCACCTGACTCATCACGCTGACATAAGCAAAACAAAGTTTCTGTCTTTTAATAATGAATTTGTTTAGCCTAAGTATCATGCAATTCAATAATTATTACCTTTAATGTATTTCTGAACATTGATCATTGTCTTCTGAATACTTCAGTAGGCCTATCCTATTATAGGTTAGGCTGTAGCAAGGAACGTTATTGAATCATGTGTAGACATTTTGAAAACTTCTGGTAATGCGTGGAGCGAGTTAAGTTGCCCCATTGGTAAGCTGACTCACTGCATCTCCATCCCAAAAGGCATGACCTCAAAAACTGACCTGCTTCTTTGCGTGACTACATGTTCTGAAGTCAGCATACTGATTACAAATTGTCACGGCTACATTAATCTGAGATGAAATTAAAGTTTTAGAATTGTTCATTTCACATTTTATGTTAAAAAAAAAAAACAAAACAAACAGTTTTTCTCAAAATAACAGATAAAGTGTTTTTGATCATTTAAGTTCTTTGTGCAGTAAGCCTTCTGTTAGGGCAGGTCATCACAAGTGCACATCCTTAACTGACTTTAATACCACACTAAAATGAAGAGAGATAAAATGCATGCAAGACTCTATTCAGCTATCAAATGAACCGAATGTGAAAATGACAAAAAAGGCCTGACAACACAAGTTTGACACTATGAAAATGTTCATGATATTATTTTGCACATTCGATAATTTCACAACAGCGCCGAGCATGACCATGGAAATTGATCAAAGAACAACAAATAATGGATATTTCTAATGAAGTTAATTATCCTCTCATCATTTTATGTGCTGCAGTCAACATTTGAACTGCCCAGAGGAAGAATCTTTTTAATCTTTTTAAGGTCCCTTAGCGGGTGCAGTTTTAACCTTTGAGAAAACACATTTACTCAGGGATTGGCTTTAATCCAAGAGAGAGTGCATTTCCCAAGGTTCTGAGCTTCTGCTGCCTTCTGTCGTTTTCCAGGTCAGATTTAGGTCCAGGTATTATCACAACGGCACCTCCTGACCCTACTAGGGGCAACGTCAAAAAAGACAAGTGGAGCTTTGGACAAAGTATCAATTCCAGCACCAACCCAAGTCAAAAAAGAGAAAATGATGTACAGTCATTGCAGTTTGTTATCACATGACTGAGAACAAAAATGTAAAAAATTTGATTTTGGAAATCAGTCCATGGTGCAGTGAACATACCCGCAGAAGTCAGAGGAAACCATGAATGTGAAAAAAAAAAAAAAAAAGCTTTAGTCGACAATCTTTGTACAGAAAAATCTTCTGCAAAACTGAAAGAATTTTACAAAAAAAGTGGCAAAAAAAGCATAAGCTTTGAAATGAAGCTATAAACGTTTTTTACCATGTGATTGCCGTTGTTTTCACAAGGGTGATATAGAAGGTGGATACCCCTTTTCCTTTCTATAAATGAAACGTTAGTTTGAAAACTGTATTTTGTGTTTCCTCAGGTTCCCATCATCTTATATTACATTTTGTATGAATGTGTAATATCGCTGAGTAACAAATAGAGAAAATCAGGAAGGCGGCATATACATTTTCATGGCTCTGTACTTATTTAATGTCTCCCCCCACCTGTGTTAATTATGAAAAAAAATTAATAAAGCAATCTTTTTCATCAGGACTGGTGTGCATTCAAGCCTCATAATATAATCTGACCTGTCAAAAAGCAGCTATTCTATCTCATTAAAACAATTGTATTGCTCTCAGTAATGTCTTAGTGAAACCTCTTTTGAATGTGAAACTCCAGAAGTATTGGACACAAATCTGAATATATTAATAAATAAGCACCACGTTGAGCAGATGTTATAGGTGTACTCCTACTGTGCTATACGGCAGTACTGGATTTATTCATTTATCACGGGCTAAAGCTTAAGGAAGACGTTGCATTCAAGTGATAGTGGTGGTCAGATTTTATAGAGGCCAGAATAAATACTTTTTCAGCAAAACTTTCCTCTATACCCTCTGTCTTACCTCTAGAGCACACAGCCTTGAACTAAATCAGCTATCAAACATTGGGAGTGAAAGAATGTGCTGAGCTTGGTGGTTCTTGACTCTGGATGGGGCTCATAACATGAGCCCCATCAAGAGGCATGGCTCAGGAGGTAGAGCCAGCAGGCTAGGAATCAGGAGGTTCCTGGTTCGATCCCTGGCTCCTCCAGAGAATATGTCAAAGTATCCTTGAGCAAGACACTGAACCCCACACTGCTCCTGATGTGCAGAATGGATCTGTGCATGGCAGCCTCCGCCATCAGGGTGAATGTGAGGCATAAATGTAAAGCGCTTTGGGGTCATGTCACGTGACTAGAAAGCGCTATATAAATGCAGTCCATTTACCAAGAACAGACGAGAAACAAAATCATTGATATCAATCAGATATCTATCAGATATCTAAAGCCATTTCTGAGGCTGTGGGACTCCAGTGAAGCATGGTGAGAGCAATTATCTACAAATGGAAGAAACTTGGAACAGTGGTGAAGCGTCTCAGGAGTGGCTAGCCAATCAAAACTCCTTCTGGACCGCATCAACAATTCATCCAAGAGGTCACAAAAAAAGCCCAGATTAACATCTAAATAACTACAGGCCTTACTTGGCTCAGTTAAGGTCAGTGTTCACAATTCCACAATAAGAAAGATACTGGGCAAAAATGGCATCTATGGGAGAGATGCAAGATAAAAACCACTACTGACCAAAATGAACACAAAGACTCATTTCACATTTGCCAGAAAAACATCTTAATGACACCCCCCCCCCTCCTCCTCCTAGATTTTTTGGGACAATATTCCGTGGACTGATGGGTCAAAACTGGAACTTCTTAGAAGACATGGGTCTTGTTAGATCTGGTGTAAAGCTAACACAGCATTCCACAATAAGAGCATAATACCAACTGTTCAACACAGTGGTGGTGGCGGTGTGATGGTCTGGTGCTGCTTTGCTGCTTCAGGAGCTTGGCTTCTGGCCATAATTGATGGAACCATGATTTCTGCTGTCTCAGAGAGTCCTGGAAGAGAATGTCCAGCCATCAGTGTCATGGTTTAGTCCCGCCGGATGCAACATGCAATCCGGCAGGCACTGGGACCATGTACCCAAAGACAGAAAAAGGGACCCACTCGCACAGGCTTGAACGAAAAATAGAAAGACATTTAATAAATATACTTTTCAAAGAGAGAACGCAACAGGGGAGCAGCAGCAACACACAGGGCTAAAATACCAGAATGCAGCTGCACTGCCAATGGGCAGTGCAGCTCTTAAATACTTTAAACTTCACCTCCACTTCAACGAGCAACAGGTGTGGCTCGTTGAAGTGGAGGCGAAGACAGCAGGAGGGGGAGGTACTGCAGGGCAGAACCATCACAATCAGTTTGCGACCTAAAGTTCAAGAGCAGTTGGTTGAAGCAGCAAGACAATGATCCAAAGCACACAGGCAAGTCCACTGCAAAAGATACAAAATGATGTTTTTGGAGTTGCAGTCCTTGAATCTGATTGAGCTGCTGTGGCATGACCTGAAAACAGGCTGAATTAAAACAATTCTGCAAATAAAATGTGCCAAAATTCCTCAAAAGTAATGTAAAAGACTCATTGCCAATTATAGCAAACATTTGATTGCAGTTGTTGCCACTATGGGTGGCACGACCAGTTGTTACCTTTAGAATGGCAATTATGTTTTCACATGGATGATATTTTTAAAAACTATTTACCTTCAGTAAATAAAATGAGCATTTAAAAGCCGCATTTTGTCTTTAATTACATTGTCTTATTGTATTGTATTATTAACATTAGTTGAATAATCATAAAAAATTTAAAATGACAAATAAGCAAATATAGAGGAAATTATAAAGTAAGAAAGTACTTGTTCTGTTTAAACTGTTTAAATAAACTGCATGTGTTGTGTGAACCAAACAAGAATCCATCTACATTCACTGTTTTCTTTAGAGATTTGCGATATTTAATTGAAGGTCCTGCCACATGGTTGTGTGAAGCTGAGACAAATTAACAGGCATTAACTGTGGTCCCATTAGGGAATTCAAACCTAATCAAGGAACTGGTGAGCCGGCTCACGGACCAGTGACAATTACAGTGTTTATGACATGTTAGAACATATCTCAAGGAAAAGTGGACTAGTGACGAATTAATCAAGAGGTTAAATGAAATAGTCCCATGCTGACTATTTGTGATGGCAGCCTCATATTATTGTGGAAAATTGACTCTAATAGCTCAGTGTAGATGCTGAGTTTTGCTCTACAATAATAATTATTATTATAATTATTTCGTTTCAGAAAGTAATTTGTCAATGTTTAAGAACTGTCTCCTTAATGTCTCACCACAAAGCCTGCACAGAAATCTTCAGAAGCATTTTTCCATACAACATATCGTCGGCCTGCTGATAAAACCTTGTATCTTCAAAATGATAAACTTTACAGTAGAGCATAAAAACTGTTTCATTTTGCATGTAAGAATGCAATTGAGCTGTGTTTGGGTAGGATGACTTTTTTAACTTTTTTTTTTTTTTTTTCCAAGAATGTATCCAATCAATAAAGTTTTGTATTTTGCGATGTTTATGTTATACGAGGTTTTGTTTCTTATCAAATTGGAGATACAAGGTTTTATCAGCAGGCTGACGATATTTATTCGAAACAATTGATTTATCAATCCAAAATCAGCCAATGAAATTCCATCCCTGTTGTTATGCCATTTGCCTCCGACTGTTTTTTTTTCTCTCAGTTCCACAATAATTGACTTTTATTGTTTCAATTTTATTCCTCATGTAAACAAACCCGCTAGACCTCTTAACCTTGAAAGAAAATTTCATGAAGTTAAGGAAAAGTGAAAAGGGGAATTCTTAATGGCTGACAACCGCACTGCTAAGAGAATCCAAATGCACTTGCTAGGCCATGTGGTCATGCGTATCTTGCCTGTCAAGTTTGTTTGTTTTTGTGATTGGCCGAATGTATGGGCACTGCTTTAAATATCGCTGCCTCACGGAATTGTGGGATCTCCTTACTTTTCGTAAAGGACGGTTCAGTGTACCCTATGCTAATGGAGACAAGGAAAGGTGCTGCAATGCTTCCTAACATTTGAACATTGAGACAATTTGAACACATTTATCATGGTTGCCACCTCCCAGTCATTTTATAGGAGTTAAGAACTTTCCTATTAGCAAAAAAAAGACCAACACAGCCTCAGATTTATTTTGACTTGTACTTCATTGCAGACAATGAAATATGATATTTAATGTTTGTCTGATCAACATTATGTTATTTGTAAATATGCATCCATTCTTGCTATTCAGGCCTGCAACACAAAAAATATTTGTAAGGGGGGCAATTTAGAGCTGGTAATGAAGTTAAAAAAAAAAGAGTGACTTTGTGATTAGAAACCGCTGATGTCAGCAGGTGTCTGTAATCATGATTTGGTACAGAAGCGGCATCCAGGAAAGGCCCAGTCCTTCTGGAGCAAAGATGGGCTGAACAGTCTACCCTTCAAGCACATCTTGATTGATTAATTTAAAATCATTGTGGTTGTGTACAGAACCAAAATCATGAAAAATGTTCCACTGTCCATATTCTTATAGGTTTGACTGTATACTTTTATGCACTTCTTTTTAGCTTTTAAAAAAAATATTCAGTAAGTGTGTGGTTGTTAATTAGGGTCAGTGCAGTTAATTGTCTGCATAAGGTCAGTTCAATCATTTATATTCTGTGTACTCAGCTGTGGATGTGAAATCATAATGTGGTCCACAGTCCCATAATTTTCATTATCTTGGCTAAATTTTAAATCTCACGTGGACCAAGTCGTCAGGTGGATCATTGTCCTTCTTTCAGCTTATGGTGACTGCATGCTTTGTCCCTGCACAATATCCTGAATTCATATGTATTTCATGTAGGCTTGATATGTAATAATAGATTTTTAGTTTTTATCCAGTTCAGTGAAAAAAGTATTTGCGCCCTTCTGTTTACTTTGATTTTTGCATATTTGTCATACTAAATTATTTCAGATCACCAAACAAATTTGACACAAGATAAAGTTACCTAGTAATAAAAAATACTGTTTTTTAATGATCATTCCTTAAATATATTAAACATCAACTGGCCTTGTGTGAAAAAGGAATTGCCCTCATATTTATTCAGTCGGCCAATTAAACTAATTTCATTGATAACTGGATTAAATTAGGCGAGTCAAAACCAGGCTTGGTTATTGTCAGCCTTGCTGTTAAATTAGGATAGTCATAACAAGGCTCGCTTATATCCAGCTTTGTTGAATTCAAATATTACTTAAATTGATGTTTTCCAGCAAATTGAAGTAGGTTACTTATTTCATCAAACAGCAAATTCTTTCACCATATTAAGAAATTCCAGAAGAGACGAGAAAGAACGTAATTGAAACTAATCAGTTTGAAAAGGATAGCTAAGCCTGAGGCTCTGAACCTCCAGGAAACCAGATTGAGACTGAGCCATTACTGGGAAAAAGAGAAAGCTTGGAATAGAATAAAATCTTCCCTGTAGAGGCTGGCCAGTTAAAATTTCTCCAAAAATGCTTTGACGACTCATCTTGGAAGGCATGAAAGGACCCAGACTAGTACATCTAAATCCATATTTCTACTGGAGGGTGCAGTAGAGCTTGACAACATTGGAAGTGCACTTTTAGCATTTCAACTGTAAAAGTTGTGGATTGTATGAATGGAAGTTGTGGATCGTATGAATGGAATGGGAAGTATAGACACAGACCATTAGGGTTCCAAGTCTACCATTGAAAGCGAACCCAAGACTATGTGGTGGAGCAAGAAATACAAAAGCCATTGATTGGAGCATAAACATGAAGCAAAAACTTGAATTGAGAAAAACATGAATCCTGCTGCCTACCAGAAAACCTTTAAGCAAAATATCTGGTGATCTGCTCAAATGTAAATGGGCTATGCAAGAAAATTACCAGTACACAGCACAAAAGCAAGTTCACGTCTGAACAGTAAAAAAGTAATAAAATTAAGATTTCATGAGTGCCTAGTGAAGTTCTAAAAGTAGTGCCATTGGGATGTTGTGACAGGACCTTAAACTGACTGTTCATACTCAAAAACCCTATAATGTGGCGGAATTAAATCAATTCTGCAAGGAAGCCTCGGCTGAAATTCCTACACTGTGATATGTGACTAGTCTCATGCTATCCGAAGCATTTGGTTGCACTTGTTGCTGCAGATGGTGGCATAATCAGCTAATAAGATTTGAATGAAGATAACTTTTTCAGATGGGTCATAAAGGTGCTGGAGAACTTTTTTTTTTTCCTTTAATAAAATACAAGTCATATATTTAATTTTGCATGAAGACCTGAAAATATTTTTGACAAATATGCAAAAAGTTGAGGAAATCTGAAGAGAGGCAAATACTGCTTCATGGCAATGTAAACCCATATGTGCATGGTTTGACATAAAAAAGACCAGGACAAAAGTTGCTGGTAGATAGTAGTGAGAGTAATTTTAGACACAGCAAGGATTATGTCACACTGTGGGTGCGCATGAAAGCAACATGAGAATACAATGTTATATATAGAAAAAAAGAAGACTCTCCTCCCCCACTTCAGAATTTCCAGAGCATATAGTAGTCATTATATCTTATAGAACAAACATAAATCAGACTGAAACTATTCTTTTCGCTTTTTCTCCTGTTCCTTAAGTTCTCTGCTGCTGAGGTAATTACAGCTTTTACTGCGAAAAAAAATACCACACAATTTATGCAGGCTTTTTGCATCCTTCCTGTAACAGGTGAGTCATTGTAATTCCAATTTAAAATATTTCAAAGCTCATATTCTGTATAAAGTTACATACAGTCATCTCTGCAAAACAACAATCCTTGATTTGGTTAACAGACAGAGGCCTCATCAAAATCCCAGCAGACCTAATCCCAAAGCCCACTGCAAGTTTGACTCTGATTGTAATGGTCTTGGTACTGGGCCATATCAAAACAAAGAGAGGCAGGAAATTTGGAAACCAAGGCTGCGGTCCGTGTTATGAGGTCCCCAGTCAATATTTTCTATTTACTCTCTTGGTCTATTGCTCACCTATCCGGACTCCAACTAAACAGTTTCCACAGACAGTGCTCGGCAGTCTTTTTTTCTTTCTTTCTTTTTTTAAATTGTATTTCTTAAGAGCTGTTCCAAACCCCTTCACTGCACATAATGAATATGCAAAAAAGATAAACAAACCAAACCTGAATTCCCAAATACCAAGCAAATGAAGGAAAAAAAACCCACAACAGGTGTTGACAAAAAAGGCTGTCTATACTAATTGCATTCTTTTCAATTCTCTCTAACTGGTTTTTAATCTAGGCATAGAGCATTGTTTTTATGCATGTATTCATGGAATGATGCACTACTAGAAATGTAAACACGCTTACATTCATTTATAAATGCATATATACTACCATCCATTCAAAATTTATGTACATGGATACATACTTACATTCATCCAAATATAAAAGAAGAGGAGAAGAAATATGTATGTGCATACATAAACAATATTTCCATCTGTACATACATACATACATACATACATATACTGGACAAATAAAGTTAGGGATCACCCCAAATTTTGAATTTGAAATATTTGATAGTTTGTATTTTTTTCCATATCATATTTTAATATTGAAAAGTTGGGTGATCCCTAACTTTCTTTGTCCAGTATACATGTGTGGATAAATTCAAGCATGATTTGAACTAGCAAGTATTAACGTTGCTAGTGTTGCCAGTTGTGGTCTTTGCAGCTGGGAAGGACCACTTGGTGTTGCAGATATGCAGGTTCGGTATTTCGGCTATGTTTGAAATCCGCGCAGGACCAGTAGCACTGAATAACCTCAACAGTGCCTGTGGGGCTAGCTGCAGCTTTACAGTCCCTGGGACAGGCCGTGTGGTGCTGGAGGTTGCATAGGTTGCCCAGGATGCCTGCTCAATGGGCTGGGCCATGTAGGAGGAAGACATGTCCAACTAACCCATGACTCTGGGTTAGAAATTCAAAATAAAAGTTGGGATGCAGGGATAGTATCTTACCATGTGATATCCACAGTGCCAGACTTCCCTTTCTGTTTCTTTTCTGGAGGCTTCTATCCCTATCCTGCTCTGTGAGGTAGAAAGCCCATGTCTGGTCACAGCCTGGAGCCACAGATGCACCACTGCAGTTCCCCCAACCACCGACGCCATCTTTACTTCTGCACCTTTTATTCTTATTATTAGGTTCATGATTTCAATCTTACTCACCTGCATAATCCTATTCATCTGTACAATCGCTTTTTAATAACTTTTGATGGAGTTGCATGACCAAGACTTGTAACCATGCACTAACTCAGCCAGAGGAGGATGGACTCTCCCACTATAGAGCTCCGGTAGCTGATGTCACGCAATCAAAAATCGCCATATTGGCAGGCAAGTGTACGGTTAAAAACATTGGCAGGCATACTGCAATTGGCTAACTTTGCCGACTGAATAAATGAAAAGTGAATAATTTTATGTATGCGGTGATGCCTTTAGACGTTCATTCGAACTGTGATAACGTGGTTACACAAGCTAGTTAACACACATGTTAAGCACAACGAATACCGAGTTACATTATTCTGCCCTGTTGCTAATGCTAACGTAGCTGTGATGAAGAGACACTTAACCCTTGTATGCTGTCATATTTCAGGTACTCAGCCAGTGTTCATGGGTCTGGTGGACCCGCTGCATTTTGGTGTTCTAAATTCAACCTAATCAAACAATTTTTCATTAAAATACTTAACAGATGTTTACTTCACTCCAATTATAAGCAATATAAACAGCATATATGATTAATATTGGCCCTTTACCTTTGTTAGATTACAAGAAGTACTAATCGTTTTTTGTTTGTTTTTAATAAAATGTAATTTTTAAAAAAAGAAAATCAATTATAGTCAAATTTACAAATGAAATAAGGTTTTTCATGAAACTGATTTCTATTTCTTTGAACTTCAGTAGAAATTTAACCCATTCAGTTCAGTTTCCACAACACAAGCTGAACACATACAGTAACCATGCCAGTCTATACAACATATTATCCCCATTGAACACATCACCTTTCATACCAGGCTACACAACACATGAAGGGCAGAGTTTTACTGTGTGTGTGTGTGTGTGTTGCATATGTACCTCTTGCATTTGATGCATGTTATGTTGTGTTTTTCTGTCCATCTTTGGTCCACACTCTTCACAGTGCTTCTTTTTGTTGCTGCTAGCCGCAATCTAGAATAATAAATATATCAGGATTTTATTAACACCTCTCTCTCACTGTGGACTTCTTGGCAGATTCTGCTACTCTTCATCAAGCCTCGGATGTGTGACAGAAAGTTAATATGTTGCTGCGCCTAACATTTCTTGGCTGGAAGACCGATTTAAGCAGTTTTCTAAATCCGCGCACGACATCGCCACCTAAAATCGCAAAATCTATGTGGCGACCCTTCTTCGTGTCTTGACACAAGGCAACACAATGTTTTCACCAATTTGACATCGAACCCAGCGCTGCTGCCACTGGACGCCGCCATGTTTATCCAGAAAAAAAAAAGGTCCGGCTAATGGCTTCCGCAGTCATACATCCCGCGGTTTGATGAGGAACGAATCGGCTAATGTTTGCCGAGTGACCTCTCTCTGTCTCTCAGTTGGAAAGAAGGTAGGAAGGAATGAATGTTGTGTAAATGGTTGTCAATGGAAATCTATATGAGATACGGCGGAGTTTATACCCCCAGCCGAAAATGCGTGACGTCACGCGCAATGGATAATGGGTATTGCAAGCTAACTCCGATGTGGTCTGTTGTAGTTGTCTAGATACTGCAGATCTGGAACATTGTCCGATCCGGCTGACTCAGTACTTGTGAAAAGCACAACTGAGGCATTATAAGGGTCAATAATGTTCAACCTATTATGATTTGAATTATATAATTACATTTTTTTTTGGATGTAAAGTGTGCAGTGAATGGCTTGAAATCGGTGCTAGCGCCATTCATTTTGCTCAGGCTTTTCCTGCCAAAATGGTGGCCTAAAGTCATCCGGAGCTCTATAGACAGGTTCCTCCTGAGATTTATTCACACTGGGGACCTTTTTCTCACCAACGTTTAAGGATTTATCTTCCAACTGAGAGGTTTTTTTTTTTTAAATTTATTTATTTATAGTGGTGTGCAGTGATGATACACCACCACTTTCATCTAAAAGGGGTCCTGATGAGTTATTTTTCAATACTTTTTTGGGGGGAAATGTATTGAAAAATACTTTAGGCAAATAGAGAGAAAAAAATTATTCAAAAAAGTAAAAATATGGATAATAAACAGAAACACTGGAGACATCCAATTTTTTATAACAATTGAAAGGTGTCTCAGATTTTATTTTTCGACTCTTGCATGGCCTAAATGCATGTTTGAAGGCTCATTCCATCATTATTGACACAAAAAAAAATTGTTCAAACTGGTTTGGGGCAACATTATTCTAGTCTGCAGATTCTGCTATCGATCGACTTATAAAGAGAGCATTTTATGACATGAGGACATTTTCTTTACCCATCACTGGTGGGAATCATTTTGACTTTTTGCAGGGTAGTATTGGGATGATTTTGCAATTATGTTGCACATATCATGCCAGCTATGTTATTCCACACATTCTCATCCTGACTCGTCATGTAGCTACGCTATCTGACCAAGCGTCAATATAAGACAAAAAAGGAGGCTCTTGGCATCCTTTTTGACGTTTAGGGTTGGGGTTCAAGTTTAGGATTGGGGTTTGTTTTAAACTGGTGTCAAATATGGATGCCAAAAGCCTCCTTTTTTTGTTGTATATCGACACTTGGTCAGGTAGCGTCATTAAATGACGAGTCGGGATGAGACAGGGCTCTGTTATTTGGCTCCTGGGTCAATGGGTGAATAATACCTCGTCTATAAGCAGTCACTTCTACTGGTGCTTTCAGCTGAGTGGAGGTGATATGACTGGGCTGTCAGCAAATGGTCTCATTGTGGATGGTTCCGGAAAAGAGATGAGTTACTGTGAATATGAGAGGCCTTTAAAGCCATCTATTCTCCTCTGGAAATGGAGATGTCAGAAAATTTACAGCTAAAAGGGGGCTTATTCAAAGTTTGTTCAGTTTAAGGATGTAAATGAAGCATTTTGTCCCCTTGCATCGCCCTGAAGGTATACAGAAGACAGCAGGAAAGATTTGCAAGGATTAGTTCTGTGGCTTTCTTTTGTCATGAAAACAACTTGAGCTGAATAATTTATTAAGAATAGGTGCGTTTGGAGGGTAGTTGAGTTCCTCAACAGCTCTTCCATTCCAAGATATTTAAATTCATTTGTTAGGAGACAATTCTTCAGAAAGAGTTAACCTCATTTGCACGTATTTAGAAGAGCACCTTTATATAGGGGTCATCATTTATTAGGACTATGTGGCTCAGCCTCTCAAACAGTGACCCTTTAAAAGGGCTTATCAGGAAATGAAATAAATAAATTACTACATAAATGGATCTGTGGACCAGAGGGGTGTTCTACAAAGCAAAGTCAATTTTAAGATTTCGTTGCATGAGCTGTCTTTTTAAATCCTCAACTCACAGTCAGAGATATTGTATGTTAAGGCAGGTTCAAAGAATCACCCTAGTGACATTGAAAACCCGAGCTTTAGGCTCAAAATACCTTGCTCACCCAATAATCTTGCTTGATAACCCCCCCCCAAATTAATTAATTAATTATTTGTAATAATTCTCTATGTTATGCTTTGCAGGTTTTGCATTGTAGTGCTGTTTTTTTCCCCCATTGGTGTAATTATGGATAAAAAACGGTAGTTCTCAGTTCAGTACTTATACAAACTTGTGAGATTGCACGCATGCATTAAGGTTCCATATTCATACACATTTGATGACAATGAATATTAAAGTATATTAAATATTGTTATCTAATACCTATGTATATTAAAGTAATTATCTGTAGTGTTTTAGGTATTTTAATGCTCTGTAAAAAAGTAGTAATCACACCTACTTTTATATAGTTTCACTCTCCAAATAATTGCGCACCTCACAGCATATTTTTCTCTCTATTTTTACCAGGCAAATGGGGCAGTACTATCATGCGCTTTTCCAAAGGACTCAAAATTAATTTAGTGACATGTCCACCTCCTTACATGGATTGTACGAAAAAGAATACAAACGGACTAAGTTGCTGTGGGTCACAGTGTTTACTAAATACCCCAATCTAATGTAATGGAAAGTCCTCCACGGCAGCATGATTGAATCTGGGCCTAATTGTCCATGTGAGAATTTAGTAAATGAATAAAGGATACGGTTCTTAACCTCTTACTGGTGGCCTGAGGGTAAACCACAGCAATGAGGATGCAATACCCCCAAACAGCTCGCATCAGAAGGGCAACAAAGAGTCAAAGAGGGGCTCATTTCCACCCCAATACTTTCACTGCCGCAGCACTAAGGCTTTGACATCTTAGAGGTACCAGAGCGTTGGTGAAGTTTTACGACAATCAATGAAACATGTTCTTCAATATGTAGCAATGTTAACATTTAACATCTGCTCTTAGTAAATGAAGTAGCAGTAACTTGTTTCAGTTAGGCCACATAAAAAAAAAATAATATATATCCCTGCCTGCATCGAAAGGTGGCGGCCACATCAATTATATTTTATCATTACCTTTTTTTTTTTTTTTTAGTATTTTTAGTATTAAGAAAAGGGCAATTGGCATAATGCTCTTTGCAAGTAGTGCAAATGTACCCATAAACGGACACTGAACGGACACTTAAGCCAGTTACTTAGAAAACTTATGTTCCTGTGTTGTTCTCAGCCAAGTACCAGAAAATACTCGCCTCTTGAAACCTAGAAAACATGACAGGAATGCATTAGTAAACTCTATGGGACCTTATGTATGGAGTTATGTATGGAGATGAAATATAATGAATGGAATTGGGTTGATGGTTTGATTCCATTTCAGAACTAGACTATTATATAGTTCAGTCGTTAACTCTATAACCCAAGACTCCTTCTGGTTGGGATATTTTAGGTTTGTGCATAGACAGCTAATGTGAGATTATTTTTGCTTCTTTTCTGCAGCATGGAGCAAATCTAGCACAAGTAGCAGGCAAAAAATTACATTCTGACACAGGTCCACTTATATTCTACTTGCTCCACCAGCAACTGCTACATTTCTGCACAAATTTTAAAATATGCCTTAAAATATGGAGCTGTGCATTTGCATTGACATAATATTCCTCTGACACCCGGCATAAAAAAGTGAAATAATCATGATTTTTTTGGAGCATTTGATTTGTGATGGGGTTTTCTCTAAAAAATTTACACTTATTTTCAAAATTGCATTAATTTTTTATTAAATGTCTCTTGTAGTGCAGGTTTCTGCATCACAGAATATATGTATTGTTTGCGTTTTTTTTTTTTTTTTTTGTTTGTTTTTGAGACAGATAGCACACTCCTGTGTCCTGTAGGGCAATAAATTAATTGATGAAGTTTAAAGGATTTTTTAAAATGTAAAAGTAATGAAATATATTGAGCTGCAAGACAAAATTCACATGAAGGCATCACCTTCATGCAACACAACACAGTGTCAAAAGCAGAGGAGATATGATTGAGAGCAAATTAGTCAGTTTGAAAAAAGCCAAGGTTAATACCTGTCTGTGACCTGGGTTTGATAGAAGTGTCAAGGTGAAACAATCCCACTGTCTTGCCAGTTCAGATTTACAGATTATAAATCACTGCTATCATTCATGCAGTGATTAAGAGGAAAGGCCATATGAGCTGGACTGTGCACTTCCAGTACGGTCAGATCTACTATGTATTTTCAGCCACTGTACTATATGAACATATACACGACAATGCACTATTGATATGCAAAATTATTTCAACTGCACCTCAGGCATTTTGTTCGAAAGACCCCAAAAGTCGGCATTTGGCAGGATTTACGTTTCCCAGCTGACTAGGAATTGAAGTCAAGTACTCAAGCATGTGAAATATCGTGGAACTGATGCTGCGTAGATGATCCAATGCGCGTGCACACACACAAACACACACACACACACACACACACACACACACCTGCATTCCTGCATCACTTCTGGCACACATTTACATCACTGAGAGATCCAATCTCAGGAAGGTTGGAGAGAAATTCTGGCCTCTCCTTCCCATAGAAGCAGAGTTTGAGCCAAGGGTGGTGGGGCCATGGATTCTTCCCAAATCAACTGAAGACAAATATCACTGCAAGCTTTACTGAATCGGGAGATTCACTGGACATGCTTTATAATCTTCTATAATAAATAGTTGCATTGATTAGTATTGATTCTTGTAGGTTAAAGTTACTTTTTTCTAATTTTTAAAGTTTACAAAACAGGATTAATTTGACGGAAATAAAAACACACAAATACACTACACTGTGCAATATAAACTGTGGACTATAGTGTAACATTCTTGATGAAGAAACAAGACCCATTTTATACTGGAGACCACCTCCATGTCCCAAACACCAGTTCTATCATGCAATTAAGCCTGTTTCAATGGTCATTTATTTATTGCATGCATAACACATGCATGATTTATTTATTTATTTATTTATTTATTTTGGTTTACCATCAGCCTTTGGCATATCATAAACGGGGATTAGCAGATTGTGCACCGCTCTTTGTTCATATGAGTTCATAATTAGGAATATATACAACTATTGTTCTTTATTTGAATTAAATACAGGACGTTCTTTCATATCGTTGAGATACATGCATGCTCAGATACATGCATGCTATAGATATCTCGCTCACTCACATACACACAGGCAACAAAAAAGTACTATAAAACTATATCACACGAGACACATACCACATACACATCGAACATATAAACTCCTTTAACTGTACAGAAGAAACAGTACTTTATATCTCAAGAGGGTGCACTTGGCTTGATGGGTTTCCCTGAGATATGTGCACGGAAAGTAAAGATGTATTGAGTTTACATGATGAAAAAATGGAGGATGTGCTCCCCCTGCTGCCAGTTTTTCGGAACCATCTTACCTTGCGGTGCTGGGAATTGGGAGGAGCAAAAAGAATTCTCAGCTTGGCCCCGCAATAAATAAGCCCCTTATAATCGATAAAGTCCGTCTTCCCGTACAACGACAGAATATGCTGCTGAATGTTTTTACCACGTACCCCATGCTTCACCACGGCAAAATTTAAATTGTTCAAATTTGGCAGTCACATGTATGCTGTTTGTTTAAAATGGCCCCTTACTAAATGGGTCTGGAAAGGACGCGGTGAACCAATGAAAGATTACAGGAAAACGGTAAGGGTACCTTAGAGTGAGATACAAGGATTAATGCAGTCTCTGGTTTTTTGTGGGCATTGGTTGTGAATCAGGAGAGATTCTAGAAATAAATGACAAATGATGATGGAAATTAGACACATAGAGTAGTTGTTATCCTTGTTCAGTTGTTAAATAACCCCATGAATTAGACACGGCTGCTGACCTCTCTGCCCGTCCATCAGTCTGTCTGTCTGTCTCCCTCTCTCTCTCCTCTCCCCCTTTCTGATTTCTCATTTAAAAAGGTATTTTAAAGATTTTTATAGATGTGGTTATTGTCTCCCATGTCCTGTATCATGTTGAGCCACGGTCAGCTGCCCTGATCACATGACTAAAGGATCAAAGGCTGAGATTGTCCCCCACAGATAGGCTTGCCTGTCCCCATCAAGGCCCCAGCAGGTGGCTTCTGTGTGTGTGTGTGTGTGTGTGTGTGTGTGTGTGCGTGTGTATGTGTGCATATATGGAATAGTGTGTGTTGCGTGCTTGTGTTGAAGTTAAATTCAAAAAAAAAAAAAAACACACCACAGATAATAATCTAATTTACATTTATGAACCACCCTGATAAAGCTAAGAGCCATTTTTGTACGTTTGAACTTCATTTGAAAGGAAATCAGTTGACCTCAAGTTCGCTCAGATGCAATCTATGTCAACTAAAAACATAAAAAACAATCAATAACTGTTTCAAAGGTTGACAGTTCCCTCAAAATTCTCCTGCATACTAATTACTTCCATATTTAAGCAAAAAATTGCACTTTAGCCTGATTGCTCCACTTCATATCTATTGAGCTCAAACACTTACAGCGTTTAGAGGATGTATCCAAAGTGTATTAACCACTCGGAGATGTACAGACCTTGGACTGTAAGTGAACAGGCAGTTCTCATAGTGGAGGAGTTGGATGTGGTAAAAATGGGGACCTGATCGACTTCTTAAAGGCCAGACGACTGGATCAGAGCATCCTCAAACTGGGAAGCCCTATGGTGTACACTTGGTCAGCAGTGGCGAGTTCTGAAAAACACTGGTCCAGGCAGTGTTTTTAAATTTGATAAACAGGCAAATTGGTATAATCCTAACAGCAGAGAGTAGCACATGCTTTGTTTCATTTTCCCTTTGAATTATAAGCGCTTTCCTGTGCGTACATTATTTCAGTGTGATAAATTAACAAAAAGCTTGATCAACACCATACTAAGACCTTTCTACGCAGAGGTAGATGGGCTGCAGCTAGTTGGTCTGAAGTACTGCTAGCTTGTGCTGGCCAACATCAAGATTTAAGGCTACGAGGCCCTGGCTGATTTTTCGGTAATGCTAGGCCAGAAGTGTGGGGCCCTCTGCTCATTGATGGTATATGCTTCAAGGTGGTTATTGGGAGTTCAGCAAACAGTTTCTTGGTGGTTATCCAGATCATAATCAAAGCTTCTTTGCCAAACAAAGCAGACAGAGGGGAATCCTTGGAGGGAAAAAACAGTTTAACGGTATGCAAATATACATAGACCTATGTGTTAATTTAACCTAATCTGATCCAAGGCTGATTTTCTTCAATTTGCAAATCCAAAAGGACATAAAAGGAGGCTGGTCTTAATCAAATTAGTTGTCTAGCGTGAAGTCATTTCCTCGCACCTGTTTTCAATTTGCCTAATTGGATTTTTAAAACACAAAAGTTGACAAACATAGACGGTCAGACAACAAAAGGAGAAATATTCGAGGAGTTTTCAGAGTGTGAGGTTGTGAGGAAGTGGGTGGGGCTGATGGCAATGGTTGTTTATCTAGTCCTATGCAGCTGGTGACCGCAAAAATCATTGTAATTGGTCATTGTTAAATTCCTCTCTCCACCATTTAAAAAAACAGAGGACCTGAGTGACCAACCACAGGGAGTGGCAGCCAAATCTCTGGGTAGCAACAGGAAGAAAGACAGGCAGATATGGTCTCTTTCTTACCCACAAGAAAATTAAACATTCTTAAATTACTCCGAAATTAAACATTATCAGTATAGTCTAACATGTCTCCAAAGATGGATGAATATTAAAAAAGACTATTGTGGCTCTAAGGCTTTTGAATGAACAACTGTGAAATGGGGCACTAATCTCCAATCAACAACGTCCAAGATTATTTAGAACTGTACGGTATGTCCTTGAAGTCCATCAGAGAAGGAGTCGAGATTCAAGGTCTCTTTTTTTTTTTTTTTGTGGAAACACAGGCTAAACTTATTGGTTATTAATAAGGTACTTTTTTTATCAGAATGTCTATTTTGGGGGCTTGAGCCTGAATGTTCTCCTTTTTTTGTTTTGTTTTGTTTTGAAGATTTCAGCTTGCGATGTTCTCAAAATGTTCTTAATTTTTCAGTTTAGAAACCTGTTTAAAGATATTATTTTTTTTTTTTACTATGCAGTCAAAGTACAATGCACGTGAATAGTTTGGCTGGAATTCAGCAGCAAGCTTGTCTTTGTATATGTTTCAGTTGTTAAATAATGGCTGAAGGCACAATTTATTTATTTATTTATTTATTTGCATACCATTTAAAGCAACTGATAAACACTGTCATGAACATTGTGGCTTAGTGACAAGTCTTTTCATTCTATTATCTCAATAACAGGCCCTTACAGCAATACTCTTTCACAGCCTCAGGATGTTCTTGATGTGTTCAGGGCATTTTTCGGCCTCAACAAAAAAAGTTATGAAAAAAATGTAAAACGAGTTTCACCTCAGGACTATTCCTGTGAAATTCTTTAGGAATATGGGACAGTTTATCATGCTGAGCCACATAGACTGGTGCTGAATTCAGAATGTACCACTTCCAGCAGACCCAATGAGTGGGACTTAATGGAGTGCGCTGTCACCCATAAAGAGAGAATTTAAGTCTTCTGGGATGTTGCTTTGTGATTGATCACCAGCAACCCATGCTGGTTAGTTTAGAGATAACAGTCTGCTTGCTGAAACTGAGCACTTATAGGCCCTGGTTTTCTAAGGCCTTTCAGCACAGGCAAAACCAGCAACATGATCAATGATTGGCCTCAGTCCTTGTCTTTCACAAGTAACTGGTTGTGCTTTGTGTTTACAAAAAGGTTTTGCTCCTGCTAAATTTCATAATGAATGAGTGTTTTCCATGACTGACCACAGCAGGATAAGAACCAGCTGTTTGACATTGATTACAGACATGAACTTCACTGAATTATCCAAAATTGATATTCGAGCTGGCCGTGAAGCCCGCTAGAAGACTGTACTTCTCAGATTTTCTTTACTTTTTGATAAAATGCCCCTTTAATATCAGAAATGAGGCCCGAAGCACTGCCTTATTAGTCATGTATGAGTTTGGCTTCAAGGAGTCGGTATCCGAGATGACTGGAACCAGAGACACGTTTGCCAGTGGGTGAATCAGCAGGAATAGTGCTGCGCTTGCATGAATGTCCACGTGTACCTGGGTGGTATTTGACCAGAGGCAAGATCCTTATTAGACCTGCAAGGATATTCAGTTTTGATCTACTCCTGAAATGTTGGACTTCTTTCAGATCAAGGCCTTTGGAAAGTTATGCGCAGCTACGCTGAGGCATTCATGAGCTCCAGTCCTTTCATCAATACTAGTCTTTGCGTCACGTGGGGCTGAGGCAAATTCAGCACCACCGGCCCATTATGTAGTGACCCTGATTCAGGTTCTGAATGCTGGCTGCTCTGACAGAGTAAATAAGGACATATGGCAATATAGCCGGACCACCGGCCGTCCTCCGACACCGACTGAAGAATTGCCTCTTGACATGTCATTCTCTTTCAAACAACAATTGATTGCCTGGGCTCCAGGTTCGTCATTCCTTTTTGATCAAACACTGTTCTATCAGAGGGGTTTTTAAATTTCCAACTGTGATTGCCCTGGGCACACCCGTTGGGTTTGTCAATAACCAGAGGTAGCCCCTGCAGTCAGTGTTTAATTGCATTTTTAGAGTGTCAGCCAGTTACTTGGAATTTTTCTTCAGTGTTTCAGAAGCATTCTTGCAATGCAATACAGTACGACATCTTCCCCTCTTAACCTCAGTAACTTGACTGCATGCAGTAGATTTATACAACAAGATGATTTATACAGCAAGATCAATGTAGCAGGTATATTTCCGAAAGGTACAACTGGGAATGTCCCACGTGGGAGTAAAATGATTCTATCATAGTGCCACCCATTTGCTGTCATACCAACCAATAACAAAGGCAGTTCAAGACAAACATGTCTCTAACATTCAGCAAAGAGATTGTAGGAACTTTATCTTCTAGTGCTACTAAAATATACTCTAGTGCTGCTCCTGGAAAGCATACAGAATCTCAGGGAATATAATGGAAATTTCTGGAAAGAGGAGACTCAGTAGCTTAGTGATGTGATCATGCAGTGCGAACGACACCCCTCCTTCACTCACTCGTCCACCCAAAAAGGAAAGAACAATGGCTGCTTCTTTCCGTCTCACCCCACGGCCTTATGCTTTTGCTACTGGTGTCCGAATCAGTCAAAGGTAGCCAATTAATTTGGTGAGTGGAGTGCAACGGGCCCATTCATTCCATCCAGGTGTGGGAACTTCCACCTGGTATTCTGAAAGGAACCAGAGGCAACCACTGAGCGCCTGGTCTGATAGAATGCTCAATCATCCAAACAATGTAGAACAACAACAGCGAAAAAAAGCCTCTGGGAGGACATTTGTGTCTGGCACCAGTTTCATAGAAGAGGGTTAGTCGAGCTTGTTAAAGTGAACTGCTGTGGAAAATACAGATTCTTTTACTGTGGTATGACCTGGCCAGAGAGGAAATACAGACTCAAAATAACTCAAATGCAATTCAAATAAATAAATAAAACAAATGTATGCACTTCATTTAAATAAGTTATTCAGTTTTTGTCATTAGCGCATGCAAATCATTAGACAAAACAAAAATAATTAGCATGAACATCAAGAAGCAGCTTTGCTTTTTTTTTGTGAAGGTTTCTGTACTTTGCAACACCAAATGGGGCCTTATCATTTATCCATCTAGCTAGTAATTGGCCTACATTTCATTGAGAGACAATGTACATGTAACTGAGCATTGTTCTTATTTATTTAATTTCATTCATTTTTATTGCCAACACTTTAACTTACAGCATGCACGTACCTCCAAAATTTGGGGCTCTCATTGTCACTACTACTATTTGATTGATGTCTGTGTCTGTCTCCCTCTGTCAGCAG
This sequence comes from Gymnothorax javanicus, assembly GCA_029692085.1. Lineage (NCBI taxonomy): Eukaryota > Metazoa > Chordata > Actinopteri > Anguilliformes > Muraenidae > Gymnothorax > Gymnothorax javanicus. Next base: position 37,977,819 of record CM056210.1, on the reverse strand, counting down.
TGCGTAGTGCACAACCTACGTCACTCATCGTATGTCATTACGTTACTGTGAGATGAACGCTGGCTTTATCATTTCTCTTCGCTTCATACAGGCTCGATTCAGCCTCGCTTCGTTTCACACAGCCAGACCCCAAGTTTGCAGTGCTGGCTTCAGTCAACTCTGGAGCGAATTCAACAGCCAAGGTGATCTTTGCTACAAATCCCGCATTCGCTAGTGAAATGCTTGCATCGGCTACACTCAAATTATATAACGCCACCATTCATCTGTACATAACAATACGAATATGTGCACATGCCCTAGTATCATAGAAGTAAAGCCAAGGTGATCTTTCGCTACAAATCCGAGCACATTATAAGATTAACCATGAACACACCGGGTAAGTGCACCACATTCGCTAGTCTTAAACTATTTTCCAGGTAGCTGACTTACTACATGGATTAAGAAAGTAGGTTAATTGCAGATTCTTGAAAGAACAGGAGTCCACTACAGCCTATCCACTTTGTCTGTTAATTGAGGCCAGTCTCACTGCGAGTCGTCATAAACTGACACTACCTGACCAAGCGTCAATATACAAAAAATACTAGGCTTTTTGCATCTTTATTTGATGCCAGTTTAAAAGGTGCCCTTCCGCCTTACCCCTAACCCTTCACCCGACCCCTAATCCTAAGCGTCAAATAAGGACGCCAAAAGCCTCCTTTTTCATTGTATATCGACACTTGGTCAGGTAGCGTCATTATATGATGAGTCGGGATTAGAATGTGTTGGTTATTTTCAGGCTATAGATGAACAATGGACATTGCATGCACAGCATGTACAACGTGATTGCTAAAAATGTCTGCAACTTATTTGGCCATAAAATTTCAGTGATATGTCACCAAAAACCATAATTGTTCTTTTGCTTCTATGCTGCTACAATGACATAAATTTGCCTGACCATCACTACATTGAATATTTGAGGGAGGAAGTTTCCTGGAACTGTATGGTATGTGATTTTAGTAATAGATTCAATGGAATACAGCTTTATTGCTAGTTTATTCCTCAGACTTACGCACTGCCACAGCAGTGCATCAGAGTCCAAAGAACTGTGCTTTGATGCCGTCCCCATTTGGCAAGGGGTAAAACTTCCCCCATGAGAGCTGAACACATGCAGACCATTTCAGTGAAATTTATGCTGATGTCAGCAGTGAAAACATTGTCATTCCTGCAAATATTTTTCTAAGCCGCAGTCTGTCCTTTATCTCCCCATGCCTCTCCGAGTATCTCTGATTTGTGTTTATTTTTAGTACAGTAAAAAAAATTGTATTTTCACATTCCATCGAATATTTTCATTATTGAGTTTATTACCAGATATTCTAGCAGCATCTTGACCGAGCAGGAAACAGAGCATTGTGTAACATATGGGGGAACACCCAGACTGACTGCTTCAAAGTGTTCAGGCCTTTCACCAATATCTGAGAGTGACATTAGATCTCTGTTTATTCCAGTTCACATTGAAGGCCCTAATATACACATGATGACATTTCAGAAATTCCCAGGTACATGTACTGTTATGTAACCCAGTAGGTCCTAAATTAGGTTCTAATGTGATCTTATATATTTTGGTTTTCATGTTAACTGCACTTCCAATCCGAGACCTGAGCAAAGGCTCTTAATTCATCAAATAAGGGACTACGTTCCATATACCTCTATTGAAGTTCTAGAGGCCGGTAGAATCATCTGTTTTGATTGTCATCTGCATCGTAGATATGGAATTTCATGGCCCTGGTGTACCTGCCAGAAGTGGCTTGGTGACTGTGCTTTCCATTAGGTTAAGGATAGGGTTCCAAGTTAAGGAAAGGTGATGCAATTTTTAAAACGTTATGTTTAGGGCTCAGGGTTATGGAAAGATGATTGTGGTTTTTGAAAAGACAGACAAATCTATTAAAAGACAATTATTTTTGAGGTTCAAATGGGGAATTGAACCCCACTCTCTCATGGGAAAGTGTATTGTTTCATACACCCACCCAACTGCTGCAGCCTCCTCCCTATGCTAACTTTTAGACTCATATCTTGACGTCATCTCATTTCATCGCAACTTCCGCTTATGCTAAAAATCGATGATAACAACCCTCTCAACCAACTAGCAGATAAATCCGGTCCCTGATTTCCCATAATTGAGGACTGATAATAGGTGATAGTAGCCATTCGATCAACTGATAGCATTCAAAGCTGGTGGTGGAATTCAAGGCACATTTTTGCGGTTTTAGTCACTCGTGTTGGCCCAATACCTTGCTAGGTCCAATTTTCCCTATCGTATGCAATACACACAAGGATTAGCACCCTTTTCTGCATTAGTGAGAGTGGTTCTTCTGTGTAAATGAAAACAAATTCATGTGCCGTGCATAGACTGCATAAAAAGATGGACAAAGCAACCGTGACGTCACCCATTGGTTTCAGCATGCCATTGAGGAAGCCTCGATTTTGGCAATTTGAATTGTGCCATTTTGTCATTTTGAAACCGGATGTGATTCCTACTGGACGAGAGCGTGAATCAAATTTTCAGGGAGGAGCAAGGGGTGGCTCTACATGGCCCCTAGAGCATATTCTGGCTTTATCCTTTAAACTAGTCTATCTGGGACCATAATTTACAAAAATTAACATCATGATACATCGAAGGAGACTTGAAACTTGTGATAGATACAATAAAGTAATGTGGAAAATCATTATTTAAATAATAAATCAGGTGGGAAAGGAGGGTCATTTTCTCATAGACTTCTATAGGATTGAACGTCTTTCTGCAACCACTGACGTCGCCGTCTGCTGGCCATTAAATAGAATGCAAGTTTTGGAGATTTCCGTATTGGCCTCGAGTGCTGCATCTATCTTTTTATACAGTCTATGGTGCCATGCAACAATAAGCATTTCCTGTAATGTAGTCACATGACCACATAATCACCCAGTCATGGGGGGGAGGGGGGGGGGGGTTATTACCACTGATGGTCTTGTGCTGTGGAATATAGTACTCAATAAAGACGGCCCCAGCTGCATACTGTGAAAATGAGGCCAGGGTAGTATGTCATCCATGTATCTCTGATTATTGGTAAATTTCAATTCGATCAGATTAGGATATAGGGTGGGGTAGTTAATTACTATAAATGACATACAGTATGAAAGCCTGCTAATAATAACAATAATTTTACATTGAGGACAGTCCACTGCTACACAATACAATCATGATATACACGTGAAATCTTTAATTATATGACACAATATTCCATTTCCTACAACAGCCTCATATTTTTTTTGCACCTCCTGGAGAAATTAAAAAAAGGTTGCACTGCAATTTAAACTCGGTTCTTGCAAGTCAAAGGCCTCATGCCCTTATTTTTCAGAAAAATACCAAATGTTACTGAGTGCAACCTGATTTAAATGACGGTCCCACTGGTACAATATTTTAGATGGGAACCCCCTGCCCCTTTTCAGAAATATAGTTCTGCCCCAAAGCTCCAACTCTCCTCCCTGTCATGTGTAGCACAAGCAGGATATTAGTCCAACAGTCAATGCAGCTGCTGGAACATCAGGATATGTAGAGATCTGTCTGTATGCATATCATGCTGTACATGCTGGGACTTCTGGCCTAATTTTTGTTTCTAAAATCCTTCATCTGTCTTTATCTACAATATATTGCATATACTGTGCCTTTTCTACGGCTATTTTCACTTCTTTGTGGCTGATAAACTTTAAAGACATCGTTGGGTGAGAAGGGCACTGAATCAGGTTTTGCAAATGCTATAGATCCCTTCATTAGCATATGTATACTACGTGACGGTTTGAAGAGTAATGATACACATTTCAGCATTGTTGCCAGACGGCAGGTTATGACCCTGCCTTTCTCGGTATCCGCGCTTCCCATTTCAACAGATCAGGTGACTGCACTCGTCCTTTTCCCTGATTTATCTGATCTCAGCAGGAGTCCTGTATCACAGGGATACTGTACCACAGAGAACTCTCTGAGCCATATCTCTGGCAGAAGCATGCAATGCCTCCTGACCTACGGGGAGTGTAATGACTGCCCTTGACAGTGATATTATCCCATCAATTTGTCCTCCCAGACGAGAAGAAAAGCAGACAGACCAACAAAGAGATTGCACTTGACTGATTTTTCTGTTGTGAAAAGGTACAGCCAACAGCTAAAGGCATGTTATTTGTATTTGATGTACTGTGTTTGCTACAGAAAAAAAAACTGCTACAACAACAACAACAACAACAGCAACAATAAAAAAAAAAATAAAATAATAATAATAATAATGATGATGATGAAGCTATTATTAATGTTCAATGAAAAAGGCATTTGTGAGAAAATAATAAATAACTGACTTTTTGGACACAATATGATCAAATACTTTGTTTATTTTTTGCTTTACCGATTAAAATAGTTTCCAAAGAAAACAAGCTGGAATGAGCATTGCTTGGAGTGACGCAACACAGAAGCACACTAACAACCCACGGAAATTTATTCAATTGCTGGCAAGACCACATTGATTTGTGCTTTCGAACATGCTACAGCTGCGCTGGGAGAATCTCTAAAATGTGATTGCTTAGTTGAAAACACGCTAATATATATTTTTTGTTTCACTCGATCCTTTAAGTTTACTCGTCTGCACACAGTGATACATAGCCAATCACCGCAAATCAAAAATGTGATATTTTATTTGACTGATACTTATTAAATATTACAACCCCAATTCCGAAATAGTTGGGACAAAGTGTAAATCGTGAATAAAATCAAAACGCAACAACTTTCAAATCACACCAGCCAGTATTTTATTCACAATAGAACAGAGATAACATAGCAAATGTTGAAACTGAGAAATTTTACAATTCTATCCACAAAATGAGCTCATTTCAAATTTGATGGCTGCTACAGGTCTCAAAAAAGTTGGGACAGGGGCCTGTTTACCATGGTGTAGCATCTCCTCTTCTTTTTAACACAGAGTGGAGGCGTCTGGGCATTGAGGAGACAAGTTTCTTGAGTTTAGCCATTGGAATTTGATCCCACTCTTGATTAATACAGGCTTCCAGCTGCTGGAGAGTTTTTGGTCTCCTTTGACGGACTTTTCATTTAATTATGCGGCAAATGTTCTCAATCGGTGAAAGATCAGGACTGCAGGCAGGCCAGTTCAGTACACGGACTCTTCTACTACGAAGCCATGCTGTTGTAATAGCTGATGTATGTGGTTTTGCATTGTCCTGCTGAAATACACGAGTCCTTCCCTGGAATAGATTTCGTGTCTGGAGGGGAGCATATGTTGCTCTAAAACCTTTATATACCTTTCAGCAGTCATGGTGCTTTTTAAAACATGCAAGTGTCCAACACCATATGCAAAATGCATCCCCATACCATCAGAGATGCTGGCTTTTGAACTGAACGCTGATAACAGGATGGGTGGTCTTTCTTCTCTTTAGCCCGGAGGACACTACACCCATGATTTCCAACGAGAATGTCAAATTTGGACTCATCTGACCACAGGACACCTTGCCCCTTTGCTACAGTCCATTTTAAATGAGCCTTGGCCCACAGAACACGGTGGCACTTCTGGATCATGCTGAACAATGGCTTCCTTTTTGCATGATAGTTTTAGGTGGCATCTGTGGATGGCACGGTGGATTGTGTTTACAGACAGTGGTTTCTTGAAGTATTCCTGGGCCCAATTAATAATGTCAATGACAGAATCATGCTGGTGAGTGATCTAGTGACAACTGAGAGCCCGAAGATCACGGGCATCCAGTAAAGGTCTTCAGCCTTGTCCCTTACGCACAGAGATTTTTCCAGTTTCTCTGAATCTTTTGATGATGTTATGCACTGTCGATGATGAGACCTTCAAAGCCTGTGCAATTTGACGTTGAGGAACATTGTTTTTAAAGTATTCCACAATTTTTTGATGCAAGCCTTCACAGGTTGGAGAGCCTCTGGCCATCTTTACTTCTGAGAGACTCAGCCTCTCTAAGACATCCCTTTCATAGCCAATCATGTTACACATCTGATGCCAGTTAACTTAATTACTTGCTAAATGTTCTTTCAGCTGATTCTCTTATATATTAATTGCTTTTTCAGCCCTTTTTTGCCTGTGTTCCAACTTTTTTGAGACCTGTTGCAGCCAGAAAATTTGAAATAAGCTCATTTTGTGGATAAAAATGTAATATGTCTCAGTTTCAACATTTGAAATGTTATCTATGTTCTATTGTAAATAACATATTGGCTCATGTGATCTGAAAGTCATTGCATTTTGATTTTATTAACAATTTACACTTCGTCCCAACTATTTCGGAATTGGGGTTGTAAATGAAGTTGCTGAAATTTGTTGTAAGTGTGCTCTCACCTTTTTTTTTTTTTTATTACATATCAAAAATTATCCTTGACCCCTTTGAAGCAAATCTTATCATAAAATTACAGATCTTAAATCATTTGAGCTCATTTGTTTACTCTCCCCCATTCTTTCAAAGTTAACTTTTTTCAATTACGTCTCATGGAAGCACCTTTCTTCACGTAAGGATACAGATACAGGTAAAAAATTTTGCCCTTGCAATTTCTTCTTTTTTTTTTTTTTTTTTCAATTTGCAGTTTTATAATGTGAGACCTGTCCAGAGTGCAGGTGATAATGGACTTAAAACCCCCCATGGTCTTTCCTCACTGAACGCCTGTCTGCAATCAATGCTTCTGCGGGGGCTGTAGCTTATGAGGCTAGTGCTTGTGGCAGACTCAGGTGAAGACGATGTGACCAGTATTGGAAGGGGAAAAACAATTAAAAAAGTTATATTTTTTTGTTGTACCTGGGTTTGCATGTATGTTGTATGTCAGCTTAATGGACAAAATCATGGGGAATGTGATCACATGCAGGAGTGCATGTGAAGCTTTATTTGTTATTGTTGCACCTCAAAAGTGAAACTAGCAGGACAGTGGAGATGTTTGCAAATGTAATTTTGCCTCTCAATGGTAATTATTTTGGCCAGTTATGCTGAACCTAGAGAAATTAGGAAACTATAATTTATTTTCTCTTGATTTTACTATTCTTATAGATATTCACTGCAGTTCTTCCTGATGAAATGGACTCCAATGATGCCAGTGTCTACTTGCCAACAACTGGCATTTGGAAAATAAACAATCAAGTTTCTTTCCAAATATGCTGGCACCATGGCTCATGAATATCCACAGACTTAGCTGCATGTAGTTTCATTAAAAATCATTGCTTACTGAAGTGTATCACACAGACGCGTTTGCACAGAATCAACAGAGGGATGCTGATACTCAGAGGTGCGGGGTTAACAATGTTTGCAGAGGACTAAGGACTAGTTCCGGATTCATAGACATGGAAATTAAAAAAGTAAAACTAGCATTTAGCTGGTGGGGTGCTTCAAATTCTTACTGGCTGGTATCTCAGCCTAGAGTAAGTGTGGAGGTCAGTGAGGTGGTGTGGTTCTGGCCAGAATTGCTATGGATACTCTACTCCCTCAAGGGAGGTTGGGGGAATCTGGAAGTTGTCTTTTGTTTCTGGCTTTGAATTTAAATAGAAAAAGCAAACAACAACTGTTATTGTTTGTTTCATTCTTGTTTTAAAATGTACGTCTCTCAATACATACATGAATAGAAACGGGTTTGTTATGAATGGATCAATTGTTACACTATAATAATAGATGATAGAATCGTGTTGTGCTTCCTGTAATCACTAACAGCATTTCCAGGTCTTGTTTTACTCTAGAGTATACTTATTGTTATGATCGACTCTAATAGTGGTCAGTTAACTGCGATTTTCTTTGCGCATGGTTTTTGAAAAAAAAAAACAAAAAAAAAAAAAAACTATGTTTTTTTCAAGAATTAACTCAGTATTTTAATAATGGCCACAATTTGTCCCAAACAGGAAGCGATCTGCAGATTCTGCGTACATTTTTTTTTTTTTTTTTTTTGGGAATGAATGAATGAATTTGCCAATGGTATCAAAAAGTCACTCACTTGGATTTACTCTTAAATGACTAATAAATAATCATATTCCATTAACTATGTTGCATTTTTATTGAATGAATAAAAATCTCACAAGATTCAGTTGCAGTGATGTTTACCAGTTGGCAGCAGCGTCAGACTGGAGACAGAGCAGCAGATGTGTAAAAGGTCACTGTTAGTGTGTCATCCTACTGGCAGTGATGTAGATTTTTATCTTAAAAACATAAGTGAAGTGTTGCAGTTTCATGGATAAGATTAAATTACAATGTACAACGTATATAAAAAATTAAGTGGTTGTATGAGCACAAAGCTCATATGCAAATTAAAAATTTTGGCTGTAAAAAAAAAAGAATGGATTAAAAAAACCAGCTGAAGAAAAAATGCTTGCAACTGTATCCAGGCCCCAATAGCCAGGCCCTAAACATGCCCCTGGATATGACTGACAGTTGATTGGCACGAATAGCTTTTGGAGCTAGTTCTGGCCGACAATTTGAGACATGCCCACATTCCCATGGACACTCCCATGCATATCCAACGCTGCTCTGCCTTCTGGAAGGTGGGCTATATAAGCTGCTCTCCTGCTCTGAGGTGGGAGTGATATCCAGACACTCAATGCTCTCTTCTCCTCAAGCAGAGTAAGGCTGCAGGGTCAGAAATTAAACCCCCATATATGATTTATCTATTTGTTAAAGCTGCAATTAACAGTTTACATATGAGTGGGCTGACAGAATTACATTAACTAATTACCATCTCAATTATCATATGTCCAGTTTAAATCCACCAGCGACAATTCTCTTGACATCCATTCAGTAGTAGTTACCAAATTCTCAAATTGAGATGGTACAGCCCCTTTTTTGGATGAAATTTATCATTATCTGCTTTTTTCCAAAGACAAGAGTGAGCCATTGAAAGCATAGTATGAGTCGCATTACGGGGTACCATCTTGAAGTGGCATTTCCCCTGCAGCTCTTTCCTGTACTGATTTGTGGCTCAATAATTAATAATAGACACTAGATTGTATTATCAAAAGGAGCTGGCAAGGTTGAGGATGTGACAGTAAAGTTGACCTGAAATGAAAAATGTCTTTTTAACCCTTTTAGATCACATACCCGGTCATATTGTGTATCTATTTAACCATAAATGACAAAAAAAAATTACAAAAAAATCAGTTTCTTTGTATTCTTATATCAAAAGCCAATCATGTTTTCTTCATGTAAAACAAAATATGCCTTGTGCTTAAGTAAGCTAGAACCACCCAATTTCAACCAATAATATCAGGACATCCACCCGTTAATCAATCTTAAACTTTTAGCGGCACAGAGCTAAGATTCATTCGTTAGCTAGCTAGCATGGTACGTCGGTGCGTCTTTGGGTGTTCGCCACCTCAAACTTTGTTTCGTTTACCCAAAATACCGTGGCTACGGACCCGCTGGCTAGAATTTATTAACTTTGAGGAAAGTGGTATCTGTGACAGTTCCAGATTATGCACAAGACATTTTACAGTGGACTGCTTCACCAACTACATGGAGCATAGGATGGGCTTCGCCTCTCTCTCCCTGACGGACACTGCTGTCCCGTCGGTGTACACCCACTTTTCAACGGTCAAATCAAATTCCGCCCAACATTATGTCCCGCCTATCTATGCTGTTTCGCTCGGAAATACGTCACGATACGGAAGTTAGATGCTCTCGAAATGCCGTTTCAGCTCGACTTGAATGATTCTTTTGCATTTAGTTGTTATGAAAACACTCCTTTATGAATGGTTTGATGACTAATGCAATTATTGCAAATATTTCTGTTTTTTTTTTTTACATGACAAATGTAATATGAACTAATTGTTATGCAGAATTCAATGTTTGGTTAAATCAACTCTTACTGAGTTTATATGATGACACTCCAGCAAGAATGGGTTTGAATTAAATCAGTAAGAGATACTTAGAATTCTGAATCTTGCTTTATATGTACATGAGAAAAAAAAAAAAAAAATCTGTTGAACAAGTGTACTTGTTTGGATATTGATACAACTGTAAAAACTTTAGGTCAGTATTCCACCAAAATGTATAAGGAAAAAATAAATCAATCTGTTCCTGAAGGGTCGTAGATCCTTTGGATGGAAACTTTGCCAAGTCAAGAACAAAAAGTCTTTTGCAGCCTAACAGAGTGAAGACTTTCTTTTGTACAGGTGATTGACTCGGCCATAGTAGAAAATTCCAGTTTTTTTACCTTAAAAAACATCGAGGGCAACTTTCACAGAATTCTTCAGATCATTGTCCATCTGCTCCGGGAAGCACAGTCCAGTGAGTTTATTAGCTTCTGGCTGAATCTGAACAGATGTTATAGCACTATACAATGCATCCTGCTGTGTTTGTCAGCTGTCTGTTCATCAATAAATGCTAGAGGTCTGGTTTCATTTGCTGCGATACATGCTCACAAGTGACCACGCTTCACTGACGAGGTGGTATGCTTCGGATCATGAGAACCTTTTTACCTTCTTCCGTTTTTTACACTTTTCTCTTCCCCTCATTCTGGTACAAGTTGCTCAGTCTCATCAATCCATAAGAGCATTTTTAAGACCTTTGCAAGGTATTTAAATTTTTTTGGGCAAACTTGATTTTGTGGCCTGCTAGTGGTTTGCGTCTTGCAGTAAACTCTCTGCATTTTCTCCGCTGAAGCCCTCTCTAGTGTTGACACAGAAGCTCCTACGGCATGGACTGTTTCATTGATCAGGCTAACTGTTGTGAAGGAGGATTTTCCTCACCACAGAAATAATTTTTCTTTCAGTCCGCATCATCATCAATGGTGTTCAAGGCCTCTTGAGTCCCAAAACTTGCCAATGCTTTATTTATTTTTTTTTTTTTTTTTTTTTTTTTGAAAAATATGCCAATTAGCTGAATGTGACAAATGCTATTGCAGTTCCTCTTTTAGTTTTCTTCTGCCTAAATATGGCCTGCTTCCCTGGCCATACCATGTAAACAAAGCGCTGTAACTCATAACATTCACTCACCATATACAACCCCAAAATGAAGCTTATATTTTGCACTCTGAGCTCATATGCATTATTTAATCTAAAATATGATGTAGTTGACAGCTGATATAAAAATAGCTCCATCTATTTCCAAATTCTCATGGACCTGGCTGTGTGTATCAACTGATATTTGCCTGTAAATAATTAAAAAAAGGATCTGTGAAGTAAAAACAGGAGAAAGAATACAAGCAAAAAAGTTTTCGAAGCAACTGGCATCTTTATGCACTGAGATTATTCGATTTGCTCCACCACTGTCTGCAAATGTAGACCTCACATGCACTTGCGGCAAGTCATTAAAAGTGAGCAAGACTCTGCTATATTAAGAATGTAATGTAGAAATTATCTCGCACAATGCACTCATATGATTGATAACCTTGACATACTTCATTGCCGATATTACTTAGGAAAGAGATTAATTAGGCAGTTGTGAGCCAGGTCATCAGAATGCACAGCTGGAGTATAATGTAATAGTACATTATAACGACGAAAATAATGTGAAGTGTCAACTAAAAATTTCAAACTTGTCGGGGCAAAGTGTACTGTCCATGTCCTGGAGTGGAGTCGGAAGTGGCAGGAAGCCAGTTTGAACTCCAGCAGGTGTTCCTGGCTTGGAGGAAAGGTCAATGTTGCACGTCCAGCAGGTGGGACACAAACCAGAATGAATAATACTGAGGACGGGAGCTCCAGGAGCCATCAAGGGAGAAATGAAGTAAATTAAAACTCCTGATCCAACTAACACCTCGCCAATCTTGCTGAGGTTAATTTATTTTGAAGTCTGAAAGTTAGTTAACTCTCTAACTACCTTTTCATAGAGAGGATGCAAATATTAATTTGGCTGTATCTGTGTGAAACAATATTAAGACTAAGAATTTATGCAACGTTACAGAGTGCAGATACCTCAGTTATATATGATTATGTGCATGTTTTTTTAAATTTCTATTCTTATTAAATGAGAGGTGCTATGATCTTTTTTGTTTTATTATTAACTTTTCTCTGTTCGCTCAGTGACCACTAAGCATTTGAACTTTATTTTTAATGAAATTTGCTAGGAAATTGCCATGAAATTGGAGGAAAGACAAATACTAAAAGAAGCCTGTATGGACATGAGAGAGATAGAGTCCTAATTTAAGTAAATACTAGAAATAATTAAGATGCAACAGTACAATTATTTTGGGCTTATACTGGGTTTAGTAATATCATCAGATATATTTTTGAATTACTTTATTTAGATGTTTTAATATCATTTGTACATTCATAACACCTTAACGAGAAACTGATACTTTCAAAAACTTTTTCAAAAATATATGTGTATTTCTTTTAATCTTAAATATAATTTCCCCCTGGCCTCCCAAGTCACTGGCTGTCAGAATCAGCATGCTTTGAGTTGAGTGCAACTGGGCTGCCTCCCAGTAAGTGGTAACCCACCCCTGCTTCTGGAACCTTCTATAAGAACATCAGGTAAATGAACCAAAGCAGACATTGCCCTGTGCAGATCTAACATCATCCCAGTGAGTGTCCATGATAAAGTGACATTGCAGTCCCTGCTGAGTCTGGCAATGATATAAAATAGCATTTTCTAGCTTTTTTCATCATACAACTGAATGTTTTGCACTTCTTTGGTTTGACCTTCCTCATCCAGGTTTCTGTGTCTCAACAGCTGAAGGTCCACTCTCTCCTTTTAGTAAATTTGGGCTGAAATTTGTCCCTTTTGTGCATTTGGCTCAGGGGTCTCAAGGGCCGAAGTTGCTGCTTTTATTCTTGTGTTCCAGCTGTTACTTAAGCCAATATTATCTATGGCCTTGAACCTAGAAACCTATCTCAGGCCTTTAACAACCCACTTTTATCTGATTTTTATTAATTTTTTTTTTTTTTGTAGGTTTTATGGGGTTATTGTTGCTTACACTATGCTCTGAAAGCCCCTTCATAGTGAAATAAGTAAATCATTTTCCTTTCAGAATTGAGCCCTGCAAATGTTATTTCCACTTTCTTATGGGCTTATGCTACTTAATCTGGTGTTGGGCTCTGTGATTGTATTATGAGGGGCAGTACAGCACAATTCCAAATACAGTTGTATGTGGCTAAAATACATTTGCTGCTTTCTTCATCCTACGCTGTACATTGCTTTGCTCCCATGCGGATGTCCAGTGCTCCTGCAAGCCTCTGTGAATTCACGCTGACTGCTATCTTCTAGCAAGATAACTAATACATTGACTAAGGTTAAGTATGTTATCTCATGCAACCCTACTTTTAAAAAATCTGAGACAACCCTTCAGAATCAGGTAAATACAAACTATGAGTAAATAGACTCCCCACTATGATGCTTTTAATGTTAGTTCTAACTACGTAGCTAGCTAGCCAACTAGGTGACCTGCTGTTGAGTCTAGATTTACTGGTTAGCTAGCTTGTTAACTTTTTTTGCTAGTAAGATCCAGTCTAAAGACATTCTAATTAGCATAGAACATTGATCGCAAAAAAGCTCTTTGCTCTGAATATGGCATCGCTGCGAACAGTACATCACACTATCTGAGTAAAGAGATTTCTACTATTGATTTCCGTTGCTACCTAAATTAGGGTGACCTTTTATTGAATCTTGAGATTAAGGTTGCTAACTTACTGGTTTTACTTTTCAGCAATATCAGCGCTGCATACAGTACATGATGCCATGTCCAGACCAATGAAATCTCTACTTTTCGTTAGACTTTCAAAATCACTATGGGTTATATTCAGTTATACTGGGACCTAGCAACTTAAGCTCGTGTAATGCTAACATTATATCTCTTCTCAGCCGCAGTGTAGCTCCAAACAATCTCTAAAATTATTCAGCCGGCGATTGCTTCTCTTACAATTGCTGTCAATCACAACTGTCAATCATGACTTTAAACCCCCTTTTAATGGCATCAACTTACTATATTAAACTGAATTAAAAAATGAACGCTTTAACATACATCAACATGGTGAGAACTACTTAAAAGGACAAAAACCATCTTCAAAAAAAAAAAAAACACCTGTGACATGTACTTAAATTTTGCGGTGATGCCAATGTCCAATCAATGAACAATGAGGGGGTGGTTTATAACCTGAAGTGCTGCCAGCGACTAGATGGTGATCAAGATGTTTTGACCTCACTATGGGGAGCTGTAAGGTCATCCATGCTTATATACAGTCAATGGCTTGGCTTGATGGAGGAATTCCCACGTTGGGGAAAGATGACGTGAGACCTACCTTTGGTAAGTTGCCCAGATTGTGCCTCATGCTGTTCATACCTCACTGAGATCAGAACTCAATGCGAGTCTGGCTACTTCAGCATGAGGTCTGGCTGATAGGATCTTAATGCGAGCAAGATCCAATCTCGGAGAATATTGACCAGACAGTTAATGCATGCAGGCATGATCGAACGCCAAAAGTAGCATTGAAAACACAAGTGTAACCATGGCCCTGGTCTAACCCTTATGACAACAGCGCAACAGTTTCGCTATCACTTCTTGTCACAAAATTAGCAATGAGGAGTTACAGCACACTAGCCCAGCTGTGATCTGTGATACCGTTAGCACTTGCATTTGCAGACTGCATTTTGGTTGTCAAAATAGGGCCCCATATATAAGACACAAAATAAGAAAAAGTACAACAGGTATCCTTTAAATGTTTTAGATCAAACTAATTTAAATATTAGACAAAGACAACCAGAGTAAAGATAAAATGCAGTTTTTGAATGATGATTTCATTTATTAAATGAAATAATCCATTGATCCCTACCTGGCCCTACGCAATTGCCCCCTTAGTTACTAAATCCACCAATTGAGCAATTTTAATTGATAATTTGGTTCAGTTTTACTAGGCACACCCAAGCATGATTACTGCCAATTACTGCCAGCCCTGTTGAATCTAAACATCACTTAGTAGGACCTGTTGAACAATGAGAGGTAGCCCACACGGAAAGAACCTATATTAACATATAGGTTTTAATATAGGGCCACATATGCACCTATAATATATGAAAACGGCCAATTTTATATATGTCGCATATATGCGAAACCTATATATGGCCCTATATTAAAACCTATATGTTTATATAGGTTCTTTCCGTGTGGGAATTTAAGAATCCTTGTTATTTCATCCCTGTAGGAAAAAGTCTGAGATCTTTAGTTGCTATACAAGCATCTCAGATAAAAGACAAGTGTCTGTTCATTAAAACCATGAACAGAAATGTAGACTTTGTCTTCAAATTCAATAACCACAGTGAAATGCCCAGATAGATGTGGGGATGAAAATGACTTTTGAAAGGCATGTTTACCTGAATGTATTTTCTTCTATGTACTTTTATTTTGTTATTTTTGTTTTATTTTGCTACATTTAGACTAATGACCTCTGAGCAATATTCATCTAGAAACTGCAGTACAGACAAGATAGAAAACATTTCATGGGGTGGAGGTAACAGTGTAGTGTATTACCTTTCAGTGGATGTGTATGAGCTGTAATGATGTGAATCCAATTTTATCTAATGTGGTGAATCTGGCAGTGACTTAAACTTGAAAAAATGCTTAATTATGAAATAAACATAATCAAACCATTTTGTGTTTATACATTTCCTTCTCTTCCACAATACACAACTCAATCTTCATAGAATGGAAATAAGTATGGTCAAGAAAGAATTGATGACCTTGTTATTGTTAGTTTCAGGAAAAAAATGTAACAAATAGCATTAGATATTTGTGTTGATATCATAGCTTTTTGTCTCCTCTCACTTGCCATAGTTAATAATGACTGGTTTACACATAACATGCCGTTGTCACATGTCAACATGTATTTAGGATCAAATGTGATGCCAATTTCACGTGTTCACATGCGATTAATAAGTTATTGCGTGCAATTCTTGTTTTTTTTTTGTAAGGGACTTTGGACTAATATGCAGATATTACCTTGAGAATAAAAATTTGAGCTAGGCATCATGTATGGCAGTTGCAAAAGTGAGATATGAGCTATACAATAGGTATGACAAACAGAACCTGCCGTTGGGTATATGAGCTATATAGGAGACATACACCTTGTATGTACATAAAGGGCCTATATGTGGATAAAAAGAAGCGATATAGGAGACCTATATGCCCTGTATATGCATATATGTGTACCTGAATTTGGCCTATATGCAGCCTAAATGTGGCATATATGCGCATATATGCGGCGTATATGTGGCATATATGCGGCATATAGGTTGCATATATGCGCATATATGTTCATATAGATTCTTTCCATGCGGGAGGGAAAAAGCAGCACATGATGCTGCGATCTAAAGAAATTCAAGAAAAAATGAGAAATAAAGTATTTGACATCTATTGTTTTTTTTTTTTTTTAAAAAGCTGCAAAGCTGTTGAGAGCCATTATCTACAAATGGGGAAAAACTTGGAGCAGTACTGTACCTTCCGAAGAGTGGCCGACGAACCAAATTTCCTCCAAGAGCACATCAACGACCCATCCATGAAGTCACAAAAGAATGCAGAGTAACATCAAACATCTCACATTTGCCAAAAAAAAAAACATATTCTTGGCCGCCGAGACTTTTTGGCCGACACAGGTCATGTAACAGCCGGTCGAAAGTTAACTAAGCGTTTCACAACGAGAACATCCCACCAACCGTCAAACACATGGGTGGGATTGTGATGGTATGGGGCTGCTTTGCTGCTTCAGGACTTGGTGACCCATCATAACTGATGGAACCATGGATTGTGATCTCTACCAGGAAAAATTGAAGGAGAATTTGCAGCTATCTGTTGGTGACCTAAAGCTCAAGCGCAGTTGGGTTATGCTACAGTACAGTGATCTGAATCACACAAACAATTCCTCCTCTGAATGGCTCAAAAGAAACAAAATGAAGGTTTTGGAGTGGCTTGTCAAAGTTGTGAATGCAATTGAGATGCTGTGGTGTGACCTTATACAGTGAGTTAATGCTCGAAAACCCCCCACTATGACTGAATTAAAACAATTCTGCAAACAATAGCAGGCAAAAATTCATCCATCGCCATGAAAAATTCTCATTGAAAGTTATTGCAAACGTTTGATTGCAGTTGTCGCTGTCGAGGTGGCGCAACCAGTTAGCAATTATATTTTTTTGCATTGGTGAAATAAGTTTTGGATAACTTTCTACCGTCAGTAAATTAAACATTTAACAGCAAAATTTTGTATTTACTCACATTGTTTTTGTCTTATGGTAAAATTAGTTGGATGATCTAAAACATTAAAATATGACAAGAAAAAATAGAATAAATTGGGATGGGACCACTGCTTTTACACAGCACTGTGCAGTATCCATGCAGCAGAAAAAATACATCACTTTTTTTCTAAATAATCTCTGAATACAGGTATCATTGTTTGCGAAAATTATTTGATGAATGCCATTTTTTTTAATCTTTATTATGAAAGTGATACAGGGCTGTTAAAGGCTTCCTCAACCACACAAATTTCTGCTGTCGACCTTATTACATTGAAGGCTGCTGGGGGGGTCTTTCGAGAATGCGGTATTTAAGGGGCCATAGGCTGATAACAGTGGTGTGCATACTTCCTGCAGGAAACGGCTTTATGATGATTTATGAAGTTTCATTGTTAAATCTTAGTCCTTGTATTGTTTCTCTTTACCCCTCTGCTGCTGGGCAGTAGTACAGTGCACACCCGGTGCCACCCACTGCCGGAGGTCCACTGTACTGCAGATGTTGGTCCAGCTCTGGCATTTGAACTTGGGGTCAGCATGTGTTAGTGCAGGGCTCAGTTTGATTGGCAGTTTGGCTCAGGCTGTGTTTTTTCGCTGGTGGGTTAGCCTCAGGTGTGTCCTGACAGTGCAATCTCATGGGTGTACTTGCACAGTGTTAGCGTAGCTAGGCCCAAGCGCCTTCAGCGCTCCCCTCATGGTGCTTCAGTTGGCTGCTCTTTGTAGATCTCTTGTTTTGGTGTACAGCAAGCAACCTCTTGACTGGAAATTGTGATGCAGCAAACAAAATGCTGGCATAACAAAATGCTGGTACTTGGTTATTTGTTGCTTGTTGTTGTGTGTACATGCTCAGAGAGCCCAATTACAACATATTTCAATAATTTAATACACGTTCAGCTTGGTTCTCTTTGACTCTGGAAATTTATCCAGGCTTCGCCAGGCTATGAGTCAAACCTGTGAGTCAGCACAGAAAAAAATTCCTTGCTCTGTCTGCTTTGATTGGCAGAAAGATCAAAGAGCAAAAATACAAGGCACCCTGGAAACAGTGACAGACTTTATACAACAACACTGACCTTAAACTTTTCTTGCAAGATGCGACGTGTGAGTGAAAAGTCTGTCGCGCGAGTGCAAAATAATTATACGAAATTTAAAAATTTGTTATGAGGTGATGAGATGTAATTTAATGCATACATGTTACCTGTATGTAGTAAATTGCAACAACAAAAAAAAAACAAAAAAAACAAAAAGAGCCTTGAGGGGCCCTATTTCCTTTCACATTGTGTTCGAGAGAAAGCGAAAATGAGATGGCGATTTCAGTGCTTGACCTGCTCTCTCTGTTTTAAAGAGACGGAGAGGACTGAATTAGGGTCACTGTTGTGCGACTGGTCTCGCGTCCCCCTGCGATGACTCTAAAAGGCCTCATGCACTTCATCGTTGTTATTGGAATTTTTTTTGGCCGCAGGTTATCAGGCAGCTGCTGCGCCCCACTGGCAAAATCTATTCATGCCTGCCTTCCTCTCTGCCCTGCTGTCGCGCAATTGATTTCTCTCTTCCCTCCACTAACCACTCCCCATTCTCTCCAAATCGCTCAATACAAAACATTTAATTTATGTGCGTATGGCCGCTTTGATGACAATCAGTGTTTCATTTCTAGTTTCCATCCTCATCCCCTTTCTTCTATTTAACCAGCCAGAGATAAAGACGGAGCAGATAAATCGCACTTCTTGATTTCCGATTTTGAAATCTTATATCAAATTCAATATAAAAGCAATAGCAGAGCCGAGGCTGCAAAAATCTTGGTCAATTTTTATTTTTGATACACAATACTTACAACAGAGTTTATTTTAAACAGTTTATTTTGTAAAATGCAGCTTTTTCATTGCTAGTGCAACTGCAACTGACTTAATGTGTCCCGGAAAGAAAAAAAAAAAAAAAAAAAACACTTACTTTGCCTCAGAGCTGATTTTATATTGAACATTCCTGGGCGAATGGGCTTAAATTCATTGCGTATAATTTATAGTGGCACTGTACATACAGTAAATCTCCAACTGAACTACAATGTGCGACCAAATTTCCGCAGTATACATATTTCTTTTGATCATGGTGTCGGAGGCATTTTCTGTGGAACTACTACACGGAAGAAAGAGGGTAAGTAATTTGCTTGTGTTGCTACATGTTATATTTAGGTAACGCTTCTGTGAAGTTCACTCCAGGAAGCGCGCGCAGGCTGCATCCCCTTAATGGCAGGTGTCCTGCCCGAAGGCGTGCGATATCAAGACCACATGTCGACTGCCAGGCTTTCATCTTCCTCTTGTTCTTCACCTCACTGTTCTGCTACATTGTTGCACTCAAACAGATGCCACATAGGCTAAAAACTGTGCAGTAAAGCAATCTCTATGCTTTAAGAAATGTGATCTGTGATGGCAAATTACTTATTTTAAAATACACAAGGTTATTTGTCGACTAAATGATACAAATGTTCAATTAAATAATATAGAGAAAATGTTCCATCATGGAAATACAGGGTGTTTCAAAAAGATGGACCTGATTTGAAATCGCTATATCTCTGCAACCATTTGTAACTTTTTGTCTAAGTGTGCCATGTTGCTATCAAGACATATACTGCATTGAAATTGGGTCCATCTTTTTTGAAACACCCTGTATTACTTTAGAGAGTTTACAGGACACTTCACTGGCCAAGTAAACTGGAGAACTGTAGAACTATGAGAGTTTGTTTTAAAATCTCTGTTTTTTATAGATATACCTTTGTTTTATGGCTGCCTCGAGATCAATCAAATTTCAGTTTTCATAATAATTTTGCCATACTCTGATGTAATCTATGATCTTTTAATATGGTTAATCTATTTTCATTCTTGTTGACCTATGTAAAGGTTTTGATCACATTTATTTGTTTGCATCCTAAAAACTGTCCTAAAATGCATTCCTCAAACCACGCATACGTCTCGGATAATATCCAATTTATTTAAAAGTTGTGTGGAGGTTGTCTTTTTTTTTTTTTTGTTGTTGAAGAGTTTGTGTCCGCAGGCCCAGATGTATCAGCAAGGGTGTTGAACTGCATCTGCCAGCCAATCTCAAAAGTCTAATGCTCCATTAAACAGAGTCCACACGGTAGTATTTATTTATTTATTTATTTGGTATGCACAATGTGGTATCAGGATTGAGCTGGGATCACCTCCCATTCTGTCTTTGTTTCGCCGTTGATTTCAAAATGGTCCCCAGCAGCTTGTTGCACCCCACTGTGGCTGGGCTAGCAGATTTTTTCTTTGTAATCTTTAGCATGGAGCCAACTGCCCAACCATGTTTAGATGAAAGATGAGTGACAGAGTTGAGCTTCTGATTACCAACAAACACAGATTCTAATACGCTGTCTCTTGCAATGGTCCTCATGCAGACGACAGACTCCAATAGTGAATAAAAAGCCAAATGTTATTAAACACCAAATAAACTTATGTACGTGCACAAAGGAAACCGCTGAACTTATACACCTAATCTGAGCCCATTTGCCCCAAAAAATTATGGTCTTATATTTTATTTTTATTTAACCCATATTTTACCAGGTAGTCCCGTTGAGATCAATGATCTCTTTTTCAAGAAAGACCAGGCCAAAATGGCAGAATAAGGTGTTACAGACAACATGACAATAACAAGAAAACATACAGTGTACACGCTAAGATGTAGACAACTTCATACATCGATGGTCGTAAAAGGATATTCATTTAACTGTGGACTTACATTAAATAACTATGGGCATAAACAAGTACCAACCAATTTATTCACCATTGTACTAATAACAAATGTAAAATCAAACAAAGACACAAATTCGCTTAGTTTCAAATCTTCTTAAAGATTATTCCAGGTGAGGGGAGCAGAGCACTTAAGAGCTTTCATTCCCAAATTGGTCCGTGTACTTGGGACAGACAATAAAATCATATCTTTAGATCTCAAACTACGTTGTATATCTACAGTCAGATTTCAGTGCAATCAAAGAACAAATATAAGAAGGGAGTTTACCTAAAATAGCTTATAAATAATAAATAAACAAATACCAATGACTGAGCTGACGCATGGTCAAAGATGACCACCCAGCTCTGGCATAAAGAGTACAATGGTGAGTAAGGGCTTTACAATTTGTCACAAATCTCAATGCACTGTGATAAACACTATCTAACTTTTGTAAACAATGTGCAGGTGCATGCATGTATAAAAGGTCACCATAATCAATAACTGATAAAAAAAAAAGTAGCAGAAATCAGTTTTTTTATAGCCTTAAAAGAGAAACAGAGCTTATTTCTATAATAAAACCCCAATTTCAGTCTCAATTTTTTAACCAGATTTTCAACCTGGGGTTTAAAAGACAGTTTTAAAAGTCTTATGATATTCAAGGACTGCGAATGAAAAATGTGCAGAGATTTTTATCGGGTGAAACAAAATATCTTAAATACTTTCATATTGTGCATGTCAATGGCTTGATTGTAGGTTTCAAATAGTGGAGAGAAGATAATGGATCTGTCAGAAGCATAAAGCTTATTGTGCATTAACGCAGATGATGAAGCATTGTGAGTGTTACCTGGCTCTCTGATTAGGAAATTTCCTTTTATTTAGGGAAAATATCCTTTTTTATTTCCTGAGTAAAACTGAGTTATCTCAGGAAAAACGATAAATTATTGATTGGGTGTATTTTCGATAATAATTTATCAAGTTAGGCAATGAATAAAGACGTACTCAAATTAAAGTGGGAATTACTTTCAACAACTCAGCCCTGATTCTTCTGTTCAATGATTTAAATCTGATTTATGATCTTTATGATCATGAGACACGTGGCTGCTCAGCGATTTTCATTCCTTTTAGATTCAGTAGTTCAAAAAGTCACAATTCATGTAAGATTCTGCTGAACTTCTGTGGAACAAGCTTCTGATACCCAGCAAACAATTTCAACCAGGATGGGCGACAATATTTCTTGGCATTAATGCTAATGATGCTAATTAATGCCAATAATGATTTAAAATACTTAAAGGATTAAATGAAGAGTTTTCCACAGAGGCTTCATGCAGCACATGCATTTAATATCATAATAAATGTGACATAATACCTTCATAAATCATACATAAGTAAATGTCATGCTTTACGAAGTATGGCATAACACTTATGTAGCATATTATGCCAAATATAGCATTACCAACAAAGTCACCATATGCCATGGAATGAAGACATAAATCATTCTTGCATGATCATGATGCTTTGTTGTGACACTATTCCTGATGTCACCTGATATCAATCAACAGTCACATCAACCCAAGGGAAACTAGTCCCTCCAACTACAGTCATAACAGCAGTAAGCATCTCTGGACTCTAAAGTGATGTCTCAAATTTTGCTCATCATTCCATAAGATTTCTCTCGAATTTCTAAACTCATACTCTACCTTACTTTACGACAGTACGCCAATAGTAATAGAAATTATTCTATAGTTACTGTAAATACTTCAACAATATTTCATCACAAAGGATTAGCTACTCCTCCCATATCACTGTACTGTGTAATGTCATGCATCTGGGAAGCTGATACTGTCCCACTGCTACATTAATCATTCAATGGTGTTATCAACCGTGGACAAGGGTTAACATAGGCATACTGACCCATCTGTGGGTATATGCAACCCCAAATGCAGCAGGGTGCAATGCCTTGTGTTTTGTGACACAATCATTCCATAACCATCATTACAATCTTAGTGACTTGTGCCACAGTAACCCTTCTGTTGGTTTGTACTGAGTGGGATAGCCTTTGTTGCCCTCACGCATCAATAAGCTCTGGGAACCTAACATGCTATCCCCAGTTTGTGGTTTGTAACTCCTAGGACGTTTGGACACCATGGATGACCAGGGTTACCCCTCAAGTTTTCAAGATGGTGCGACCCAACAATCCATCCGTAACAATTTTGCCTTCATCAGAGATGCTCAGGTCTATGTGCTGGCCCATTTCTCTCACATCCAACATGACTACAAAAACTGACTGTTTGTTTATCATATAATGATAATTGTAATGTTTCATTCATTGTAACGTTTTGGCCCATTGGCATATGCTGTAAAACATGTATGCTTAATGTTGTGAGGTTATGTTGAGCCTTTATATTAAAGGCATTACCATGCACCATTCTGAATTACTGCCTTATCAATCATTCAAAGATGCATTATGTATGGCGAAATACTGGCAAAGACCAATCAGGATATATAATGGAATACTACAATGTACTATGTATGTTCATCAATGATGTAAAGCCATACCTTAAGTTAGGGCAAAAGCATTGATAAGGTCTGAATGCATAACTGTGTACATTACTGGAAAAAGAATGGATTTGCCGATCTTTCATGTTTTAAGACATAATTTATTGTACTAGTTTAGATATTATAGCATGTAGTTAGTGTTGCACGGTTCAAGTATATGTAAACTCAGTAACACGGTGGAATAGTGGTTAGCACTGCCGTCTCACACATACACTGTATAAAAAGATGGACGCAGCTTCCGGGTCTGAAAAGTGAGGCCAATGCGGAGAACTCTAAAAAACTGCATTCTATTTAATGGCCAGAAGATGGCGATGTTGGTGGTTGCAGAAAGAAGTTCAATGCTATAGAAGTCTATGAGAAAATGACCCTACTTTCCCACCTGATTTATTATTTCAATAAGGATTTTCCACATTATTTTATGCCATCTATTGCAAGTTTCAAGTCTCCTACGATATATCATGATGTTCATTTTTGTAAATGATGGTCCCAAATAGACTAGAATAAAGGATAAAGCCAGAATATATACGTTGTACTTTAGGGGCGTGGCAATCCTCTGGTCCTCGTCAGATAAGGTCAGACCCACCCGTAGATCCACCCCTCGATCCTCCCTGGATCTTCAAGTCATGCTCTTGTCCAATAGGAATCACATCCGGTTTCAAAATGACAAAATGGCACTGTTCAAATTGCCAAAATCGAGGCATCCTAAATGGTGTGCTGAAACCAATAGGTGACCTCACGGTTGCTTCGTCCATCTTTTTATACAGTCTATGGTCTCACAATTAAGAGGTTCCAGGATCGAGCCAGGGCCTCTCTGTGTAGAATTTGCATGTTCTCCCCATCTTTGCGTGGATTTCCCCCTGGTACTCTGGTTTCCCCCACCCAATGCCCCTGACCAACGCTCTGGTTTTAGACCTGAAGTTGGTCCCCAGGTGCTGTTCTGTGGCTGCCCACTGCTCCCAACTAATAGGATGGGTCAAATGCAGAGGACAAATTACCTCACAGGGTTCAATAAAGCATATCTCATCTTATAAGAGTTCAGTGAATGACCAAACCTGGAGTGTTCAAAGGTTCATGTTATCTTTCGGGGAAAGAGCATGAGAGTGTGTGAATGCAATATCCACATAAAATACTACCTCTTCAATACTAAGCCTTGAGGAAATATAACATTACCTTCAAGACCTAACATTTATCTTACCCTTTGAGGGTCTTTCCCTTGATTCAAGGCATCTTCATTCCCCATACTGTGGAATCAATTTTTTTACGTACAAAAAGTGTACGATCTGTGGAACAAAAGCTTTTTAAGTGCTAGCATTGCAGGTACTTGTGACATCAAATTTTCTTTCACCTTCCTTGGACTTTAAAGGGTATAATAATCAGTTATTTGGGAATCCTCACTCTCAGTGAAATCAACCTCACTGTATTCCTGACATTTTAAGTGGGCCATCTGTCCAAATGTCTCCCTGAATTTTCGTTCTGATCATTCCCTCCGCTTATTCATGAACCATGGGAGTTCGGCTTTGTAGTCTCCCTGTAGCCGCTGCGGTCCACCCCCACTGAACACATCTATGTGCTTGCATGAAGTGTCTTTCATGGAGCTGAAAATTCTCCGAGCCTTCGATCACTTGCTGCCTATCTGCAGTTTCCCACCTCCTTCTTATTGAGGATTTGATGCAGAAAATGACCTCCTCTCCAACAAAGCACCCATACATTGCTCTTGATCATTTTTTAGGCCCCCTGGAATGAGGTCACAAAGAAGGATTCCTTGATCATGAGCTGACTATTAGCATTGTTTTAACTGAAGATGTTTCTTTTTTCTATTCAACCAGTGCAATTAATTATCAGAAAAGTGGACACACACATTCTCTCTCTCTCTCTCTCTCTCTCTCTCTCTCTCTCTCTCTCACACACACACACACACACACACACACACACATATGCACACACATTTCTACAGTAAAACTCTGCATTCTTCTAAAGGAATACCAGAAGATTCCTTGATTTACTTCCTTTGTTCTGTAAATGCTTTTGACATGCAGCAGAAATAGAAAATGACAAAGAGCAGAAATGGCCATGTTTTTCTTGTTAAAGGTTAAAATGCACATAATTATAGACAGATAGACAGTTGGATATTTGTACCCACCAGCGCAATTCAGATATTGCATTTATGAAGCAGTCTGAAATGGTGAACAGAGTGAGTTCACTGAACACTTTTTGGCTGTATACACGGCCAATATGAGCACACACAGGCAATTTTTTGTTGATTTGCATCTGTATCTCCTCTCTCACTCACATCCACAAACATACACACATGTAAGCAAACTTAAAATGGATTTGTATTATCTGTTTATCTCAAAAACGGATGAGCTCAACGGAAATTCTTTGAAACCTTAGTTAAGTGACCACAGCGGAGGTTTGGGTCTTTTCCCTGTAGAGGAAAAGACGGAGTATGATCTGATCACATGATTTGTTTCAGTCTGCATTTGTAATTAAAGCGTTATTTATGATGGTGACACTGTATTACTCAAACTGAAAGTGGACAGTGAGTCTACAGTATCCAGTGTCTAGTGGAAGCTGGAGAAACAGCTCACCGTCTTCCCTCAGTCACATGCTAATTACACCTTCGTGCAAATTAATTGAAACTAGTTGTGAAAAAGGTAAATGATGGATTTTATTTTTTTTATATTTCAACTGGACCATTGTTATGAATCAGATTGATTTACTCATTTTAATACATAATATGACCTTCTCAGTTTTTAAGACTGAGAGACTGACATCAACTGTACTTGCTATATCCCTGTATGACTTGCCTATGTGTTCGTGCAAAGTCACGATCTTCGCGTGCTTTCTTTAGGGCACATCCTTCACAGACAATGTTGATTCACAATTAACTACCCAGGAAAACAAAAGACCACAAATAACCAAGAAACATGCGCTGCAATACAATTGATATAATAACTGCACATGCCCAATCTTTACATATTGAACCCAACAAATATTAAGAGATTTCTTATGCAGTATGATCTCATTTTGTGCTGCTGAAAGGAATGCGAAAATTAAGACAAAAAGGCAGGTTTTTGCTTGAGATCATGAATTGGGATCAAAGACTGAAAAAAATTTGTAGCTTGTCACAAGTAATTTGCACAAGGGTGTATGAAGAACACAAGTCCAGTGGATTTTCAACTCAGAAAACCCACTCCAAGAACATGCAGAGAATGTTGTACTTTGATTTGAAGGGGCACCACCAAGATTTTTATAACCTTAACAAAAATGAGTGATTTTTCTCACAATTTTTTTTTCCCTTTTTTTCAGTTATTTGGTTAGTTTCCTGCTTATATATGAAGCAGATTTAAGGCTTATTTTAGAGGTTCATTTGACATTGGTTATTAAGATTGAACGGCCTTTTGAAAATGAGTTTTTGTGATGCCATGTGATTTTTGTTGATGCATTCTTACGTACTACTCCAATGCCCATTCCAATATTCCTAAGATTTACGATTGCTCCAGTTTCTATAGAGTTGAATTGAATCTTTTTTTTCTCTTCTATCATATTTGCTTGAATCAGCATCAATAAATTTCATCACCCTTTGCTTTTCTGCCATCTCTGCACCTCCTCTACGCATGTGACTTACTCGTTATCTGAAGAAATAATCGACTCCATCCAAAACATTGCAACAGTCATGTAGTGACTGTATCTCCATACTGCGTCTCCAGTGCTGTGTCTCTATCTCCGTCTTGTCCCCTTCTTGTCACTGCTGACATTTTTATTTTTTTCTGTGCTCTCATATTGTGACAAGCTGTCAGATATGCATCACTTTTGCTCGTGCTCAGTAGAAATTATACAGTCACGTATCAGGAGGGCTGAGGATTATGACAATCTACGGAGCCCATGGGGTGGTTCTCATCTAAGAGCCTCATTATCATGGAGGAATAATAGAATAGACAGTCCTTCTCAATAACACTACGTATTTACTCTCCACTTCAGCAGCATTATCCATGGGTTGCCAAGTTTTCATGTGCTGTTGCAGGCCACTGTTACGGTATAAAAGAAACACTCGGGGTCATATTAGATTGTAGGAACAAACAAGCTAAGTGATGGTATGGGTTGGAGGATATGTTGGAAATCTGATAATCACAGTAGATCAGGGGTCTCACACTGGTCCGTAAAAGGGCAGAGGGGCTGCGGATTTTCAATCCATCCAAGCAGAAGCACACCTGATACAACTAATTTCATCAACTGATCACAGCCTGCACAGTTAATTAGTTGTATCAGGTGTGCTTCTGCTCAGTTGGGATGAAAAAGGGCCGAGAGGCGGCAGGTGAACAGACCAGTTTGACACCCCTGCACTAGATGATGAAAATGTAACTACGTAAAAAAAAAAAAAAAAAAAAAAATAAAATAAAAAAATAATACATGAATGTCAATTCAACAGACATGGGATATAATTTCTATGATAAACACCAGAATTACATCCAGGTGGAGTGATTGCCAAGTTCATAATGAATGTGTATCTCAGTACAGTCATGTTTGTGTACAAAAATTACGAGGGGAAAAAAAAAACGGACCAGTTTCCAATTTCTGTACACAAAATTATGGGATGTCCTATATCCCCCTCAAAACAGGCTGATATCAGGCAACGTCTTACTACACATTCCAAATGACTTCTTCATTGAACTTGAAGGGACATATAGACACATTTTTCCTTTACGGATGGCTGCTTTGTGTCAAAGACTCCCTTTATGCTTTTCTTCTGCGGTGAGTTAAAACAGTGGCATTCCTTCCACACCTGCTGGGAGCGCATGTAGCTAATAGGGCCAGGGTTGACGCTAACTAGTTCATCACAAAGTCATAGCAAAGCAGCGCCTGTTATACAGTTTTGCGGTTTTTTTTTTTTTTTTTTTTTTATTTTGTGGTGATTGTCATTTTGAGCCAAGGATGGCGCAGGTTGAAGCTTTGTAAGAGACCAGCCTGAAAAACACCAGGAAAACAAAAACAGATTGGGGCCCCCCCCCCCCACACACACACACACACACACACACTCACACACACACACACACACACACACCCCCACCCAACACCCTTCCTACAGCACCTTTGATCTGATTCATGAAGCTCCTTCCTGTTTCACTGGCCTTTTTGCCCCTCCGTCTCTTCCAGTATATCTGAACACCATAACTTCTGCCTATGGATGCTCATTTGTGAGATCCCATGCCTATTTCTCCCCATCCAATCACCTCTCTTTACCCCCTTTGCTTCATTATATCCAGGGTCTGGACAATGATGGCTTAAAACATTCATCCATATTTTTTTTTACCAGTTCCTGAAGCAATTTAGCCATTTTAGTAATTCAATTATTTTTAAGAACAGTAGTGTTTTTTTTTTTTTTTTTTTTTTTTCACTGTAGGCTACTTCCACAGAGTACATGCCCTTCAGCCTGCAGCCTTTATCTTCCTCATGCCTTTGTTCCATGTTTGAAGACAGACGCTGGATGGTGTTTTGTATTTTGGCAGTTCTGATATGATCTTTCCTTTATAGTGAATGTCTTGGTTAAAGATCGCGGATGTCAGGTTGCACCTCAGGAATAATGAAGAAAAGTTGGGGAGGTGGCAGGTAATCTTACTTCCAAGAACTCATAATTTCATTACCTCCGCCTAGGAGGTTATGTTTTTGCCGGCGTTGGTTTGTCTGTCTGTGTGTTTTTGTACAAGATAACTCAAAAAGTAATGAACGGATATCTCTGAAATTTTGTGGGTGGGTTGCTATTACATCAGGGATGGACCCTATTGGTTTTGACCGCGATCTGTCCAACAAATGGCATGGCGGTGGTATGCGCTCTACCGAGTGCCCTTCTAGTTTAACAGATTTAATGGGCTAATTCAAATTTGGAATTCATTTTGACCAGTATAATCTTTAATGTTATGGTTTACAGGCCATTTTTTATGTTACCAATGACCATTAAATGAACAGAAAATTATTGCTTATTTTGTGCTGGTAAAACCAATGATGCTAGAGCCAGACTCACACCATACTCTTACTCTATTAGCAGCCATGGCAACCTTGCTCTGTGATAAGACATTTAATACTACATTGAATCCTTTCTCTCAGTGTCATAGCAATTGGTGGTTTATTCACAGTGATTACCCTTGTCTTGATACGCAGTCATTGCAATGTGTTTGTTTTTGAAAAATAAAAAAATTTTAAAAATCCAGCAACAAGCTAATGCCAGTTATTGACCAAATCCGAAAGAGAGGGACTGCTGACGATCAGCTGAGATGAGTTATGGAAACACAAATACTGCATAAATACTGTTGAAAATACACTTTCAGGAATCTATCCTTAACATCCGTGTCTCGCCATATCTTGGTGGTTTGGATTTTCTTTTCACTCAGTGCAATTGGAATGCATTTTTCATGCACACACATATCTTCAATAGCAAGAGAGCAAAACTTCTAAGTCTGAAAGCAAATGCTCGCTGAATTGTGTTAAAATTAAACCTCGGTCAGAAGAACAGTTCACTTTGATTAAATAAAATGCACGTCTTTATCATCTGGATGATTAGACACGCAGGCCATGGCGTTGGCTTCCCACACTAGTCCGGTTGGCTCGCCTCGATGGAAAACCCGTTAGAAGAAGCCACACACATGGTCCTCATCAGGCACATCATATGGGCCTGATGATGGTGTGTTGCCACAGTAATGTGCGTCATCTCACTCATAACCAGAAATGCAGGGACTTCAAAAGCTCTCCTCTATGGCCCTTGTGTGAGTTTCACGGTCTCGGCCTTGTTTTGAAGTCAAGCTCTTCTTTTGGCAGAGCGAGATCTTGTGTTTACACAACTGGCTTCATGCTGGAAGTGTCTCTTTCCTGCCTGTCAGTCCTCATTAGTGAAATAAGGCTATCTCTTGGTGTTGGAGAAGTGATCTCAAACAGAAAGAAAATACCTCAAGCTGGGACATTTGAGCTTGGCTGAAAATGATAACTTCTTTCATCTCAGATCCAGGTCTCCAAGACCCAGAGGTCAGCAGTATTAGAAGTTAAAATTGTTATGCGACACACTCAGCGCCACAGGCCAGCATGAGAATAACCAACAGTACTTTTGCTCTTGCTTACAATCACTTTCATGAAAAATATTTTTTAGATACAAATATAGCTGGGGGAAGTAGAAAGCACATGTGGCTTGGGACTATTAGATAATTTAATGCATTGGTATTATCCAAGTAAGTGACGACAAGATATCTAAAATATTGTGTATTTTATTTGATAAGGATGACTTAATATGCTTCTATTTATCTAACTTATCTTTATTATTTATTATTTTTGGACATGTCTAATGCATGTAATACTTATTCGGTGTCTGAACTATTTTGAAAAATACAAGAACCCAAAGAGCAGTACTACATGGATTAAACAAGGGAAAACTTTCAACCTTTAACCTACAAACTTTCCAAATCAATTGGTGATGATTTATTGAAAGAGTCGACTTGGAAAGATAGGTGAAATTTTAAATCAACCACGATGATTTGCATTGATAAACACATTGTTTACGTAAAGTTGTGCTTGATATTTTCTTCCTGGAAATGTTTTTAAATAAGAATAAATTGCTTATATTCATCGAGTTCAAAAGCATGTTTACATTACCAGAGCCATTTTAGCTTTTTGAGGGCCCTATGCTGTAACAACCCTTGTGTGAATGCCTTCAGCAACTTGTATGTCTATTAGAAGCACATCTCTGATTGGTTCAAATCTTGCATATTTTCCTCTTCCCAATTGTGTCTCGTTTCATGGTTATTTTCTAATGGCTCTGTAGCATGTATTTCAACTCCCTGCTTTGAGTTGCAAGTTGCTGGATTGCAATTTGCTATTTGAGCTTAGAGCCAGTCAGTATTCTGAGTAAAAACTCATTGTTTCTAATAAGTGTAACATAACAGCAAGTTGCAGAAGCTTTTCTCTTCACTCAGTTAACTCAAGCAAGCTTCTAAGCATAGTCCGGGTCCAGGATTGGGACCGCATTCAAGTTAACCCCTCACAAGTCAGTTCCTCTGTCCAGAATAATAGGAACAAGCTCCCAAGCCTGATCGGGGTCTAGGTTTGGCACTGCGTTCTTGCTAATCCTTCCAAGTCTGTTCGTCTGTCCAGTTTGTTAGGAACAAGTTCCCAATCTTTCTGCGGTCATCAGGATTGGAACCAAGATTTGCAGCTACTCCATCCTCCTGTGGGACAGTTTGGAGCGGACAGAGTGTGCCCTCCACCCGGCTGCTATCCTGGAAGCCACTGGCTGGCAATTGACATCTCTGCATCGCCTGTTACATGTGTGTTGAACTGTGCTCCCCTCATCTGGAGTTTGTTAACTATATATAAAAAAAAACTCCTCACTATAAAAATATGATTTTTGAATAATTGATTGCTTTGGTTGGCCCTGGTTTCCTCAATACAAGACGAAGCCAAAGGTATGCAAACAGGCCTGGGTCTGGGGCTCTGTTCATCGTTTGGGTTCAGTATCTTAGCGCCGCTGTAAATATTGATGCTGTCACTCACAATGATATTTCAGGTAGTTCTGTACCTCCAACGGCTTGGAAAAGACCTTTTCCTATTTCAACATGGCTGTCAGTTTCCTCCTTCAATATCACAATGCCCCCATGCACAGAGCATGGCCCAAAAGTCGGTTTATCAAGCCTGGACTATAACTTGACCAGCCTGGACAAAGCTCCGGTCTCAACTTGCAAATGAGTGATTAAAATGAATCCGTTATCTATCCAAATCAAACCTACTCAAAAGGTTTCCAATTTACCCATCAGGACAAGTGTTGGTCACGGCTGACGTGTGACCAAGGCTGGCATACTATCTTGCAATTTGTGGAAATCTTTCTACATAAACCAGTGCCAAAAGAACGAGTTTAGTATCGATATTTAAAATCAAGTCTATTGGCATCGTGCTGAGAAACAGGAAGGGAATTTCTTATTAAAATGTATAATTGAGTCAGCTTGACAGCCCAATAAGTTCCAGCCCCGGCCATGTTGCCTGCATGACATCAACCTTAAGCTGACATAATTGAGGCGTCCTGATAAAATACACATTATCTGGTCATGCTTTGATACATTTTTTAGCTAATTAACAAAGGGAATTTCATTACTGCTCTTTAAGTAAGTAAAAAAATGCTAATTCCTTCATTACTAGCGACAGATGTCATTTTTCCCTGGCTCCATGGGGATGAGATTAAACACAAACCCTGCGGAGCAGATTGTGCAGTGTCACCGGATATTCAAATGGAAACATTTGTTTAATGGAGCTAAATGTGGCATGCCCATATACCCAGGTAGGAAAGTTTTGAAGGGCAGAAATGCTGGAGAAGAACCCCTGAGCTCCCACTGCCAGGTGCAACCTGAGTTCTACCAGTCCAGCACTCCCCAGGAGCAGCCATGTTTTTGGAAACTTGTCTTTCATGGCAGGTGGCGTCGCCATGACAGGCTACCATCTGTTTCAAACCAGGTGCTGTATGGTGGCAGAGTGAGACATGTTTTCATGTCTGTGTCTGTGGACATGGTCTTCTCAACCAGTTTCAGGTGGATTTTGATGATGGGGTCTTTAGAGGAGGAAGCAGGGGGACTTCCATTTATCCAGTGAGTGCCACATGCTGTCACTGTCCCAGCCAGTGTCTGACAAACATTCAGATAACTTCTGGTAGTATAACTGAAAAAAAAAAAAAAAAGTACGCATATGAAAGAAGATATGTTGCATACCATGTTCCGTGGTTCAGCATTGTAGAGCCTACTGAATCTCAAAATGTTACATGTCTGTGGAATGGGGGAAAATATTCCACCATCATCTCAGTGCAAGCTTATTAGCTTTTTTTTAAAATCTTCTCCTTTTACTGTTCCCGCTATACTTAGTCAACCATTATAAATCTCCTGTTGTCCACTGATTGGCATCAATTTCACTCAGACTGAATAGGTCATTGGTATCCAACTAAGCAGAATTAACATGGGACAGATTTGGTGTGGTGTCACACAGTGCCCTTATCATATGATGAGAAATAATGGGTGGCTGCTTGGTAGGGCAATGCATTTGCAAAGATGAGACTCCTTCATCAGTCCATTCTACACCCAACTTATAGGTACAAATCAATTCATTTCTATCAAACTCTTTAGGGTTACTGACTCATACTGAGACACATTTCTGCTGTAGAAAACATTTTCTGAGCATTTATTCATGTAAGTACACACATACAAACATACACCTGATCATCTTCAATCATGTATACCTCAGAAATGTCTATAGGATTACAATGTATATTTTGCAATAAAGATCTAAGATTTTTTTTTGTCAATTTCACTTCTAGCAGTTAGAAATGATCACATATAGAGCAATTTATGCAGCTAAAATACAGCCCCCATTCCGAAATAGTTGGGACGAAGTGTAAATTGTGAATACAAAATGCAATGACTTTCAGATCACATGAGCCAATTTGTTATTTACAATAGAACATAGATAACATTTCAAATGTTGAAACTGAGACATTTTACATTTTTATCCACAAAATGAGCTTATTTAATTTTTTTTGGCTGCAACAGGTCTCAAAAAAGTTGGGACACAGGCAAAAAAGGGCTAAAAAAGCAATTAATATATAAGAGAATCAGCTGAAAAAACATTTAGCAAGTAAATAAGTTAACTGGCATCAGGTGTGTAACATGATTGGCTATAAAAGGGATGTCTTAGAGAGGCTGAGTCTCTCAGAAGTAAAGATGGCCAGAGGCTCTCCAACCTGTGAAGGTTTGCGTAAAAAAATTGTGGAATACTTTAAAAACAATGTTCCTCAACGTCAAATTGCAAAGGCTTTGAAGGTCTCATCATCGACAGTGCATAACATCATCAAAAGATTCAGAGAAACTGGAAAAATCTCTGTGCGTAAGGGACAAGGCCGAAAACCTTTACTGGATTGAGAAAATTTGGTGCATAATTAAATGAAAAGTCCATCAAAGGAGAACCAAAACTCTCAAGCAGCTGGAAGCCTGTATTAAACAAGCGTGGGATCAAATTCCAATGGCTAAACTCAAGAAACTTGTCTCCTCAATGCCCAAACGCCTCCACTCTGTGTTAAAAAAGAAGAGGGGATGCTACACCATGGTAAACAGGCCCCTGTCCCAACTTTTTTGAGACCTGTAGCAGCCATCAAATTTGAAAAGAGCTCATTTTGTGGATAAAATTGTAAAATTTCTCAGTTTCAACATTGCCATCTTATCTCTGTCCTATTGTGAATAAAATACTGGCCGGTGTGATTTGAAAGGCATTGCGTTTTGATTTTATTCACAATTTACACTTTGTCCCTACTACTTCGGAATTGGGGTTGTAGCTATTAAAGACATGCAAATTTACGGTAAGCTTCATTCAAACACCCAGAAATTTATTCAAGCAACTCAGGAGCATTGCATGACTTGTACCCATTTTGGGAATCAATTTTGAAACATCTCAGTTTGAATTACTTTCCATTTTCAACATGCTGCCAGGCCATCTTACATGAATTAATCCACAAAGTATAGACTGCTTTGAAAAAAAAAAAATATTAACTGCAAAATACAACATGTGAATCAAGGTGACTTAAAAACACACAAGACAAAATAGTAGAAAAATGTGCAGCACTTACAGTGAGAGCAAGCAGGACGGATATGTATGGTGGAAATACTTGGACGGGAAGGAATTCTGAGTTAAAATGGCATGAATTTAATTCAGTGGGAACCTAAATTACGCCTTGTGGCTGTAAATTGAGGAAGTGGACTTGACCCATGGTACTCAGAGAACTGGTTATCTGCAGTGAAGGATAACAAGATCTCTGTTCTTTCTCTCTGAAGCTGAGAATGTGACTTGAAGCACAGTTAAACTAACCTTGAATGGTAGAGCAAAGACATGCAAAATAATAAGAGTAAAGATTATAAGATTACTGATTGAAATGCTCCACGAACACAATCTTCAGTTTTAAGAAAGAGCGGAAAAAAAAATGTGGGCGTAATGGTCTCTCTGAGACAGAGGGAGAGAGTGGTGGCAAAGGCTCTTTCAACGAGCCAAACATAAAGTGAAAGCCTATAGCCTTTGCTTCCACCTTCTTATGAATACTCTTCAGTATAATGATGTCTCTGGTGATAGCACACACTGCCCCACTGAATACCACTTCTCTCTCAATGTTATACCCCTTACTTCTTTTCTCATATATCACAGATAATCATAGCCTCAAGAAAAAAAAAGTAATTTAATATACTTTACTTTGGACGTTTGCATTTTTGGCATTTGACAAATGTTCTTCATCCATTATTTTGGTCAATATTCAAATTC
Source organism: Gymnothorax javanicus (assembly GCA_029692085.1). NCBI lineage: Eukaryota > Metazoa > Chordata > Actinopteri > Anguilliformes > Muraenidae > Gymnothorax > Gymnothorax javanicus. The sequence goes on along the minus strand of CM056210.1, from coordinate 37,942,005 downwards.
AAATTTATTGAAAGGATAATGCAACATCTCGTTTTCAAGGGGGGTCCTTATTACAAACAAACCAGAGATACACAAACTAAACATAAAATGATGGCAAATAAACCTTGACAATACAATACAGTCAAGCAAACACACATAGATAGCTCACCCAGCCCTATCATATCCCCAACAGTCTAATTCCCTAATAATGTGAAATAGAAAAGAAAAAAATTGAACACAATCCGTGAGAGTACAGTCCTGGAGATCAGTGGACAAACATCTGAAAATAAAATACATACATTAAGAGAGTAGACAAATTGTTGCAGTCATGGGTGAGGACACAAGTTGTACTTGGAAACAGGAACAAGTAGTTTGAAGATGATTAAATAGGTTTGCTTTAAACAGATGAAAGGAGGTAATGGACCTAATTGAGAGGGGTAGGTTGTTCCAGTTGGACGGGGCTTTCAATTTAAATGCACGACGATCAATTTGTTTCCGAGTTTTGGGAGTAGAAAAGAACAGATGCTCAGTACGCCTTTGATTATATGAAGAATTAAATCGAATGGATCAACTGCAAGGCATCATAATTGACAGTTTATTTGTGTACTGTAAATGAACTTGAATCTTAACAAGCAGCACTTATGTCAATGAAACAACATTGTTTGCCAATCTCAGCTCTATCGATTTCCGATCTACCAAATCTGTGCTTATCTAAATCCCATTGTCCCATGGCGTGGAGCTACAGCTCTCTCTTCATTACATGTCCTGGCATCACAGAATGCAGATACATTGCATATTGATCTGCATACCCATTTATGCCCCTGGAATCAGATATAAATAATTCCAAAACCCATATTATGGCTTATCATTATATCCTCAAAACAAAGTGTTCTGGAATATTATGGATTTGCCATGTGCGATACCATCGCTGTGGATCCTTTGTGTTAGCGCGATAACTCGGAAAACTCAGTAGGACCACAATTGCAATGCTGATGACCGCACAAGGCTTGGGTGTTCCTAATAAACTGGGCAGGGGGGCAGACTAAAGGATGATTAATAGGAGTGTGGTCCCAACCCTGGAGACTGAGAGTTAGGCTCAGAAGCTTGTTTCTATCAGTAAAGTTGGGAAAAGTACATCTGTATTTAACTATCATTAAAGATAACAAATAATTTCCAGACATGATAAACTTTAGGAAAATACTGACTGGTTGCAAAAGGGCTAATAGCAAGTGACAATACAGCAACTGTCACTCTCAACAGAAGGGTATGCCAACACACACTTACGGGAATGGGAAACATGAATGCATAACACCTAGTGGAGGAGGAACACAGGACATTAAACCAAACAAAGGAGACAATCTATCTAAAAGACATGCGAGGTGCTAGCTGGGAGGAGACACAACAGGGATGCACATGAGGGTTGTGACAGAGAAGGCACATTATTGATGTTAGTCACCCAGTGACCTTTGCTGCAGTGACATCACCAGCCCATACTTTCTATTCTTAAAATTTGCAATAACTTGACTGTATTTTCTAGGAATCATGCGCTTATTCCTAAGGTGCTTTTCATTGTGCTTACTAATGCCTCCTTGCATCCTCTCCTCTTCTCTGCTCTAGAGAATATTCCAATCCCTTCAATGCACCTTGAGGAAACATGGAGCAAGGAGAGAGGAGGCTTGTGGAGGAGTTTAAAGTAAGGAAGCACAGGTGTATCCTTGTGGCGGGACGTTTACATGCCTCACCTCCACATGTGACGTCGATTAATGAAACAAAGAATTTTTTGTTTGGTAGCTTTCGGGCTCTCCATCTCTGCAGCTCTTCCTTGCATCTCTCTTGCAGAGCCTCGATGGGTGGAGCTAAGACGTGACGAACAGATGCAAGCGCGGGAAGTGAGGAGACACATTAGCATAATGATAAACTCTTCTGGTGTAAAGAAGACAAATCCTATCATTTTGTGTTACACTCTATTCGTGTACTGCCTCCACTGAGTGAAACTTTACATTTTCAAATGCAATAACTCCATTGCAATTACCAGTTTTGCTGGAAATCAATCACATTACTTGTGATCATTCCTGGTGCACATGAAGGATAGTTATTGGTTTTAGTCACCTTATCACCTTTGCAGTAATGCCACCACCTGGCCAAACTTGTAACTCTTAAAAACTGCCATAACGTAATAGTTTTTGATGGGAATCATATGACACTTCTTGTGTTTGTTCATGGTTCATACAGGATGAAACATATTGTTTTGTGTGACCTTCACTGTAGCACCACCACCAGGTCAAACTGTACTTTTCCAAATTCAGTAACTCGGACAGTTTTGCTGGGAATCAAGTTGCACTTCGTGTGATCATTTCTGGTGCATGGTGAAGGGCTAGTATTGATGTTGGTCACCCAATGACCTATGTTGTAGCGCCACCAACAGGCCAAACTTGTAAGTTTCAAAACTTGCAATAACTTGGTAGTCGAATTAATCAGGATGGGTTGATAGGACCAAATTTGCAGACAATTCTGCTCCCTGACTGTTGAACTTTTTGTCTTTCTGTATGTACTTCTTGCCCCTTCACAACTCCAATTAGTTTCGATGGATCCTATAGGGGATGAAGGGGTGAACAATGTGCCCTGAAATCCTAATGGTAAAGCAGATTTAAATTACAATACCCTCAAATGGTAGCTGACTGTCTGTCTATCAGGCCATACTGACCAATTAACTCATATAATCCCTTTTCAAAAATGTAAAATTTGCATTTTCTGCATATATCAAGGAGATTTCAGTCAAGTGACCACACTCTTTTGGCTACACTGTGTAGCTTCAGTGGCAGATTTTCTTATTGCCAAGTTGCAGTGCTTGTTTGGGCCATATTTACCCATCTGAAGTGCTCAATATAGCATCCTACTGGTTAGTCTGAATTTACCCTGACGAAATTAATTGGGAAGACAGCGACCAAAGATAATTTCTGAAATTTACTCATATCATTTTGAATGAATTTTGCTTCCTAAAATAACTAACAAAATAAATAAATAAATAAATAAATAAATAAATAAATAAATCACAACATTGCAAGAATATTTGTCATAGTTCTGGATGATCCAGCTACTCTGGACAAGGGCATTGATCAGAGGAATACAAATTAGCAGCCTATCAAAACTAAGTACATATACAGCAAATAGATTAATTAAAACCAGACTATGCTTGTAAAAATGCTTAGTTTAATAAGTCTTAAATATTATAGGATGTTTATGAAAGTCCTATGATATCGCCTTTTTTCCACAAGTTTTTTTTTTAATTGCATGATTGTTTTTGCTTGTAGCGCATGGATTCATGATGGTGTTAGTATATGGTATTTTGAAGAGAATTCCAAAACAGAGTTTAATTTTGAGATGGGCATATGGTGTCAAATATGCCCCACTGCCAAGATATTCCCCTGTCCACAGTCCATTCAGTACTTGTCCTTGTATGAGCTGGCATCCATTTTTGGCATGTTTTCATGATATTCAGGGTGTGATACAGTTTGAAATGGGCTTGTCCATCTCTATCCTGATTTTAGTGTCCTGCTGGTCTCATGCTAGATAGTCTGATTCCGTAGCTCCACTAGATTGTCATCCCCAGATTAAGAACCCTGAACGCTCATTTGTCCTGGCATTTCTACCTAAGTGTTCCTAAATAATATGTCATCTGGAGTGTGTGCTTGAGTGTACATACCAGTTAATAAACTTGCAAGTGTGTCTACTGTTCACTTTTTTATTGTTTCAAAATTCAATATAACCCATCTGTGTCTGGCCTTGAGATGTTTTCCCCCAATTCCTTTCTGCTTAAGATTGGTGTGCTTCTTGGGACTGGCACGGACTGTAGATACAACCTGCCCCACCTGTGGTTCTTTTTTTGTTAAAATCAGAATTAAAGCAGTCCAGTCTTAACAAATATCTATACTTGACCATGTGACCTGCATACTCGAGCAAAGCACATTTAGATGACCCCAATTATTAATGAGACATTGATATCTGTTTAAGCTCTTAGAGCAGGCAACATGATTTTTGTGCCGGAGTTTTTTTTTTTTCTAAAAATCTATTCCTGAGACAGTTCTGAGTAAGATATTTGCCTAAAATTTATAAAGTGCACTTTACTCCCCTGAGACCTTTTCAAATCATTACCAAGTGAAACCACATTAAATGCAGCTTCAGTGCATGTGTATTGACCCTTGGTGACCCCGCGCAATTGTGTTATGAATTAATTATAAAAATCTACAACAGTTTCACGAGCAGTTTAACTGAGGAGAATACATTTATTATGATAATTTGTTAGCTAAAAGAGTACTGACATAGCAGGGGAATATGATAATTTGTGACCCTTGTGCTATGACTAAATAATCGCTGCATTGATGGATATGCTAGTTCCATTATGGAACGTTAGAGGTGATACATGATATCTTCCCCGTGGTGAGTAGTGAACCTGGTCTCACACAGAGATCTTTGCGGTCCCCACATTTCCATAATTCCGCCTCTACCCACATGACAGTGAAATGCAAATAAGAGCTTCACTAATGACATCATACGAAGTAGTGAAGACAGAATCTTAATGTGGTTGCGACTTCCCTCTGGGGCTGTTATTGTCACCATAGAACATTGATTACATGGTCGCAACAATGGTCTCTTAATTGATTCACTTAATTAGCGGGAGACGAGGCTGGTGTGGCATCTTGTCATCCGCTAGCATAGGGGGGTCCCAGCCAGTCAGTATGTGCAATCTGCTACTTGACTATACAAGCTATCATCACCTCCCAATCAAAATGTAATTACATGCAAATGAAAGCCCATCTTAAGTTGACCAATGCAAAAAAAAAAAAAAGAAGATATTTCTCTCCTCTGGAGGATAACTCATTGATAAAAAGCAAATTAGAAAAGTTTTTGAAAGAATGTTCTTCTCTTCCAGGAAGAGAACACCACTGGAGACCATTAGCAGATGCCTTTGATTGAAGATTGAGTCATTCTCTTGATGGGGTTGAGTCTCGGAGGGAGGTGTACTATTCAAGAGATTCTGTTCAAAACCAGTGCTTTAGAAACAGTCTGTGGTCTCTCTTGCTGAGGCCTTATAGAGTGAATGGAGTTCATGCATGGAATGAAACCAGAGACAGTTATCAGAAACACGTCAGTGGCTAGCAATTGCATTTATTGAAATAAATTGCAGCAACCTTCAGCGAATGTTCCATTTGTTGTGAACGGTTGAGCTGTGGATTATGGGTAATTTTTTTTTTTTTTCCTGCTAAATAAGCAGTCTTGACAAATTCCAATTTTGCGCAGAAAAATGATTCAGCAGAACACCACAGGATACGTAATTCCTGTCTTTTACCTATGCTACGCTAACGCAACTGAATGCCACTAAGTCATCTCCCATTGCATTGCTCCGGCAGATGCATGATAAATAGCTCTGGCGTAACCAAAAAGCTCACTCTTGATGAGCAGACGTGCTCACTGCCCCAATAAAATTTCTGGGTCCACAACACAGCCTTATGCCTCCTCATTCTGAATCTTTTCAAGGATGCAAAGCAGGTGAAAGACAGGAAAAACAGGCTATAAGTGAATCAGTGAACTCCAGTTCCATGTTTCAAGGGCTGAGCTTATCCAGAGGTCTGCACCCTTAAACGTGCTTACGGACACAATCTGGCCACCACGGCAGCCATCTTGAAATCCTATGACACGAGATAACAGAACTTTGCGCCCACTCAGCAAGATTTGGACTGTGCTGCCTTGGCAAAGGTTTGAGCTCTAGGAGTGCCTCTAGTTTATTTATTTATTGATGTCTCAAATCTGATTCCTCATTTTATGTTAGTCTTGCATAATATTCAATGGAAATAGATTTGAGATATTGAAGTGTTGCACTAGTGTAGCACTATAGCTGACAGAATGCATGGTGTTACTGCGAGGAAATTATGGCGTTCCTGGGGCTGAAAAAAAAATGTAAAAACTAAACAGTTATTTTCATTTAGACATTCCAAAACCCTTTGATGCAATTACAGTGTATTCACTCTCCTGTGCTTTTCATATTGACTTTGGCACAGCAATCTTCCGCAGATAAAAACCATTGCTGTTATGCTGAATGAGCTCCATTATTTGAAGAATTTGTTTAAACAGTTTTATTCAAAATGATTTTCTCTCCATTTTATTGTTTTGGGTAACACAGTTGGCATAGTACACAGTGCTGTTATTCTCTAATTGCGCTTTTACGAAATAGAAGGTTTTCTATAATAAATGTTATGATAGGGAAACACATTTCCAAGGAAAAACCCTTTATTGACAGTAGTCTTTTCCTCCTTTCTGCTTTTTTATTTCTTCAGATTCAGAGTTTACCCTCTGGAAACATGGGACAGTAAAGCTCAAAGCTTTGGTCACTAGAGGACATACTTTGTGGCAACACTCGACGAAGACCACATTGATCGAAACGTTGTGTAAATAAATCACTGCGGGAGCAACAGCTCCAGTGTCCATCTTTTTCTTTAATCTGATAACACCCGACTCATAACCTTCAATCTCTCCTGTGTGGCAAATTTGTAAGTCACTCTTTAGCTAAATATCAGATGAATAATGTACAATGGGCCACAATTCGGCCATTACTGAAGTGATCTGAAATTCACAGAAATAAAGGTAGCCCAAATGTTAATGGTCAAATTCTTCTTGTTAACGCTTGCATTCAGGAACCCACACGGAAAGAACCTATATAAACATATAGGTTTTAATATAGGGCCAGATATAGATTTCGCATATATGCGACATACATAAAACTGGCCATTTTCATATATTATATGTACCTATAATATTTGCAAAACGGCTGATTTCATGTCGCCCTATATTAAAACCTAAATATATTTTTTTTTTAAATTTTATAGTAGGAAGTTCACCCAAATTTTTATAAGGACCTGTCTGGCCAACAAGAGACACCTAGGGGAACTCTAATCTACATAACCCTTCCCAGCAGGCCCTTCCTAATTTGCATCCCTGTAGCGAATTGGCCAATTGCGCGCTACTTCTGAAAAGAGCTGCCGACCACTGCTGGTTGATACGAGGCGGGGATTAACACCTATATGTTTATATAGGTTCTTTCTGTGTGGGAAATTAAGAATCCTTGTTATTTCATCCCTGTAGGAAAAAGTCTGGGACCTTTAGTAGCTATACAAGCATCTCAGATAAAAGACAAGTGTCTGTTCATTAAAAATGTGAACAGAAATGAAGACTTTGTCTTCAAATTCATTAACCACAGTGAAATGCTCAAATAGATGTGGGGATGAAAATGACTTTTGAAAGGCATGTTTACTTGAATGTATGTTCTATGTACTTTTATTTTGTTATTTTTGTTTTATTTTGCTACATTTAGACTAAGGACCTCTGAGCCATATTCATCTAGAAACTGCATTACAGACAAGATAGAAAACATTGCATTTGGTGGAGGTAACAGTGTAGTGTATTACCTTTCAGTGGATGTGTATAAGCTGTAATGATGTGAATCCAATTTTATCTAAAGTGGTGAATCTGGCAGAGACTTAAACTTGAAAAAATGCTTAATTGATGAAATAAACATAATCAAACCATTTTGTTTTTATACATTTCCTTCTCTTCCACAATACACAACTCAATCTTCACAGAATGGAAATAAGTATGGTCAAGAAAGAATTGATGACCTTGTTATTGTTAATGTTTCAGGAAAAAAATGTAACAAATAGTATTAGATATTTGTGTTGATATCATAGCTTTTTGTCTCCGCTCACTTGCCATAGTTAATTATGACTGGTTTACACATAACATGCCATTGTCACATGTCAACATGTATTTAAGATCAAATGTGATGCCAATTTCACGTGTTCACATGCGATTAATTAGTTATTGCGTGAAATTCTTGTTTTTTCTGTAAGGGACTTTGGACTAATATGCAGATATTACCTTGAGAATAAAAATATGAGCTAGGCATCATGTATGACAGTTGCAAAAGTGAGATATGAGCTATACAATAGGTATGACAAACAGAACCTGCCACTGGGTATATGAGCTATATAGGAGACCTATATGCCCTCTATAAGCACATATATGTACCTGAATTTGGCCTATATGCAGCATATATGCAGCATATATGCTGCACATATGCGGCATATAGGTTGCATATATGCGAATATATGTTCATATAGATTCTTTCCATGTGGGAAGCGTCAGTGGAGGCAACAATGGCTGTTGAAATATCCATAGCAGCTTCGGATAATTTCCAGGAAAAAAAATCAACCAAACAATTAAGTTATTATTGTTTTGCAGTCATCATTTTTGCACCATTTAATTGCTGGGTAGGCTAGAAGTACGTTGTACAAAATAAACACAAATAAGGCTTGTCAATGCTACCAGTTACTGGGTGCTGGTTATAAATGGAAATTTAGGCAACAGCGAGAATACTTGCAATGGGACAGTCGTGGCTGTTAGTCAAAATGGGACTTGACCAAGGCTGGCTCACCAGAGAGCTGGGGCGATGTTTAGGTCAGATACTGTTTTGTTCAAAGACGCATTGCTAATGTTTTTACATTCAAAGCCCTTTACCGCTTTCCTCTTGACACAGTCACTGACCTGAAATAACTAGTTACTTGACTTTGTTGGCCAGAAGTGAGACAAAGGTAGCTTTTTCTGTGAAAATATTTTTTAGGTAATATGCTCAGTTGGTTTAGCATTGTAACAAGCCAGCTAGCTTGCAAGTTCTTAAGAGTGGCCAACATGGGAATAAATTAGTAACAAATATTAGGAACACTATCTCAAAAATTAATATTTTCTGACTACGTTGTACAATTTAATGTTCGACAAGTGAGCAAACTGCATTGCTATGCGTACAGCCTCTTAAAAAGATGACCAAACTGCTTGGCTAGCTCAGTTTTAGAGTGATAATGCTTAGCCAAATGTTTTCAAACATGTACCTGGTGGGGGCGGGACACATGCAGGGGCTGAAGATGAGGTTGAATCACCCCTGAAGCTAGATGAAAAAAAGAGTATGTATGAGTGTTTTGTTTTCCATACTTCCCAAGGATTCACTAATAATTTGCCATTTCTTTCAACATAAACCTTAACTTTCCATTTCCAGTAACAACCACATCTACTACATTAAACACTGCATAGTTTCAATGTCCCATAGTTGTTATGGTGCATATATACTTCATTGATAAAGTGACTAAACAGATTAAATTGCATTTAATAGAAACAAACAGCCTTTAAAGAAAACACTTATTACGTGGGTAATGAGCTTAGACAGGGAAAAACCATTGACATCTCATATAACGTGAACATAAATTGTCAAAATGTGCCAGTCTCGTGCTGATGAAGCTCCCCAACTTTAAGTGACATAGCCCTTCGCACACCGCAACCTACCAAGGGGAACAATATACGAGTCTCAGTTTCAGCAGAAAACAAAAACAAAGGAATGAGAGAAAACAAGTGATTTCACAACAGGACACAGGGGATAGCCAGCCTTTGATGAAAATCATTGCCTACGATTTTCAGAATGGGTCAGAGGGAAGCATAGTTCAAAGTGGTGGCTCATTGCGGCATCTTGAGGAGTTTTTCCTGCCATTCTTGTCGGCCAGCTCTGGAGATGCTATAAGTAGGCTGGTGTCCTGCTCCCTGCGGTTTCAGATGAACAAGAATTGTTTGTGTAGCTGCTGTTATAATTTTGTTCAGAATTATGAAAGGAAATATTATATTTACACAAATTCAGATATTTTCCATCCCATTAATAGCCAGCGGATCCATGCAGGGTGTTGTCAGTGGGAGTGCTGGTATAGTACTGCTCAAAGAGTTGAGGTCACTGGGTGCAATACCTGAACAACAATTGAGACATGTTTTTTCAGTAAAAACAGAAGCAGTTTTAGCATATCAACTACAGTCAGACAGATATAACGTATGCATCAATGGCTGTTTTAGCAAGATGAGCCAGTGTATGTATTTATGCATGTATATTTGTATGTTTGTATGTATTTATTTATTATTTTTTTATTCATTGATTCACTTACTTCTTATTTGAAACATTGGTTTCTGGCAGAGTAAGATAAGGTATGGGTTTTTTTATATTTCCCTTCTCATATAAAAAGTAAATACCAGGCTATTTCTGTACTCACCTTTTGAATAATAGCTGATTATTACAATTAATAGCCTTTACTATTTTAAATTTTTAACTAATTCAGTGGCTTAAGCAGCATATAGATATTTTTTTCCCTTCATTGTGCCTTTTAATCAGTATTTGTAGCAGAAAATGGCATTGCAGAAGTTTTCTGAGTGACAACAAGAATGGGACAACCAGTTTAAAAAAATTCAGATTCTTCCCCTTTAAAGTTCCAAAAAACAAACAAACAAATGGGCAGATAAATAAACTAGAGCTGCGCTCAAACAGCGCAAGTACCTCCGCCAATGTACTCAATGTTATTTTTGCCAGTATTAGTATTAGCAACCCCTGCATTTATGCAGTCCTGTAGTCTTCGCGCAAATATGTTTTTAATGTGTTTTTGACCTTTTGCATGCCCTTGACCTTTAACCTTGACCTCCCAAAATCGAATCACCTCTTCCTTGAACAATGCTTAATCATTCCACCAAATTTGAGGAAAATCCATCCATAACTTTTTGCGTAATCCTGCTTACAAACAAACCAACAAACCAACCAACAGACAAACGGCAATGATCACATGACCTCCTCCAACTTCATTGGGTGGAGGTAATAAATAAATAAATAAATAAATAAATAAATATAAGTTGAAGATTTTCATACAACAGCTAAATATCCATTCTTCTCCAATCTGGGTTTTTTTTTTCTTCAGCAGTGGATAACTTCATCCCAACCGTTTTCACTCTCCCACACTCAGTGGGTTACAATAAGTAGATGTTAATTACTGGGTAGGGGCTCGGAAAAGAGAAGGAAAATGAAACAATCTAGTCAACTTCATTTAATGTGTCTTAATTGCACCCTCAAGGTTTTATAGAGTCTGTAGGGGTTCTTGCATTGTGGGATTTAGGATAAAGTGCTCTACACATTCATATAGGAAATGAGTAAGAAAACATGAAAGGGGTCAAAGATTAAACAAATTCTTTATAGTGGTAATTAAGTCCACATCAGTCTGGGGAACATTTTATCACCGGGTGATGAGACAGACGGTCACGAGGAAAATCTTTGATTGTCTCCCCAAACAGTCCTTATTGGGCCCTTAATGGGTGGATAAAGACGCAAAAACATCGAGGGACTGCATAATTGGCTATGGACTCAGGAAAGAGTCATCAGTTGTTTTAATGCAGCCATGTATTTGCATTCTTCGTGTGATAAATCCAATAAAGTCGGAAAGTATTTCATTATTTGAATATTTATTTATCAATAAAAATAATGTGTTACTAGCTGTCAAAAATATAACCTTTGTCAGTACTAACTTGGCAAGGCCCATTTATCTCTCTGCTTTCTTCGCGCCGATTGCATTTGCTTTGCATGTGGTTACATGTACTTCAGGTTTACCTTGCTAGCTCGCTCGCCCTGTTGTCCAGTGACTAACACATGTTCTATTGTTAGGCCTCCATGCTTAATTGCATATAGTCAACCCAATGGGGGAGTGCGAGAAAGCAGCACTTAGTTCACTAAATGACCTTTGTGGTGTAATTACCTGCTTGTTTGCCAAGCCTCCCTCCAAAATGCACCTCTACACCTGCACAATTGTCAGCAACAACCCCGACCAGCCTGCAAAACCTCCCATTTCGCACCCACACTCTCTTTCTCTTGCTCTCTCCTTCAGTCTTTTCCCCTTAATTATTTTAAACTTGGGCTGTTCTCTCCTTCCTCTAGACTCTGGGGTTGCCTTTCCCATTAATTATTGCCATTCAACAGATTACAGGGGTGAAACTCATAAAGCACTCTGCAGTCCTGTGGGGGGCTGTATTCTGTTTGCGCAGCAGTTGGTACACATCAACGTTATTGATGACAATGTGGTGTGGTTTCGGATGTTCCCAATCATGGAAAAGCTATTTAAACTGCTATGTTCGTATTCTGAATGTGCTGCACATAGTTGGCAATGAGGGTGATTTTAGCTGGCCAGTTATTTATTTATTTATTTATTTATTTCTATTTGTTCAATCTTTCGTTTTGGTGACAGGTGTGCAGGCCTAGACTGGATTAGACTGGCAGTCTTAGAGGCAATAGGAAGTGTTCTCATCAGGCATATTTGGCGATATTATACAATGCATTTTTTTTTCAATTTGCTCAAAAAAGTAGCATGTGAAAAGCAATAGATTTAACCAAAAAAATAGAATGTTGGTCTCACATAAAATCATCACCACTGCATTTTAAAATATTATACAACCGCAATTCCAAAAAAAAGTTGGCATATCATAGAATGCAAATAAAATTTTAAAAATAATTATTTGAAAATTCAATTTACAATTTTTTTATATTGAAAACAGCCCAGCAACATGTTTGATGTTCTGGCATGTAAATTTAATAGTATATTCAAATATATCATGTAATGACTGCACCAGAGTCTAAAAATGTTGGCACAGTTGACTGTTCACCTCCATATATCATCACAATTGGACACCAACCAGGACTACCACCTACAATCTCTGTTTATGTTGCCATGTACTCATAATCTGAGCAGAATGTGGTTTGTCATTGTCTTTCAAGAAAATGCAGGGATTCCCCTGGAACAAACAACGTGTGGATGGCAGTACATGTTGTTCCAAAATTCATACATATCTTTCTGCATTAATGGTGCCCTTGCCCATGTAATTCATCCCCACACCATTACAGATACTATCTTTTGGATCTGATGCTGATAACAGCTTGGGTTTTTCTTATTGTCTTCAGTTTAGAGAACTCGGTGGCTGCTTTTATTCATAAACCAGTCAAAATTTTAACCTGTCAGACCACAAAACACACTTCCATCGTGCTATTGTCCATCGCAAATGATGCCAAGCTCGGAGAAGTTGGCAGTGGGCAGCATTCCGATCTGATTTAAAATATGGCCACCAGGTGCTATTTTTTAAAATAAATAAATAAATGATGCATCTTAGAGGATGAAATCCTATTCATTCATCTTAAGGGAACTTTCTCAAAAATTATGAATTATGCAGTAAATTTATGAACAGTATCTATTAGCAAATTGGTGAGCCTCAATCCATCTTTCCTCTTGAGGGACTTGGCTGTTTTTGGAGGCTTCTTTTATGCAATAACATGATTAGCACGACTAGATTACCAGTTAAATAAAACCAGCTTCACATCACCTTGTAATTGCAACTTTTAAATTTTATCATCATCATTAGTCCTAAAATGCCTCTGCCCTATCTTTTTAGAGTCTTTGGCTGTCATCAAATATGAACATTATTTCAATTGACCCAGTGGATAGCACCACTACAGCAAGGAGGTTGTGAGTTTGAATTTGGCCTGGGGCCTCTCTGTGGAGTTTGCATGTTTTCCTGTGTTTGCATGGCTTTCCTCTGGGTACTTTGGTTCCATCTCACAGTCCAAAGACATGCATGTCAGGCTCATTAAAAACTCTAAATTGCCCATAGGTATGAGCGTGTGATTGAATGGTGTGTATGCCCTGTGATGGATTGGTGAGCTGACCAGCATGGGTCTCTGCCTTCCCACCACAGTCAGCTAGGATAGGCTCCAGCTGAACCGGAACCCTGGTGAGGAAGCAGCAGTATCAACAAGGGGTGGATGGATGGATGGATGGATAATATGCCACTTCTTCAGAATTGGGGCTGTATATTCTCTTCATTTTTATTTGCTATACATTATAGAATGAACATATTGCACAAATATCATTTCATATACAGCTGCAAAGCTAAAGGAAAAATTATTTCCATCAATTAAAAAATGTACGCTTCGAAATTATATTCTTTCACATGATATCAACGATAGCCAACATAAAGTGATAATTATTGTGAGATATTTTGGAATATTCATAGTCAAATACGTCCAATTTACAGCTGTTTTAGAGGCCTTCCATTTAGTCGCTTACTGGATATTTAATGTTTGAAATTACAGGGTCACGCGGCTCATGACTTTCAAATCTTTTTGGTTGATTTCACCAACCACCAGCCAACCATCTACCCAGACTGATTGCCAGGAGTTTGTACCCCAAAAATGCTTAACCATCATCCATCAGCCCCCTATGGTCCTATATTCTGCCTTGGATCCTGGGCCATCCGTGAGGGTGTTTGAATCGGCTGGGTTCTGACAGGCAACCATAGCTCAGTTCTGTTAGCAAGCTGAGGCAATCTAACGAGCCAACAGGGAGAGAGGTTGAGTCAGACAAGGTCAGGTATGTGAGAAGTACAGCAGTGGTGAGTGTCTCAAGGTTAAATGACACATCAAGCTCTGTCATCCCTGCTGAGACCATTGTTGCTTAACTTATTTGGCCCTTTTCAACTCACTGTGCGCTGGTTATGTTCTGGACATATGTAATACATCACATAAAGCAAAAATGCTGGTGAAAATAATGAAAGTCAAAGTTTTTGTTTCAAAGTAATGAAAACCAGCGCAACAAATACCCTGCAATAACTAAATCTAACCACAACAACAACAATTATTATTATCATCATTATTATTATTTTATTATATTTATATGACACCACCTTGCATGGGAAGAGTTCATTTGCAAAAACAGATAAAGGCCATTCTTAAAATGAAGAAACCAACAGCAATTTGATGAATATTTCCTTTACTACACAATCAAAAAACAACATTTTAGTGAAGTAAAAACTTGAGATATCTCACTGAAATAACCCAACACTAATTTGATTCTATTCCCTGGAGTGCACAATTAAAAAACATGATTTAGGAAAATAAATCAAAATGCACATAACTGTTTTTGCCAATGAACGCTTCATATGTAAACTTGTATCTATTCTCTAAGGCACACTGCCCCAGCTGGTAGGTCATTCCAAGCACATTGGAGAACTTTCATGAACTTCCAAACATATTGGAGCATATTGGTAGGTTGGTAGGCAAATTTGAGAGAGCTGTGATGATGGTAAACACCATCTGAAACATTTCTTAACAAAATAAAAATTACTCGAATATTTGATTTTTATTTATTTATTTATTTATGTACGAAAATGAATTTTGGAAATTTTCACTTTGCTCTACCATGGACCTGTGGCTGACGGTGTAGAATAAATTTAAGTAAACTGGGCTGCAAGAAGTAATGGCCTGAGTTATGAGACCAAGTGAATATAAAAATGCAAATCATGCCCTGGGACACCTGCACTTCCTGCACAAACACTTTGCAATACCTTTTAATAAAAGTAGCTTTTGCCTGCTCTTGCTTACCATTTAAGATTCACCTCACAGAAAGAAATGTCAATTAGTTCAGAAGGTCAGAATGAGCAGATATTGGAGTCTGAACTCCTGAGAAAAGTTCTTGCTATGTTTGAGTGGATTGGAAAGTTATGCAGTATTGCAGAAACTGAAATTTGGTTTGAATAGCAGTTTTTAGAATTCAGAGACCCAGTTTGCAATAAAGATGCACCCCATACCCAAACAAATATAGTCATATCTTTCTTTAAGAAAAATTACAATCATTTATCATAATTCTCTGAACCCCTAGCGTGCTCAGATGTATTATGTAAAATGCTTCAAAATTGTCAATTTTTGTAAGCCATTGTTGCTTCATGCCACTCCTGGTTTACAAAAATCACATAAGAGTTCAGCATGTGTTTGTGAGTGACTTGATTTTTTTCCCCACTCAAAAAGGCAAGGGATATTGCTTTGGTGGCATTTGTTTGTTTGTCTGTCTGTTTGTCTGTGTGTCTGTCAGCAGAAAAAGTGACAAAGCGAATGTTGTGGGTGGGGTGTTTGGTCCAATTATGTTATTTATTACGCCGCCCCACCCGAAGGGTGAGGGAAGGGGTATTGTTTTTGGTTCGGTTTGTTTTAGTGTTTCTGTGTTTGTGCGTTTCTTTGTTTGTTTGTTAACACTCTAGCGGCAAAACTAATGGGCACATTAACCCCAAATTCGGTGAAAGGATTGCCACTGACCCAGAATAGATCCCTATTGAATTTCGTACAAGTAGGTGAAAGTATGTGCGAGGGGCGGGGTTTGTTGTGCCTGGCACCACTCGTTTATTTATTTATTTTTCATTTATTTCTTTATTTTTTTAGTTGAATGCTTCCACTCTCTGATTTTAAATTTTTACGGCTTCGGGTGGTGATGCCTTTCCAGTTTCCAGTATGTATATACAGTAAATAGAAGTAGTGAGACTGACATGTGGTCAATTTAATTTAGTAATTCAGCAAACTCGGATAATGTGCGTTTTCACCTTGGTCAAGTTAGTATTGTAGCACTCAGTTCCATTGGCTTCCATTTTCAGCAGTGTACAAGTCAGGGTTAAAACAGGTATAGTTGTACTTGTTGAATTCATTCTCCGAAGACAAACAGTGAGCACCATAATTCATTGGACAATTTTTACCCCGCCCCACCCGAAGGGTGAGGGAAGGGGTATTGTTTTCGGTTCGGTTTGTTTCTGTGTTTGTGCATTTGTTTGTTTCTGTGTTTGTTTGTTAACACTCTAGCGGCAAATCTAATGGCCAGATTCACCCCAAATTCAGTATAGGGATTGCCACTGACCCAGAATAGATCCCTATTGAATTTCGTACAAGAAGGTGAGAGTATGTGCGAGGGGCGGGGTTAGTTGTGCCTGGCACCATTTGTTTTTTTCTCATTTTGATTCCGCTGGTTGAGTGAATAATTACCCCACCCGAAAGGAGAGGGATACTGTTTTCAGTGTCATTGTTTGCCCATCTGTCCATTTGTCTGTGTGTCTGTCTACAAGTCTAATGTAAAGACAGCTTGACCAAACTACACACAATTTTCTGGAGAAGCAATGGTATAAGCATCACGTGAGTAAATTTTGGGCCTTACTGCGCAGTGGTTTGACTGGGACCAGGGGTGCCAGTCAAAGTAGCAGTCTGACAAAGATAATGTGGCAGGCCGTAGGAGTGCCCAGGCGGGGAATTGAACCCAGACTCCCGGGCAAGAGTCAAACGCGCTGACCACATCGCCAAAGAGCCAGGCTCTTTGGCAAGGTAGCCAGGGCGCGTAATTATTGGGAGACATTTCTAGTGACAGGACCCTTCAACTGTCACATCTCTCCCCCTCTTCATGCTTTATGCATGCTGTCATCCATCAGGATTCCCCAGATCCTGCCGATTACGCCAGAATGTGGCAGGCCAAAGGAGTGCTCAGGCGGGGAATTGAACTTCAGACTCCTGGGTAAGAGTCAAATGCGCTGACCACATCGCCAAAGAGCCAGGTAGCCAGGGCATGTACTTATTAGGAGGCATTTCTAGTGACAGGACCCTTCAACTGTCACAATAAGATTAGAAGTTTTTAAACCGGTCAACCCTGCAAAGCACCCATACTTTGCAATATACAACCCCTTTAGCATGCACTCACAACCAGGTAAATAAAAGGCAATGTCAGACAACGAGAACGCCAAACACACAAGCTTGTGCCCCGCCACAGTGTTTTATTCAGTTCATGGTCAGTACATAACGTCATCTTTGGGATTCCCAAAACAATAGCACAAAACACTCAGAAAATTAGTTGTGCTGGTTGAGTAGAGTCAACTGTCGAAGGAGAATCCAAATAGGCAGCCGAACAGTTGCTATACAGACTTTCACTCACAGCCAAGGATTCGCAAGATGCAGACACTTTCAGAACAATCTGTTCCTCCTCAGTGCTATCTGCATACACCATTTTGGTCTTGAAATGTCTGTATGATTCCAGCTGACAGATGGTCATGACTGTCTGCCACAATAGGGTCAAGGTCACAGAAAAAAAAGTTATTTGGTACTCCATGATGAGAAACGTCATCCCTTCGAAATGTTTACTGGAAGTCAGCATGGGCACAGGTCTGGTTAGCTCTGTGAGGTCAGGAAGGGCAATCTCCGTGAGACCTCAGGCAGCAAATGAGACCAGAGTGGATAACGCTCCTACCTGCCCCTGAGTCAACTAAGGCCCTGGTGGAGATGGAGCAGCCCTGCCAGGTCACGTGAACAGGTAGGAGAGGACAAGTGGAGAAAACAGCAGCTCCAGTGCACATATTTCTACTGACGTAGCTTGAGACCGCCAGAGAGGGCATTCAGCAATAACATAGTAAGCATTTCCACAGTGCAGGAAAAGATTTTGCTCAGTTTGGTGTGGCTGTTCTTCTGGGGCCAGCTTCAGCTCGGTTGACGACCACTGGTACTGAAGGAGCCAAAGTGGGGTATAGCTCCGGTCGAAACATCTTGACAATCAGGCAGTGCAGATGCCCGTAATCTAGCCCGCCATTTCAGCGACATCTCTTGCAGCTGGATATCTGAGCACCAGGAAAATGTATCTGTCCAGGTCTGGGGAAGGACACAGGTGGTCGGTTCATCCTCGACTTGCTCCGCTGAGCAAAATAAATAGGTGTCAGACAGCACCCAGGAGTTCCGGCATATGGAAACAGCCAGAGTTTGGAAATTTATGAAATATTCAGAGACTGACAGACCACCTTGGTGCCACTGGAGCAACTTCCGGGCAGCGGCATGGCTGGAGCGGGACCGGTCAAAACCCCTTCCTCATTTCGTCATTGAAGGCTGTGTAGGTTTCTACTGCAGGATCCCCTGCCTCCCAACAGGTGGCAGCCCAGTCCCTGGCACATCCAGAGAGGCAAGTGATGACAAAAGCTTCTTGAGAACGTTTTTTGGGGAATGAAGAGGATTGTAACTTAAAAACCATCGAACCCTGGGCCAGGAAACTGCAGCAGGTGGTGCGGCCATCGTAGGGGTCCAGCACCGCTAGGTTAGGTTCCCGAGGGGCAAGCGGCTGAGGGAAGGTCTGCTGCAGCATAGTGCTTGCTGCTTGAACTGCTGTGACGGAGTCCCGAGAGACATCAGTATTCGCCTCAAGTTGACTCAAAGGGCACCAACGAATTAGACTAGGAAGAGTACTTCTACCTTTAATCATCATTAAAGGTTACTGATCATTTCCGAAGATGATGAACTCAACCAGGAGGATACCGATTGCTTGCTAAAGGGAATATAGCAAGTGATAATCCAACAACTTGCACTCTCAAAGCAATGGGGAATACACGCAATGGATGCATGCAGGATGTCAAATTAATCAAAGGAGACAATATGTCTAAAGGACACACAAGGTGCTGGATGGGGAATTCTCACGAGGGTTGAGACAGGCAAGGCCCTTACCCGATGCTCCAGGGCCTTTACTCCTGTTTCTCTCTATCATTTCTTACTTGCAAGTATTCTACCAGGCATTTCCCCCAGGGTATCCCGAAAAAGAGGAACATGTTCTCAATGGAACTTCCCTGCTTAAATAAAGGTAAAAAAAATAGCTGCATAATTTTTGCAATTAGTTTGTCATGTTTGTCATGGTTTCAGCAGCATGGCAATCCCTTCAAGGTCATGACTGCAAAAAACCTGGGTCAACAAGATGAATTTGCAGCTTCCTGCAAAAAAATGACAAGGAAATGTGCACTTCCTCAACTTCGAAGTGCATGAAAATCAGTGATTTAAGTGTCCTGTCAGGTCTTTGTTTGTTCTATGATGCAACTTCCATTCAAACTCCTGTACTAATTAGACCCTGCACCAAATATAGTTTTGACCATGTCCATGAAGTCATCATTGCCAATAATTTTAACTCCTGGACGATGTTCTGAGAGTCTCTTGAGTGATTGAATTCAAATCTCCATCGTCATCCTCTTTGTGCAAGTTCACATATGGCTCTTGAGGTGAGTTGCAATGTGTTATGAATATGGTGAATTATAACGCTATTGTTTATGTTCAACTAGTTCTATCTTTCAAATTCTAAATTATGGCACTTCTCTTCAGAAATCTTGACCACTTGACTGAATGCGCGTAACCTTTATATTTTAACGTAAGCATTGCTTGAGGTAGTCAAGAGTATTTAAAATCTGTGCTCATTGCGCTCAGGGTCATATTTCAATGATGGAGAGACAAAGAGTGCCATTACTGACAGCATTGTAATTTGCTGTTCCTATTCACAAGATTTATGGGCCCAGACGAGAAACAATATTTATCTGGCCTGTGCAAACAAAAGCAGGTGATTCTGTGACCGACTCAAGGATATGGACGTTAGATAACAAAAAAAAGAAGGAAGCATTTCAATTGAGAATTTTTAGTCATTTTTAATTATATAACCTGAGGCACGTGTTTATCAAACGTTCATCACCCAGAACTTCTGGAATAGATTGCAGCTAATCTGAGGGTGAGTTTAAAACATGTTCTCTGACCATGACTGGCAGAACAGAGGCTCTAGTTGTGTCCATTATACAATTTTCCAGGCAGTGCCAGTGACAGATGGCTGGCAGACATTTTCCATGCTGGGGCTGGTGGCAAGAAGAATGCACATGGCGTGGGATATGAGGAAAGGACAAAAGAGGGAGTCATTTTTCTGTCCTCAATTGAAAGCGGGCAGCAGGGCTTTCATAATTAGCCTCCCACAGATGAGCAGAAATGACTTAGATCGGCTGGTGGGACAGCGCTGATGGGATATGCTGTGCTTTGTGTGTCACACCTGATCGTTTCCAAGAAAGCTGTATTTCACGCACATATTTTGTATCTGCTTACAAAAAGAAACTGTATGAAAACTGCATTGCGAGGCAAAGTAAATATGGGTACTATGGGCCCTTGAACAGATCCGAAGAAATACACAAGAAGAAAGGAAAAATCTGTGGATATCCAACAATATTATTGTTATTATCATCAGCTGTGAATGCCAACCATTCTTAGAAATCCACACTGATACTTAATTGGCTCCTTTGACAATATTTTTGGCTGGCTAGTCACGTCAATACCAAAACAGCAGTAACCTGGAGGAAAAATAAACAGATTAGAATGATTCCATATTCTCGCACATTTATTTTTCAGCTTGTATTTAGACACGGTGTAGTCATCTTGACCTCCTAGTGAGCCAGACACATTGCATCTGAAAATGCAATGGAGTCACTGCCTGTATTAAGAAAACAGTAGGTTGAAAAATGGAATAATGGCAAATTTGAATTTTTTTTAAATAAATGTTTTTTATAAGAATTTATATTCTGTAGAGACACATTGTATTTAGCCCCTTTATGGCAATTCAATTACATTTTCTAATGGGGAAAATGTCTCCATGAAACTAACTTTTCAAAGGGAGGCATTTCAAAAAAGTGTGAAAAAGAAAACATTCACGTACCATAATACTGAGGTCAAGTGATAAGCATCACAATAAAAACACGGAGCTTTTTCTACCAGCAAGAAAATTTTAATGACAGGGTGCAGGCCCACATTGTGCAATAACATATTTTAAAGGATGCTTTTATCCAAAGCAATTATTTTATTCAATTTAACAAGGCTAAAATTGGGCCTGAACCCCCAAACTCCTGAGCCTGCCCTCCCCCACTTGCTATGGCTATTTTAACTCAGGAGGATGTGACACAGAACGTAAAGAACACAAGTAAGCACTGGAGGGAACAACAAGGGAAGAAGCGGTATATTTTTGAATTGGACCGAACTTGTACTCGGATGTTTGTGAGTTAAACCATGGAAACGCTATGTCTTGTTAATCGTGTTCTGTGCGGTCGAGCAACTCATTTGAATTGCATAAATGATTTTACTATAGGAAAAAGGCTTGTGAGGCTTACAATCAATCTTAAAAAACAAATGCAAGCTTACTGGCTTTGTCGTTCTCACGCCGCCTGTAAGCACGTTTGCTGCCTATTACCTTAAATGCTACAAGTTGGTAATGTAGCTAATATCAGCTACCTTAAAGTGACAGTGAAAGTACTGTTGCATCCTTTATTAACGCCACTGTAATTTGTTGGAGCCGAATTCTTGAGCAGTTCCATTGTAGGATACTGCATGGTAATGGTATTGACAAGCTTTTTACAATATTTATGTTGTGCTAATAACTTGAAATGAACTTGTCCTCTTAAAAATTACCTTCTCTAAATCGTGCTCATAGTATTTTGCAAAATATATGGTAGTGACAAAAAAGATGGCCCTGAAACTTTTTTACTAGGAAGCTTGGGGTTTTGAACTGTGCTGTGGGCAATTACATTGCTTTAAGTACACAGTGTTGTAGAATGCGCTAATATTGCCCAGTCAAGTGTTTTTCTGGGATCAACAAAATAATGCTTGTCAAGGAGTAACACTATAGGCCACCATTGAATAGCAGCTCCACTACAATAATGTCATGAAACCACAAAGGCTTTACAACCATGGTCCATGCATTGCACATGGTTAGCATGGACCTTCAGCTAGCAGTTCGATTCAGCTAAATCCTTGCCAGTAATTTAATAGGGAGAGTACAAATTACATAAAATTCATGAGGCAAAAAACTATTCTGGGTTTTCTTGACACCATGCATTGCTGAAAGTCCGTATGAAATCTGTATGAAAAAGCTTGCCAGCACTAGCTGGTAAGGTTCCTTAAACTAAAGCGCATGACATTTGCAAGTGCAGCATAGAGATATCAACGATGCTATGCACTGGAGATTGTTACTCTTGGGCAATAATATTTAGTTAATACTGGAACAGCACTTACACAGGAATATCATATTCTGTATTGTAGACTTGTTCCCTTGAGCCAAATGGAAACTCAAGGGGCTTATATTGCATTCTTTACCCGCATGTCAAATGGATTGGACTGCTCTCCAAGTAGTCAATATACAACTTCCGGTTTCTAAAGGGGTTCCCCTGCATGGAAGTGGTGAGGGCAAGAGGGGTAGGGTGTTAAAATTAGCTGAATGGACCGGAGCCTCAGGCTAACATCTTAACCGCTACACCACAGTTTAACCCTTGCATTGCTTTAGTTGAGTATTTGGCAGAAATGTCTCTGAATCACAGCCTCAGCCCCAGCACATGACGTGAAACCAAGACACGAAAGATTCTCCATTATAACATTGTGTTCCTCCCCCCACCAGCTGTGCGTCCTCGGAATTTACTGTGAAACCATAGTTGGGGGAGGTTCCGACTGGCAAAAAAAAAAAAAAGATGAGAAGAAAAGCAGAGCGCAAAATTAGGCCAAACAGTGACCCCCACCCACACAGACCCGTCGGGACGTTTGGGTTCATGATCCCAGGACGCGCAGGTGTTACCGTGGGATGACAGTGCAGTGCAGCATCTGTAACATCAACCGATCTGAGGAAGCACTGCTTTTATGTTCAGACCTCTGCGACATCTTCACATTGTTTTGGTGCCACCCGAATTTGACCCACATTCACAATAGCAAAAACACAAGCTTTTGCTGCATACATAAATAAACTAGCAGTATTATGTCTTGCAAACTGCAAAATCTGAGAGACATAGGAGTGAGTGTGCTCATAACTGAGGGTGCTGTGATATATATTTTTTTTTCTTCCATGCCTGTTTGGTTGTGTAAAACAACATGTCTGGCGCCAGGTGCATTTACGGCATCTGGGTTCTGTTCTCAACGCTTTGACGCATGTATCTATCTCTTGAATTCAAACAAACAATTCTGTATTTCCCATAATGCTACACTGCTTATCAAAAGAAACAGTGCTCATGGGCAAAGCAGATTTTCAAAGCTGAGATGGTTCCATATGGTTCACTCAGTATTTGTCTATCCATCATCCTCGGTTCAAATTCCGCAGCTTTCTTTCCTGTGGCTAAATTTCTGCCTTTGCGTCAATTAGCACTGTGATTAATGCAACAAGCATAGCAGTTTAGAGTTAATTGCACTTAATTAACATCTCATTTAACCATACAAGTGCATGCTAAATACACCAACCACTGTTTCTTCTCTTATAGGAAAGGGAATAAGTGTTTGTCCTAATCCATATGCCATGTAATTTGAAGTGGAGGTTGCATTAGGGGCCACCAGACCTTTCTTTTAATTACAGTGAACTGTACATGAAGCTACTGCCTCACCAAAAAGGAACTGATAACGTGGTACTTTTGTTACTTTACAGAGAAAGCTCACATATTCTGTTTAATGAAGCAATAATAAAATATAGTGCTTCTGAAACATCAGAACTTGTCGCTATTTTCTTTTTTCTACCCCTCAACATTCCACACCTAATCATTGACTTTCGTTTATAATTACGCATAAGCAAACGCAATGGGACACGCTCCAGAACAGAACTGCATGTGTGTTGTCATAAGGCTTGCTTTCAGGAAGTCCTTAGAGTGCTATTGGATTTTGTGATGCTCTGTGATTGACAGGAACCTTGAGCTGATTGAGCTGTTTGGGAATCATGCTAAAAGGCTGCTTCTATATTTCCATTCAGCTATGGTATCTAGTAAAGATGAGCATGACCTACACATTCTCATCGCAACTCCTCATATAGTGACGCTACTTGACCAACTGTTAATATACGAGGCAAAAGGAGGCTTTGGATGTCCTTATTTGACGTTCAGGTTAAGGGTTAAGGGTTAGAGGGGAGGGTTTATTTTAAACTTGCTTCAAATTAGGAGCCCAAAAGCCTCCTTTTGTGTCTTATATCGACGCTCGGTCAGGTAGCGTCACTATGACGAGCTAGGATGACACTGGGCTCGCATGACCCATAATGGTCCCTTAAAAGAAATGTGAAAATGAAAGTAAAATGAAAAAGTCTATAGAGTTTGCTTTTGACAAAAATAAGACAAAGCAGAAAGGAAAACTGCTAAAAAGGCTTTTAGAAGAACTCACAGCTCTAGCATGCCTTAAACAATATGATTTTTTTTAAACAAATGCTGCGCAAAATTAAACCCTACTAATTATATGCCTGTACCAAAACTCTTGGTGTAGGCAGTTGTTTTCTTGCAGCTGCCACTAGTTTTATCTGTGAATTGCTAACTGTAAATTTGGGTTAAGATTAAGGGTATTCATTTTATTTTCTGTACTATGGTAGCTCCTGCTGCCTCTGACACACTTCTGCAAACATTCATCTTCTGACACAAGACTCCGAGTGAATCTAGCATTGAACCTTTATGACCCCTATATATGCACACGACGTTGAGATCTTAACGGTAATAATAATAATAATAGTTGCGACTCGGCTAAAAAGCCGTAACAAAGAGGGAGATGCATACCAATGCATTTAAAAGGCAAAATTTAATTTATTTCACAAAACCAAATTTAACAAAAAGACAATGCAAATATGGGGTGTGAAAGTTAGTATCATCAGTAATGTGAGTGGATGAGTGGTGAAGCAATGCTGTATGCAGTCCAACCAAAAGTCAAAAGGGAGAGAGAGCTACCCAACATGGGAAATGGGTTTTTTTTTTATTTGCTCAGTGAACAAGCCTTGGGTGCTCTCCATTGGACCAATGAGCCCTGGCTCCGACCACCAGGCACCTATAAATGAGCCTCAAATGCAAGCCAGCCAGAGGCCGTAACAATAACCAGCATCATCCTCATGATCATCTATTTCTGTCTCTGTGAAATATAATGATACTGCATATATTGACAGTAACTGCTTGGAGTGTTTATCCTTTGAAATGTAACTCCCAAAGAGACAAAAATTAAAGATGAAATAATAACATTTAAAAAGAACAGAAAAGGATTACATACTGAAAGAAATGTCATTAGCCTCAAGTAAACATTTGCATTCTTAAAAACAGCAAAGGAGGAAACTGCTGATGAGCTACAGGGAATGGAATAAATTTTGATGCACTCCTGGAAAATAGCTACACCTGAGTCCTCTAGACGACAATAGCAAAAGCATCCACACTGGTCATTCCTGTCAATCTGAATACTAATTAGCAGCATGTGTCTGCATGAAGGAGGTATAACCAGCAGAACTTCTCTCAGTAAGTATCCAAAGTAAAATGAAACACAAAAAGAGTCTGAAGAGGTGAAAATAGTCCATACTTTCATAAATTGACTGAATTTAAAAGTTAAATTAACGCATTGTCTCCTTGTTAAGTTAACGGTAAGTTGAGTTCTGCATGCATTTGACTGTGGTTTACAGTTAACATACACGGAATCTTTGTAATAAAGTGATCGTAAAATTACATTTGAAATAACTGACAAAAAAGGTGCTATAACTGGCAAAAAAGGTGCAGTTTATAACAGCGTATGCCTGAATTGCAGGTATTTCGGATGCAAAAATGGCAAAATTATTTGAGGGGCCGAGTGGAACAGTGACAAAATTTTAGAAAACATATGTCCCAAAAAAAAAGACACAGTAAAAACAGTCTGTGGCTCTCTGACACGGACAGGCAGACACTTTGTAGGGTAGTTGCCAAAAACCACTGTACTACTGCATCAAAATCATCACAAAATTGAACAAATCCACATCTGAATCAGCCTCAACAAAAACAGTGTGTCTTGAGTTCTGCACAGATGGAACCCTGGCCTGATTTCTGGTCATTTGTAATTTGATGATGATTTAAAATTTCCAAATGTTCCATGCATAGCAAGGGGCAGTTTACCAAATAATCCTCAAGGGTGTTGCTTTAGGAGATTTCAGTTGATATCACATTACAAAAGGCTAATATGAGGCTTGTAAGTAGTAAGGTAGGTAGGATATTGTTGTAATATAATGGGACATGGGTTCTAGACCTTTTGCATATTCAGTTGCCTATTGAGAAAGTTTGAATCCCAGATGGGGTTCTCCAGTTATTTCGTGGAGTGCAGGCTTTGAACTGAATTTTTTAATTGGATTGTATGAATTGCTTCTGCACATTGGTTTGCTTGAATAATATCTGCTGTGTAAATAAAGTGAGTAAATGAGCAGATTTCAGATGGGAAAGGGGACGAGGAGTGAAGCAAAGGCTTCCAGGCCAGTTTCAGTCGCAGCCACGCTGATCCTGCTGTGTGGCTCGGCTGAAGCCCCAGGCTTCAGCCCTCTAATGAGCCGCCGTCCGGCAAAGCTCTTCCATAATGATTTTATTATTCCAAAAAATGCCCAATGACGCAGGAGTCCAGCGGGGAAAAAATGGAGTAATACAGCATTTTAATATAGTTGTGTCCCGTAGAGCCACATTTCAGCGTGTCTCTGATTATAACCAACTATTCCATTTGTTGGAGTCCCAACAGTGAGAGTGTCCAGATGACAAGCAAACACTTGTTTGATGTTTTCTTTTTTATTCCTTTTCTGTTTTTGTTTTTGCTTCAACATTTTTGGCTTCAGCACCAAGCCATTTCAGAGTATAACGAGCGCCATTGCACGGACAAACTCATCGGGGCTTGAACAGAATATGACATGACAAAGATAGTACCCATTTTTCATATTTATTCTCAAGATAAATTACTGATGCGAACCACTGACACAAGTGGACTAATCTTGTGTAATTACATACGATCATTTCCCCGAGCCTTTAAATGGACTCCCACAGGACAATTACCTTTGCTGGATTTTCAGCGATAGCTTGCCGAGTTGATGGAACCATTTTGCAGAACCTCCGGTTTTCCAAGCGCTAATTTCCGAGACTTTCACAGAAGCATGTCACTTTCACATGCTCTGTAATCTCCCTAAGTGATTGAATCCTCCAGGCAGTCACATGACCTTGATTGCTAAAAGCTCCAATTGTCACACGCACAAAACAAATTGACTGACATATCCCCATGCATCAAATATAAAGTCCCGTTAATGTGACAGTCCTTTCGGTCCTGAAACACAAATTGAATTGTAATAAGCGGCTTCGTCATTCCCTTCAGTCTCCAGTTGAATAATTGTGAAAATGGGCTCATGGGATTCAGTGGAATTTTGTTTAGGATGATGCCTCATGGTCCTTTACAAAAATGAGGGTTATCTTACTTTATTGCAGTTTCGTCCCCCTTCTAATTATCTTGTATTCAGTAATTTTGTTGTTGTCAATTTATCTTATGTTGTTACCCTGTAACTATTTATATGAATAGCTGTCTCTCTTGCTTGGGCACTCTAAAAATAAATTTGTGGTGTCAATGAATATTTCTTGGTTAAATTAGAGGTAATTAACAAATTAATTAAAATGGTCTTATGCTAACCTTCTTCTTTACACGGTAATGCAAATGGCATCATACCACTATCATTTAATGTGATAAACTGCGTTTGTGTCCGAAAGAATTCCCCCAAGGTCCATTCTACCAGAGAACAAGAGACCGCTACAGATGTCCTTTTTTCTTTTTGGTTTGTTTTGGTATTTTGTTATGAATAAATCTAGAAATTTGTCTCAACAGTTTTCAATGTTTGCCTACTCATGTCCTCCTGTGTCATGGTTTTTATGTTTGCTGGTTGGTTCGATGGATAACACTGGAATGTGAGAAAGTCAAACCTAAAAGCAAATGTTTGTTGCCATCTGCTGGATTACTTGCAAAGTTTCAGAGGCCAGCACAGCAGCATGGAAACCATTTCTAAGTGGGAACCACCTAAAGTCATTGTTATTGAGAATTCCTCATTACTTCAACTATGGAATGGAAGTTAAATGACCAATTTCTTCTTACCTTTATATTCTTTTACGTAGATGAACACCATTATTAAGAATATCAGTGATAAATTCTCTATGCCAGGGTTATCCAGGGTGTGATTTTTGCTCCAACTATAAAACAGTCCATCTCAATCAGCAGATAGGGATCATGTTGAGTTATTAATTACTGGAGCCAGGTATGGAAAATTAATGGTGAAATGAATCAGACAGTCAGAGGTCCAGGAACAAATTTGGACTCCCCTAGAGTGTGCTATTACCATAATAAGCATATGAACATACACACGCATGCATTTGATTATTGTTATCCATGATGACACTTGTATTGCAAAAGTGATTGAAAGTATTTTTAGCCCACATTTTCAAGCTTTCATTGGCTTAAATTATAACTGAGCATTTGAGTGTTTTAGTACACAGTGCCTGCAGTACAAATGTCTCTGCGCAGCAGCTTTTCCAACTGCTTTTGTGCCCCTAGCATAAAAATAAATAAATAAATATAGAAGAAGAAGATAATGATGATGATGATGATGATGATGATGATGATGATGCACAGTTGTTATAATTCCTAAGTTAAAATGACTACTGCAGTGAATATATACTGTCCTGACCTAAATAAGGGCAAAATAACAAACTTTTAATGCCCTAATCTACAACAAGTCATTATTTAGCAAGGATTAAGCAAATGTACTCATGAGAACACTGTGCCACCATTTTCTTGTTAACTTTTGATGCAGTGAGCTTCTGCTTGACTGTGAAATATCAATTGCAGTAATACTTTGGAGAGCAGGATAATATTGCAGAAAGGATTGCTTCCCATAATCCCTCATTTTCTAAAGAGGAACAATCAGATTTTATTTTTTCAGCTTTCTGTGAAAAGTTGTCTGCAAGTATGCCCACAAAGCTTAAAAATCTACAGATATCAAAGGGAACATCCATCCCTTCCTAGGTCACTTTATCTATCTATCTATTTTTTTTTTTAAGAAATTGCCAATTTGCTGACCTGTGATTTGTAGTTAGAACAAATTAAAAGCTTCATATTTTGCCATTTTGGGCTCATTTTTTTTTTTTTTTTTTTTACCCTCAAAAGTGTATACCTATACACTGATACTCACACGACTTTTACAATACGTGTACATACATATATACATATATTAGCCTAAACATCCTATACACTTTTATTAATGAGAGGCTAGTTAAATTAAGTGTTTTAAATTAAAAGAGTGTTACGTCTCATGGACTGAGCTGAGCAAATGTTCAGTTCAATTTCTCTGTTTGCTGCAAGTGAATCCTAGAAGCCATCATGAAAGTCTACTAGAAACTCCATGGTACTTCAGCCTTGAAGAATGGTCAATGGTTTGGCCAATGAGAAATTTACTTCCTAGCTTGCAACATAAAATCCTCACCTTTGCCATGTACAAACACTTCAATCTTGATAAGTTTTTTAATTAGAAATGGCCCTGCTTGTGTACTTTTTTCTCTGGATTACTTACAGATTACAGTCAAGAACGAGTTTTAAAATGCTGTTTCAATAAAGTTCATGAAATTTTAGTTTTGCGGTCAACCACAAATAACATTAAGGACTGCATTTTTTTTCATATTCATTTTCAGTTACTCAGTTGATTTTGTTTATAATGCATTTCATCTTATCTCAGCTAAATGTATTGGTCATGCTGTGGGCTCTCATTCGTAATAAAACAAATTAAGCTTTCGCGTTAACTCTAATAAATTAAGGTAAAACTTGGAAAAAGCACTTTATGATTTTTAAGTTAGAGTTTTGTGCTATTCAGATATGCTGATCTGTTATGTGTATGTCACTAGTCATGGCATTGATTGGATCTAAAAGAGCGATTCCATAGTGGCAGGGGATATTGATGGCAATGTCTTTTTTTTTTTGTTTATATCCTGCCAGACCAGTTCCCTGTGATAGTGCACTAAGCGCAAGGCTCTCCTTCTCTTCAAATAAAATATATAAAATTGTAGTATTCTGTCTCTTTTGTGGCACCTTAATGGGAAATTATTTGAACTTGAATGTATACTTTCTGTTTCAAAATAGATAGTAATCCTGAGGGCAAAAATGGCTAATGAAAGGCCATGCCCACATCCCCCACCCCAGCCCTGCCACCCCAGACAGCGTTTAAAGTCAATTGATGTCTTTCTTGTGTTGCTCCTCTTTGGTAGACGATGATACAGAGGTGGATCTTTTTACTCTCTAAGCCTTCATTAACTTTAGAGGGGGAAAAAGGCACCAGGTCCAGTGAGGACCAAAGGAGGCATCTGCTAAGAACCTGCAAAGCATGGCTTCATTTGTACTAATCTGCTTACCAATTTCGGCGCTTACACCCGCGACAGCACAGTGGAAACAGACAGGAAGCGATTCCTGTCTCTAATTGGCCAGGTCATTAGGATTTCTCTGTGCGCTACCTCGCAGATGCTGTGTGTTAATTAGCCCAAGCCAGACCCTAACCCTAACCCTTGCTGACAGCTTTAAGTGGTATATTTATGACCGTGTCTAAACAGTAAAACCTACAGTAATTATTTTGCAATAAAAACATTTATAAGCTCTCATTGTATGAAAGCTACTTTGCCAGTTTAAAGTGCCCTGATTTCACAGTAGTCATTCCCAGTGGGCACACAACGTTGAAACAATGTTGAAACAACGCCGTTGGGGTTGCTTCAATGTTATATCAACGTTGAATCAACGTTGTGTGCCCACTGGGTTGTTATTTATAAACTCGACCTCGCGAAATGAGCAGCAAACTACTCATATACTGCATAACACAATCAATGGTATGTCCGAGTTATTGCAATATGAAAGTTATCAGTGGTGTGAGGGGTGAAGAGTGGCTTCACTGACAACCTCATTTCCAAAAAAGTTGGGATGTTGTGTCAAAATGTCAATAAAAACAGAATGCAATGATTTGCAAATCACATAAGCTCTATATACTTAATTGAAAATGAAACTAAGACAACATATTAGATTTTGAAACAGAGATATTCTATTGTGTTTTTGAAAAAAAATATGCGGTCACTTTGAATTTGATGCCAGCAGCACATTTAAAACACTTGGGATGGGGCTATTTTTACCACTGCGTTACATCACCTCCTCTTTCAACAACAGTCTGAAAGTGTTTGGGAACTGAAGGGAAAAACTGCTGTAGTTCTGAAAGCAAAATGTATTCCCATTCTTGCGTGATGTGTTTTCTCCTGCTCAACACCTTTTGGCCTCCTTTGTCATATTACTTTTTTCATTATGTGCCACATATTTTCAGCGGGTGATGAGTCTGGACCGCAGGCAGGCCAGTTTAGCACCCAGACTCTTACACTACGGAGCCATATTGCTGTAATATGGGCAGAGCGCTGTGTTTGGCATTACCTTGCTGATATAACAACCTGTCCTCCAACCATATGCTCAAATGATTCGGTTATTCTTATTTACTCTGATTTACGACACATGGGAGCGTTTCCTAAAATTGTGCCCCTACTGGCAGCAGGAAGGTACTGTTAGAGTTACAGTTTCAGTTCCAGATACAGTTTCAGTCATATTTACACTTAAAATAATGGTTTGGTTCGATCCCCGCCTCGTACCAACCAGCAGCGGTCAGCAGCTCTTTTCAGAAGTAGTGCGCAATTGGCCAATGCGCTACAGGGATGCAAATTGGGAAGGGTCTGCTGGGAAGGGTTATATAGATTACTGTTGCCCTAGGCGCCTCCTGTTGGCCAGATGGGCGCTCATAAGGAAGATTCTGAGCTCATTGACAATTTGGTATCCTCCGCCCTCGTTCTGAGCTTGCGAAGGGTAAACCAGTGAATGTTTAAGAAGCAGTGGCTGACGGGTGCGTGCTTTGGAAGAGAGTCGCGAGCTGCGTACATTCTCCTGAGTTGGCAACAGGGGGCCGCATCTGCGAAAAGCTTAAGTACTTGTACATAGTTCCCTAATTGGATATTCCAGATTTGGGTGGGATTGGAGATGCCACATTTATATTTAAAAAAATAAAAAAATAAAATAAAAAATAAAATAACGGTTTGGGTTAGGATTAGGTTTAGGTTAGGGATTTACTGATGGCAATGCTGACGATAGAAACAGATTGTAGTTCGTAATAAGCTGCTTGACAAACAACCTTTCCGGGCGTATTTTGTTGGAGGACAGGCTCTGATATAAGCAAGGCCTTCTTTGAACTAGAGGCTCTAGAGAGCCTGGATCGCTCACCTGGATCTGTATGAAAATTAACTAATTCTTAAATTACAGAAACATAATCTACTGCAGCATACAAGTAACAAGGAACAGGATCTTAACCCTCTCATGCATGAATTATGATAAACTCAGTCAGGATTTTTTTACTAATATGCAGCAGTGCCCAAATTTGCAGGCATATATAGAGAAAAAACACTTTTAAACAGCTGTACACTGTAGTGACCTCTATGCATGAAAGCGTTAATGAAATACCAAAAAACATGATTACGATTCCAATCTTGTCCCATAATTTTGCAAAATCCATTTTTAAATGGAAAATATTATATATATTATATATAATATTTATATATAAATAAATGTGATTCAAATGGAAATTCCAGGGGATTGTGATTATCATTTCAAGAATTTAATGAGCAAATTGAATGTGATGGTTTACTCAGATGCTATGGTGAAATACAACAAAAATCATCATAATTGATGTTTTAAGGCGAATAACTCCGACAAAGAGCCATTGTGCAATATTAGTGTAATGAAGACTTTTGTAGAGCTTTATTTGCTGATTATTTTAGCAATTGAAAGTTTTTCTCTATCTCTTATAGTGTTCATTATATAGGCCAAAAACGTAAAATTTGACATTTTAAGGCCAATAACTGCTACAAGGAGGCATTGTATGATTTTGATCCCATGGAGACTTTTGTAGTTTCATCTGCTGATCATTTTGAGGCAACTGTTTTTTCTTTAGCTGCTTTAGTCCCTGAGATATTGATGAAAATAGGTGGTTTTACCCCAATGTTCTACTTTTAGTAACAGCCACCATGTTATTTAGACAGCGGGCATAATCTACACAAAGTAAACATCCTAAGGATGCTTGTGACTAATTTTAGTCGGGATCTGTTCAGTAGTTTCAGAGGAGAAGATTTTGAAAAATGTTAACGACGGACGACGACGACGACAGATGACGACGGACGCCAAGTGATGGCAATAGCTCACGTGGATCTTTGGTCCAGGTGAGGTAAAAAGACATCTCGTTGGCAATGTATGTTGCTCCAAAACCTCCATATATCCTACAGCACAAATGATTTCTTCACAGATGTGGCAGTTACCCATGCCATGTGCACTAATGGACCCCCATACTACCAGGGATGTTTGCTCTTGAACTGTATGCTGATAACAAGCCGGATGGTCCCTCTTTAGCCTGGGAGACAAAGCTTCCATGATCTCCAAAAAAAAAAATTCACATTTGGATCCATCAGACAACATAACAGTTTTCAGCTTCACCTCAGTTGATCTTTATAAGCTCAGGCTCAGAGAAGGCGACAACGTTTCTGGATTTTTTTTTTTTTTGTGCATATACTGTTTTATTTTGATATGGCTCAGTTTCAACTTGCATATGTGGATACCGAGACGAACTGTGTTCACTGACCATGGTTATCAGAGGTGTTCCTGAGCCCATGCAGCGATTTCCACTACTGAATCCTGTCTGTCTTTAACAGGGTCGCTGATGGGAGGGCTTTGCTCTGGGTCAAGGGGGGCCAGGACTGGTTCCACTGACCATCAAAATATCTGCTGGAATAATATTTGCTTTTTTGTCAAAAAAAAAAAAAAAAAAGGTGTGGTATTTGTGTCACATATAATGCTTTTTTATTCAATAAATTTTCCTGAAGACAAGCGAGAAACAAGAGAAAATGAAAAGAAAGGCGCAAGGGATTTCATGACCAAATTTTCAAAAAGATGTGAAGTGGACAAAATGATTACAAATTTGTTCAGTTGTGAGGATCAATCTGTGGAATTACTGGCCATCTCCCCATCTCCACTCAGCTGGCATTACTGTTCATTCCATTAGTTATCAAGCATTTTCCTATCCACATTCATGGTGACATAAAATGTCAATGCCTTCTGAGGCTTCTGAATTCCTGTAGCTCACAAAAGGATTCTTTTTTTTCCTTTTTTGCTTGCATCAACATCCGATCGGCTTTCATGCACCTACAAAAAAATTTTCGATTTTGCCAACTTAGGTCCACGTGTTAAGTTTGCTTTGAATAAAAATTAAACTCTGTATATAACCAGTGACATTACCATGATGCAGATTAACTCTCAACCTGTTTCCGATGAAGAATCGGGCAATTATATGAATTAATTTACTGAGCAAATAGGCTAACAATTAGCTGCGTTGTCAATAATGATTATATTTAGCCTTGAGTCAAAGAAAAAGGCTACAATATGAGTTTGCATGGACGGCCACTAACTGAAATTTCTTGAAATTCCATCTTGAAATAGAATGTTATGTAATAAATGCTGCTGAAGATGGTGTTTAGATAAGGTTTAGATTTTGTTTCTAATTAATCAATCAATTAATTAATTAATTAATTAAATGTTTGCCGCCCATACAATCGCACATTGTAGTCCTCCAACAAGAAACTGGACCTCAAAGAATTCATCAATGATGGTGCAACCATTAAAGTTTGACGCATGACATTAGAGTTCAAACCTAAACATGTAAACACAAGCAAACGCAAAAGACTCTGGTACTATTGAGACATGGTTCTCATTGCTTTTTGTGACACCAAAATTTCATGAATGTTATGACATGTTATTCTGGGGAACATCTGTTAATCGCAATAACATGCCTATTCTGCTCAGTACTACTGTGTATCTGGACATGGCATGTGTAACATAACCAGTATCTGTTTTACATATTTACATTTGAAAGATTGACTGAAAAAAACAAAGGTGGTTTATAAACAGCAATTGACATAATGTAAGAAAATATCTCCTGTGTCTTTATCAGGGGAGTAGGGCCTGTGTGTGGGTTGGGTTGGGTTGGGGCGAGGCGTGGCAAAAGGGGGCGGGGGAGCTGCCGGATGGCTCACTCGGAAAAGCATCGCGTTGCGAAGCAGAAGTGACCATCATGGCGCGGGTTCGATCCCCGCCTCGTACCAACCAGCAGCGGTCGGCAGCTCTCTTCGAACCCAATGTAGGCCAATGCGCTACAGGGATGCAAATTGGGAAGGGTCTGCTGGGAAGGGTTATGTAGATGTAGTTCCCCTAGGCGCCTCCTGTTGACCAGACGGGCGCTCATAAGGAAGATTCTGAGCTCACTGACGTTCGGGTATCCTCCGCCCTTGTTCTGAGCTTGCGAAGTCTCAACCAATAAATGTATAAGAAGCAGTGGCTAACGGGCGCGTGCTTCGGAGGAGAGCCATGAGCTGTGTACACTCTCCTGAGTTGGCAACAGGGGGCCGCATATGCGAAAAAGCCTAAGTACTTGTACATAGTTCCCTAATTGGATATTCCAGATTCGGGTGGGATTGGAGATGCCAAATTTAAAAGAAAAGGGGGGGGGGTCTGAGGTTGCCTTGTTCCGGGCATGGGCAAACCTGTCAGCTGGCCTGGTTTTTAATGTGGCGCCGCCTGAGGGCATGAAGATCACTGCCATTCAGTTCAGGTTTTTCAGCCTTGTCCCTCACGTATAGAGATTTCTCCTCTGAATCTTTTAATTGCATTATGCACCATAGATGATGAAATTCTTTTTTTAATTTTACATTGAGAAATGTTATTCATTAATAGATATTTGCAGTCTTTCACGGAGTGATGAGGCCCTCATCATCTTTACTTCCGTAAAACTCAGCCTCTTTGGAATGCTCTTTTTAAACCCAGTCACGTTACTGACCTGTTGCCAATTAACCTATTTAACAGTGGGGTGTTCCTCTGGGTGTATTTTTAGGGTCAAACAACTTTTCCAGTCTTGTGCTGCCCCCATTCCAACTTTTTTTGAAATGTGTTGCAGGCATCAAATTCAGTTTCAACTCCGGATATGATGTCTTTGTACTATTTACATTTAAATATAGAATTTAAATTATTTGCATATCACTGCATTTTGTTTTTATTTACATTTTCCAATGAATCTCAACTTTTTTGGTAACAGGGTCATATGTAAAGTTTTGACATAGTTGTATTGATTAAATAAATGTTATTTTATGAAGTTGGAAGGATGAATGCTAGTGTTTTTTCAACCCTATTGAAAGAACACTTACTCCTGAACATTCTAATACATTAGTTCTGACTACATTCCTCTGGCTTCTCCATCCTTCTGCTATCCCACTGTAGGATTTTCCAACTTGTAAAAGGAGTTTCCAGTGCTGTATTTATGACAGTACAGAATTTCCACTGCAATACTTTTATTCACATTCACAGACATCCATGAGTCAAATCAAATGAGTGTTTCAACAAGAAGTAACCATTCTCAAGAACTTGGAGTCAAATATTTGGTGATTATAAAGATCTTTGAAATTACCCACCACTCAAGCCACCGTCCCTGACCATTATGAATTATGCACCATGGCACTAATCTGACTAAAACTGTGTGGTCACTAGTAGATACAGTTTAGGGTTCTACAGGCATTCTTTTGGAGAGGTGTAGGAAGTAGACCGAGAAAAAACAACAACATAAAACAAATAAATAAATAAAATGCAGTGAACTTTAGACCAGCATCTGAGTTATTCTCACAGAGCTTTGTCTCAGGAGGTTGAGACTGCGGTAGCATTCGAGAGGAACTGGCACGCAGAAAAGAGAGAGGCGACCCCCAGGGGACGTAGCGTCCCGCAGTGCTTTGATGCTTCCGCCCTGTGGCTCACCAGTTTCAACGCTAGGCTGCAGATGAGGGCTTCCTGCCTTCAGTGACCTCCACCCCCCTCTTCCCCACTCTTCAAATACTTCTGAGAACTTACTCAGCTAACATATTTCTTGCATTATCTACAGAGGCTTTTGCGGTATGAAAGGGCAGGACCCCCATTAGAACAAAGATATGGTCAGGTGCAGAATTGATGGAAAGCTTTATTAAAAAGTAAAAAAATGGCTGCTTATAGTAAGCTACACATTACTATCCTACATATTAAGTGTTCAACAAATCAATGTGGAAACATTTGCAAAAATGATACTCTAATTCCAATACATACACTACAGGCCAAAAGTTTGGAAGCAAGATCAAATTTGTACAAAAAAAATCATAGTTTCATTGGCATACTTTGCAACAAAATAAACATGATTATTATATAAAGAGTCACTTATCAGAATACATTTTTACTCAAATTATCAGGCCCATATTACTAGGCCCATCGTCCTAGTGCCCGCCGGATTGCCGTTGGCTGTAAACCATGACATAAAGTGAATAATGCAAACTGTGATTTGTTTTTTACTTTTTCACTGAAGTTGTGACTCTTGCAAATCTCAATGCAAAAACTAAGCCCCTCCTTTCTTTTGTCAACATTTATTCGGTAATGGTCTGGTAACATCAATCTATACAGTAGCTAAAGGTAAATAGAGGAAAATGGTGCATATCAATGAAAGAAAAGTCTAATCATGCAGTAAATACATCCCAAAATCCATAGATTTCATACTGGTTTTTAAGAAAGGCATTGTGAACAGAAAATTAAAGTTGCTTCCAGATTTTTGACCTGTATTGGCCTTGCTTCCAAATTTCTGGCCTGTAGTGTATGTTCCCATAATTGAATGTTTTTCAAGAAAACAACATTATGCAACCACTTTACCTTAAAATAACAGCTTCAAAATAATTGTGATAGATTTTAATAGGGAGAATATTTCATCTTTTATTCCCACCTCACGCGACAAACTCCAGTTCTCGCACTATGTCGCTCGGGATGATCGGTTCGATCAAAACACTTCACGGTATTAGCTGCGTCACACACCATCAACTATGCATCTTCAGCCAGCAATAAGAGGAGGCTGGCTTGGTATTGTCAATACGAACAAAACTGCACAGGTGAAGAGATCGAAGAGAATGTTTACGGAAGAAACTAAAAGGAGAAAGAACACGCAAGAAACTGGACAAGAGTACACCTTTCACTGGCTTTTAGTCCTTGGTGAGCGATATTGTCTTCATCTAATCTATCAACTAAGTGGTAGGGTAAAGCCCTACGGCCGTGGTTTATCCCCATTTGCTGCCTTCCGATCCTGATCTTCAATAATGTTTCATTTAATAAGTTTAGTACTTATTGTGCTTTATCCTGGCTCTGCCGGGAAAGGAGGAACTTGGGTGAGTGATTCGACGTTGCACCTCCCGTTGACATTGTCCAGTTATAAATTGGAAACAAGCTGGTATCCCTCGATCAAACCTCTCCCGTCCCTCCCCAGCTTGCAAACGAAAGATCTTGTGAATGTGTACTATTTGTATGTACTAGATGACTGTTTTATTGCCTCCGACGCACTTCGCTCGCAATCTGTGTGTAATGATGTTTCAAAACGAAGAGCGCCCAAGGTTCATGCTTTGCGATGCATTATCATGATTTTATTGTTAAAATCTGGAAACGTTCAGCCAAATCCAGGCCCCGTGGAAATGAATGTGTTGCAAACTCCTGCAGAATTTCAGCAGAGATCAGGGTTGAGTGTTCTTCATATGAATGTCAGGAGTTTGTTACCGAAAATGGATTCTGTTAGAATCTGGGCAAAATCAACAAATGCAGACATTATGGTTGTCTCTGAAACATGGTTATCTAAATTGGTGTCGGATGCGGATATACATATAAATGGCTTTAGTGTATTTCGTTGTGATCGCCCCAGGAAGGGTGGTGGTGTTGCCATATATTGCAAACCCCATTTCTTACCTATGGTTGTTATATCCAAATCTGTACCCAAACAGTTTGAATTGTTGGCACTAAATGTACGGTTTTCCTCATCCAGTGCTTTGACGATTGTTGGTTGTTATCGTCCTCCGTCAGCTTCAAAAGAAGCTCTTACTTCCCTATCTGAGTTGCTTTTGAGTTTAAATTATGCCAAGATTCTTCTGGTCGGTGATTTAAACTGGGACTGGCTGTCCCTTACATTCTGATCCTTTTAAAGTTCTCTGCAATTCATTGAATCTTACTCAGTTGCTTGATTCTCCTACGAGACCTAACGTAAAACATCCTGAGAAATCTACCCTACTTGATTTAATGTTAACTAATATGCCACATAAATACTTGGCCACCGCAGTGTTTTCAAATGACATCAGTGATCACTGCATTATCGCCACAGAAAGGAATACTAAAATCCCGAAGTTAAAACCCCGCATCATTTATAAACGGAATTTTAAAGCGTTTGCTGCTCAAGCCTTTTTAAGAGATTTGTGTGAATGTGACTGGGAAAAGATTTCTTTTCAATTCCTGACGTGGAAAATGCTTGGTCTTACTTCCAGTTACTCTTTTTACAAGTGTCTGACAAACATGCTCCTTTCCGCAAGTACAGAATAAAATGTAGAGATGATCCATGGTTTTCTGATGATATTGCTGAATTGCTTCATCAGAGAAATTTGGCCTGGGCTTTGGCTAGGAGATCTCAGAGTAAAGTAGACTGGGGCAATTTTAGGTGCCTCAGAAATAAATGCACAATTTTAATTCAAAAGGCCAAATCAGATTTTTATTTAAAAAATACAACAGATAATTTAAATAATCCAGCTAAGTTTTGGAAAACCATTAAGTCCATTTCTGCCCACAACTCCTCTTCTTCTCTTCCCGATTGTATTACAGTGGATAATACACCTGTAACTGATAAAGTAACTATGCTAAATTGTTTTAACAAATATTTTATTTCATCTGGTCTTTTATTCCAGAATGGGGACATTTTAAATACTGCTGTACCTTCTGATCCTTCTCCCAGTCTGACACATAACTGTAATCTCATACCTTTTACAGAACAGGAGGTATTAGATGCTATTAGTCAGGTAAGTTCCATAAAATCAGCTGGCCCTGATGGTCTAAATCCGAATTTGGTGAAAATTGCTGCCGCAGTCATAGCTAGGCCAGTGACATGTATTTTTAATTTATCCTTAGAGACGTGACATTCCCAAAATTTGGAAAACAGCATTTGTTTTACCGCTTTTAAAAGGTGGTGATCCTACACAGTTACACAACTATAGACCAATCTCCAAACTTTCTGTCCTAGCTAAAGTACTTGTCTGTAAACAGTTAAAAGCATTTTTATCTGAAAATATGATTTTAAATGAATTCCAGTCTGGCTTCAGGAAAAAACATTAGTACAATCACCGCAGTCTTAAAGGTTTTAAATGACATAACTCAAGCCTTGGATAAGAAACAGCACTGCTTAGCTTTATTTTTAGACTTGTCCAAGGCTTTTGATATGGTGGACTATGCCGTATTGAAGGACAGACTGATCAAAATTGGTCTATCACCACAACTAGTCAGTTGGTTCGAAAATTATCTGTCTGACAGAAGCCAATGTGTCAAAATGGATAATTACAGATCTGATTTTATGGCCACATGCAATGGAGTTCCTCAGGGGTCTATTCTCAGCCCTGTTCTTTTTTCTATTTATGTTAATGAATTGGGCAAGAGAGTGTCAAATACACACCTTCATTTCTATGCTGTCGATACCGTTTTATATACTTGTGCAGCCTCCATAGATCAAGCCATAGACGAGCTTCAAACTGCTTTTAATATCATTCAGGATGATTTGAGCAACTTAAAACTAGTTCTGAATGCCGACAAGACCAAGCTAATGGTTTTTAATAGAGTCAAAACGCAGGTATTGAAGCAAAACATTGTTACTCAGCAAAATAAGCCAGTAGAGCAGGTAAGCACTTATAAGTACTTGGGATTTTTTTTGGATGGTACATTGTCCTTTACAGGTCATGTTGAAAAGCTTGTTCAAAAACTGAAAATTAAATTAGGTTTCTTTTATAGAAACAAAGCATGTTTTTCATTGCATGCCAGAAAACAGCTTATAATGGCTACATTTCTTTCTGTTATTGATTATGGAGATATAATTTATATGCATGCAAGTAAGTCCTGCTTGCACATGTTGGACAGTGTTTACCATGCAGCTCCAAGGTTCATGACGGACTCTAATTATCAGACACATCACTGTACCCTGTACCAGAAAGCTGGACTGCCCTCCCTGTTAGACTGCCGACAATTTCATTGGTGGACAATGATCTATAAAACTGTAGTGGGTCATCTTCCATCCTATTTATGTTCCATGCTTCAGCGGACCACCACAAATGCTTATGCACTGAGATCACATGAACTCATCTTATTTAATGTTCCTAAAATGCGTGCTGCTTTTGGTGAAAAGGCTTTTAGCTATGCTGCTCCTTCAGCTTGGAAGAAGCTACAAGAGAAAATCCAGCTTAAAACTCTGGTTTCTTTGGAAAGGTTTAAATTTCCTATTGCGGACACATTGGACATCGTATGCACTTGTTTTTCATCCTAAATGGTCTGTCTCTCTGTCTGTCTGAATGATACACTTGCAATCCTTGTTTTTACTCTTTTGAAGCCATTTTTGGCCAGGACTCCCTTGCAAAAGAGATGTAAATCTCAATGGGACCATTTCCTGGTAAAGTAAAGGTTAAATAAAATAAAATAAAATAAACTATGTTGTAAGACTACAAGACAGATGCGGAGCTGGCCTCTACGCTGTTGGACGAATAAGTAATGTTAGCTTGCTTGCTACGTCCTGTGTTATTGCACTTTCTTGAGAATTTGATGTGTGAACAAAGTTCTGTAATTGGTAGTTTTAGATTATAAGCAAAGTTTGTCCATTTCTACAAAGGTTTGACCACTTTCTAAATGCTAGATGGAAATCAGTAATAAGTGATCGTTCGTTAGTTGCTGTTAAGCTATGTTGTTTAGCCTGCCACCCAAGTTTGCATCACTTTGTGACAGTGGTATCCCGGTTTTTTTATTATTATTATTTACGTTTAATGTAGTTCAATAGCTATCCTGTTTCTTTCTGCGTTCCCCAGCATTCCTATGTGTTATAGCCTTGCGTTTGCAGCATAGCTCTAGTGATCAGGGCAAATGGGAAAATGACAATCCAACAGCAGTACGTACATCCCAGTCAATATTATTCATGAAAGACCGAAATGTTGGCTATAATTATATTGGTGTCATCTTTGTAGTGTTTTTCTGGATGCCAAAATTCATCTAATCTTGGTTCTTTCTCAGGCTAGCATGCTGATAGAAGCAAAATAAAGCAGAGGCTGGCTTAAGTTGCAGCCAAGGGCCCCACGTGTGCAAGGGCCCTGGGTTGGCTAGCTAGACTATTTTTAATTATTTAAATTTCCTACAGAGAAAAAAAAAATCCTTGACCCCAATTGGACCATAAGGAACATTTAAGAAATTAAGCAGCTGATTGGGTAGATGTGGGCCACTGCCACATTTACTTATGATTTCATTTTGGTTTTCATTTTGGTCACGGTTCAATTTGGTTTTCAAATACTTTGTCATTGCTAGCCTGCTGAAGTTGACAGAATGGAGACAAAATGTCAAAGGGAAAAAAGTAGAGCAGAGCACAAAAAAAAGGACTCAAAACAACAGCTTCATCACCATCATAGATCGACTTGTTGCAGAACTGAATAGGAGGTATGACTCCTGTGAAAAATACTTCACAGACATTCACATTTTTGAACAGTCTTCCACGGATACGTGCCATAAGGGTAGAAAGTGACTTCACATTCTATACAGGATTACTCTCAACCTGTTCCCATGCCCATTGCCTGATTAACAGTGAATCAATTTATTTCTCAAATAATCAAGTCCATTATGTAGCATGTAATGATTAAGGTGAAAAGATGAAAATGACAAGTAAGGCTTGAGAACAAAAAAAAAAAAAAATGCACTAAACTTTAAAACTAAACTAGATTCAGTGTGCAGTGGCACAAATGATTCTTGAAGTGCAGTGTGTGCCTGAATGACTTTTTAACAGTGTCTAGAACTTAGTTTTTCTTCCAAACTCATGGCTCACTGGTTTACTCTCCTAATTAGAGCACAACTCAAGGGCTACTGCCTTATTGATCTCAATGTCAAAGTGCCTTTCTCGATTCAGGCCCGATAAATGTTTTTCTTGTCTAATTTATTCTGTACATTTGTTTCAATTTGTGGGTGAAGTTTTTATTTTGACAGGGTTTGACTCATTTTATCAAGAGTAATATTTATATTGCTTCTGGTTCGTAATTATGTCATATAGTCTGCAGAACAGCCTTTCAAGAGTACAGTCTAACACTTTCAAGTGGAAAATTTATTCTGAAAGAGGACGTTTGACTGACCTAAGATATGGTTTTGACCATTCCATGATTCACAAAAAAAAAAAAAAAATAAAATAATGATGATAAAATAAGTCTGCCATGTGTTAGAAATAAGAAATAAATTATAGTAATAGATTAAGCAAAAAGATCAAAGCATTCTCCACACAATGAGGAGGGCAGCCAAACCCACACAGTTCTTTCAATGCATAAATTTCAAGCATTGGTGATTTTTGCCCCACCAGAACAATCACATTGTTCGCTCGCATCAGCTCCCAAAAATCAATTTTGGCATCTGAAAGCTCATTTTATCCTTATAATTATTCCACAATTTTGAATTTATTGATGCAGTTGAAAAAAAAAATCGTTGTAATACCTTGAAACATATTTTTTAAACCCCTTTTTTTAAAAAAAACTTTTTCTCTGAAAGGTGTAATTTGTGTGCATCTTTAAATCATATTACACTTTATGCTGAGTCTGTTGAACTTCAACTCTATTGAGTTGAAATGAGTCGCTAGCAGTGTATTTAACACTGAAATTGTTAGAAACCAAAAAAACAAACAAAAAAAACACTGTTAAATATATGTGAGGATTTATGAACGTGCTCCTTACACCACTACACAGTGTAATTATAATTGTGGGTGAGCCTTGCTTGCAAAGACATTACAACTGAACTGAATTGTGTTGAGTATGTTAAGTGCTGCATATAATTTATATCAGGATTCAAGGATTTAGAATTATCTGCCAGAATCAGGACCTTATCTACTTTAATTCACCAGGAATATGTTCATAGAATGCTTAAGTGACACAGAACCGGCGTTAAATAATAAAATTCTTTAAGGACAGGCCTTTCATTTATGCAAATCATCTGACACCTGTCTGCATGCC
The DNA here is from genome assembly GCA_029692085.1 of Gymnothorax javanicus. Classification (NCBI taxonomy): domain Eukaryota; kingdom Metazoa; phylum Chordata; class Actinopteri; order Anguilliformes; family Muraenidae; genus Gymnothorax; species Gymnothorax javanicus. The sequence goes on along the minus strand of CM056210.1, from coordinate 37,897,530 downwards.
TTGGAGTCGGTTTCACATGCTATCAACTGGTGACATGCAGTCTGGGCAGGCAACTAAGGCAGTGCATACCTTGTTTACTGAAACCCAATAATGTAAATTTATGAAGAACAAACAGAATTAAATACTATTGTATAAATTGATGAATTAAGTTTCTTTTTTTTAGACATAGGTGATTAGCCAATCAGTGGCCTTCCCTGGAGGCATCGACCTGGACCATGGGAGGAGGGACAGAGTCCAGGAAAGCTGATGTGATGTAGGGAGGGTCAGGAGATCTCCCTGGGCAAACTGTGTCCTATCTCTAATTTTTTTTCTGGGCCAGCATCATTTTTTCCCCCCCATTGTCACATCAGAAGTACAGGGTACGTTTACATGTACACCATAACATAACTGGAGCATCAGTGTTTCAAGGACTGCGAAAAACTGGCATGTCTAATGTGAAAATTATTGACTGCAAAAACTGCAGAACAAATTTGATTTTCTAGTTCACTGGAACCTCGACTTGAAGATGATAATGCAAGGGTGAGAGGGTTTTCCAAACTGGCAAACATAACAGTGCTGCATGTGATATCACCCTTCTCTGTACAAATGTGCATTTAAGTTTAGAAAATTGAAAAAAAAATGAAAGAATACAAACTCAAGGCGAACAGCTATACCAGAAAGATTCCGAAACCATCCTGCCGCATTATTGCGACATGATTGATTTCATGCGACACCTACAACTATTTTTAAACCTAGATTTTTATTATTATTAATACTGCACAAATCTGCATGACGTCTGTGATCTAAATCTGGTAGAAAATTAATCTATTCTGAGAAACAATGAAGTTGCTGCTGAATGAACTGTAGCCAGGTGCGGCTGTCGCAAAAAGCTAATTATTGCATTTGGGCCGATCGTCAGTGCCAGCGAATGATAGCTCTCCTGTCCTCCAGCTGAGAAGCATTTCTGGGCCCTGCTGATGCTTCCTTACCCACCTTAAACCCAAATTAAACATAAAGGTTTCGCATGGTTGAGTGAATCATCAAATTACTGCCCCCTCTAAATGGGAAATTATGTGCCCATTATAGGCTGCCTCAGCCCGTCTGATTGTCCTATGAAATATGTCCACGGCTATTAAACGGACCCGATTTTATTCTTTCCATGGGGCCACTTACTGCAACCACTCAGGCTATTTGGGACTGTGTTTGTTTGAGTGGCAGGATCTGTCTATATGGGGTGCTCCATCTTTCAAACATTTCATGAAATTCTGTTTGTTATGTTAGTGTGTGAATAGCACCTTAAAGGAATAGTAGTATTTTTATATATTAAAATATAATAGTTTGAAATTGCATGATTTTTTTTTCGAATAAGTCAGACACATTACCTCTGAATCACGCACACTCCCATCGCCACTGAATAAGTGATTTGTTGACTCAGTAATGGGAAGGTCAATGTAGAAGGCACAAGCTGTATTTAGTACAGTGATCTTCCTGAAGTAAGTGAGGAATTATGATTGTTTGAACGCCACTACTATAAGGTAAATATGAATGGGTGGATGGTACAATATGCTCCATAGCAGTAAGTAGTGATACTAGAAAGAAAGCTGGCTGGGACAAAGGAGGGAGAGATGAGACTTGAGTTTGGAGACATCCTGTGGAAACAGGACATGGAGGAGGAGTGGGGCAGGGGAGTGTGGCAGCGTGAAAAAGACCTGGATGGAGTTCTGCCTAGCAGCGAGCATCTACACATGCACACACAGCGGACAACTTCAAAACAGAGTCCGGGGAAAGAAATACACATAAACACGCACACACACATACATTCATGGACCTATCAAACAGGACAGGTGGGTCGTCACACTCTTGAAATATTACGTCATATGTGTATTTCAAAATTAGGTGTTGTCCTGTTGTTACATTTTCCCCTTTTGCCTCCCTGCCCCACCACCAGAAGAGTGCAGTGGGACGAACAGCCTCAGTTTCAGGACCATCACTCATTGGGAGATCCAACACCAGAAACCCTGCTCTCCATTATAGTGAGTCCAGATTCGTCTGTGCCCATAATTCCCTACTTCTCCCTCAGGGTAGGGACCTCCAACAGGGGTCCAAACGCATCTTTTAAAGGAGGAATCAAGGGTTGTAGCAGTTGGCCAGCAGCATAATTGAGGGCCAAGTAGCGAAACTGCATTGGCACTCCATAGAAGGGTTATTGTGTTTACAAACAGAAAGGATGGGCACTTCCAGGCAGAGGCCTGTGTTCCATTCAACACTGTTGCTATGAGAAGTGCATGTTCAAGTTCTTAGCAAATGCACGACAGTTTAACTTCATTTCGATCAAAAATGACTTTTTGTCATTTTAGGAACAATAAAGCTCTATCATGTAAACAAATATCCTGTGTCTCCTGTGTCGTTTTTTTTTTTTTGTTGAAAAGGTTGTTTGAGTGTTGTTTTTGCCTTAAGTGCAAAAAGTTTTGGCGAGACCACGGCAAAATTGTTAAATTTCACTTAAGGTTGTCTGGCTTTGTTTCATTGTGCTTGGAATGCCTTGTTTACCCACACATGAAGTTACTGTTTCCCCGCACTCAAGTTACGGTGTTGTGCCTCGGTATTTTATGTCATACAGCATTCCACACAAAGCATTATACGTCATGCTGACAGAATGCAGAGGAAACGTATTGATGTTGTTTTTCTAACCTAGCCATTTATCTGAATGGGCCATTAATCCTGACAAAAAATGTTGTTGGAAATGGCTTTAACATGCTCATACCCAGATATGGGTAAAAGATTGCTGAAAACAGATTAGCTGATCATAGCAGAAATTAACAGCTAGAGGAAACCAATGCAACATTATGAGAGACAGAACTAGAAAATTGCTTCAATATGCAATCAGAGTTCAAAGCAACCAGGACAAACAAACAACCAGACGGCTAGCCAGCTAACAATGACAGTAAATCTTACAAAATTATAGCATTTCTCCTCAGCATAAACTAACATTATGCACTGTAAAAAATGATAGCCCCATTAGGTTTAGCAAACTTATTTCTTCTCTTTAACTCCACTTGCTATGAAAAGTTGTAGAAATTGATGATAAGTTTAAATGTTTTTTCAAAAGTAAAACTTTAAGTCATCCATTTGTCTTACCTAATTGTGAGATGAAACAAAGCTTATCTTCAAGCTGAGTCAAGCAGCAGGTGAGCTCTCCTGTATAAGTTTAACCAGCTTGAAATTCATTGTAGCCCATGTAGCTATTATGGTAAAAGTAAAGTATGGGCCTTGGTGTACAAATTTGTAAACTGTCCTTTCAAAGTCGTGAGGAAAGCAATGAAAGCACATACGTAGCCCAGGAGGGAAAAAGCGTACGAACCCACTTAATAACCAAGTAAACTGCAAAAAAACGGGCAGGGACAATTTCATTGATAAATACAAAACCTGGCATTCTATTGGTTGGCAATTTTTGACAGGAACGTGTCACAAAAAATTCAAGCACAAGCAGAAATGTGCCAAGGACACAGAGGTAGTTTGAGCGTTAGGAGAAAAGGCTGACACATGGGCGCAGGAAATGTGCCCAAGCAGCAACAGCAGCAGATCGCACGCAGGAAATTCGTCCAAGCAGCAACAAATCTGAGCGTAAGCACACACTTTGAGTAGAAGCAGTGCAAGTCCAAGCGTAAGTAGGGGTTACTTGAGTGCGAGAGCAGAATTTTGGGGGAAAACATTGCAAAATCGACGCATAAAATTGATATGTCTGCTCTCAAGTTGAAATACCACACTTTTGAATAAAGGTAGGAATGAAGCTCCATATTGAAAAGCCTTCAGAAAGTAATTTGTAAAAAATTGTAATTTGTACTTTTGTAAAAAGTAAAAATAAACTGCAATCTAAGTATGTAAATCTCATATCAGGGTTGTGTTGAATACACTACTTCAATTTCAGTGAATAATTGGGTACCAGTATGAATAGCATTTGAGGTAATATCCTGAATAGGCTGAATTGAAATTGAATTAGCCTGTACAAGTTGAATGCTTCTGCGTCCCCAGATCCAATGCAAGATACTTGCTCTTAGAGAGGTCACATAAGTTGCAGTGCACTGTGGAGAGAACCATAGTTCTATAATGGAAAGGACTACTGGAGATATGCACTCAACCTGACCAAGTATTTTGATGGTATAGTGCACCTTTTGTATACTTTATAATGGATCACATTTTTCCTCTCAAAGCACATCACCTGGTGAACTAACCTCTATTTCCCTGAAAGAGTAGGTTTGTTTCCTCTGGAGAGAAGTGTTCTTGGCTGTTTCTGTCAAAGTTAGGAGCTTGTTATTCACCTTACATGATGGAATTGCCAGATTGCTATAGCATTAACATGCTGATTTTGAAGGGAATGAGAGGGGCTGATCTGACTGACCCCCTTCACACTCGCAGATAATTATGTAACTCGTCTTAGACCAACCATCTTGACAACAGCGCCACAGTTGCACTGTGTCACAAAAGCATTTTGTGTCACAAAATTACTAAAATGGAGTCAGATGCCCCATTTTGATCTGCAATTACATTAGCACTTGGATTTCCCAACTGTGTTTAGGTTTTCAATTTTACGCCCAATATGTTATTTACAGCTTCAAGGATCTTGGCATTTTTACACAGTTTATGTAAGCAATATGGCATTTTTTTCAGCGAATCACTGTGTCATCCCTGCTATGACTGCTGAACTTGTGTATTGACACTTGCGTCTTTGGCAACTAGCATAACCTGTCATATCAACATGAGACAAAACATCAATCGCAACAGTTTCTAAAAAAACCCGATGACAAGTTTATCCAATTTAGCATGAACTGACAGCAGTTGTCATGTCATCTTGCGACCGATGTCATGCAATGACAGTGTTACGTCTGCCTGATGTTGAAGGGTTCGAAAACCCAAAAATATCGCACATGTGATGTCTGGTTAAATGAATATACATCTTTATTTCACCATTTCAGAACAAGCCACCTCTAACCTCATCTCAGGACTAACTCCTCGTTTTAATGTAGTCACATATAACCTAGGTCAGGCTTTTAAAAATGAGATGTAGAATCATTTTTTGAGCATAATGCTTGCCCACTAATTTTAGTGCATTAATGTGCTTTAGGGACATACAGTTTGCAAAGATGCCATGTTTTTTTCATGTTGTTTTATTAAGACTACAAACGCCATACAAAACATCAGGAATGCCTCAGCATGACATTGCAAAATCTGAGCTGGGTAATTCCCCCGGAGATATCACTAGATTACAATCAGGGGCGCAGTATAACAGTTGCTTATTCTTGCTTTGTTTTTGAACAACAAATCTCATCCATCATCAAAGCCATTTTATGCACATAAAATTGGTTGGAATCATGAGTATTGATTTGTTTGTTCGTCTCTGGTTTCTCATAATTAAAGGTAAACATTATCGAGTGTTTTAACAAAACATTAACAGGCAAATAATATTTCAACATATATTAACTGAAACATGCAATCAAGTTTAGCTTATAATCTTCATAGAATTTGAAGAGGATACAATTACTCAATCACTTAATTGTATGTTTAATGTGGAATTCATGCATTTTGCTTTCATTTCTAATTCATTGTAGTGTAGAATACAGATAGATCTGAGAAACAAAAATACATTTAAGATACATTCGAAAAGTCAACTTATTTATTTCAGCAATGGATGCTTGTAAGAAATTTAAAGTATGGTATGGAGTTCATCTGACACAATACAGAGGAATATGATGCGTTATCTTGAGATTAGCTCCCTCTGCTGTTTAGCATTAAAGACTGGACTGAATCTCCTTCAGATGGACTGTCTCAGTTTCAGAATCTCAGAGCATTTTAGCTGATTATTCATTAACTGGTTGTTGTGAGTCAATCATTTCTATCTGTATTTAGATATAAAGTTCATCTTAAGCTGTATTATATGCATAACGAATTCAGAATACACAGACAGACACAAAAGCAGACACAGGCACATGAACCAACACACACACACACACGCACACATGCGTGTGCGCACGCACACACGCATGCACTCATGTGCACACAAATTAATGCCTGCCCATACACGAAGAAGACCAGAGTAGCTACTGTGTGACAATTATGTGAATTCCTCTGCACATAGATTAAGTTCAATCTGACTTAAATCTGGGATGGAAATCTCACCTCCAATGGAAAACAAATTGCTTTGCCAATTTTCTATATGCCTTCTTTTCTAAAATAAAATATGGAAAGTTTTTAAGGTTTAACTGAGGGAGCAGAATTAATCTGTGAGCACAGGTAAATATGACACACCTTCACAGGGCTTCGTATAAATATTTGTTTGCAAATAATCTTAATGATACAGTAATTGCACGTCGGGATATTTGATAAATGCAAAATAAAGTATTTATTTGTGCTTTTAGAGGGATATATTCTATAATCATATTCATATTTCAACTCATCAAGACATACTCATTACTCGTTATTCAGCTGCAAGCATCTTCCTCTAAAAAGCTCAGTAAATTTTCTAGTCATATTTTAAAGAATCACAACCCTTGTTTATATGAGAAGCATCTAGTGTTGGATTAAACTGAAAGCTTGTGTTGTATGTAAACCCTCCACAGGAAATAAACATATTGTGGCAATACAAGTGTACCAGTAACATTCCTGGGATTGTACATTCTGTGGCCCTCGCAACAATGGCTGCCTAGTGTTCTTTTCTCAGACACAACACAATATACTGTATGAGTATATTAGGACAGGTAAGATGATGCAGTTATGCCTGGCTTTGCTTAAGGATGAATATACTGTCTGTAGAAAAAGGTAAGGTTTGAGAGGCCATTAGCTCATTGTTAAATGTTCCTCATTAATCACAATCAACCCTGCTACTTAATTCAACAGACAAGGCTAATGTAATTTATTCGTTGTAAGGTGTCTGTTTCTGTCATGAAAAATGTGCTGTCACTATAGTGGCATAAGACAGTATTTTAACATGCAAAGCCACAATTTTTGTCCAGTGACAAAATTTTTAAGCAGCAGTTTGTTTGATTTTAAACAATGATAGCAAGTGAAGAAATAGTGGGTGGGATGTTTTGGGTGAAGTGCTATCCATGCTTACTGCCGTAATCAGTGCCCACAGCCACTGACGTCCCTTAGGACAGAGAAAAACTGTTTGCCAACATGCAGAAATGGGCCAAATCCATACCAGCCAAATGTCTTGGTGCCTTTCCATGGTGAAAAAGATGGCAGAACCAACGGCTGCCTTATAACTCAAGACTCACGCTATAATTCTGCCTCTCAGCCATTCTGTCTCTGTACTGGGTAACATTGCATTTTATTCAGTCCCAAATCTGAGTCATGATTCTTGTGATACTTGTGTTCACATGGTGCATCCAAAATACTCCGCTCATACATGCCATGTGCTGTCATGGTAGTCTTCCGAATGCATACTGGGACAGATTTTTGATATCCCATGCAGGCCAGTATTCTGACAAATTGTGCTGTCAGAAAATGCTACCGCCATGCAAAACGACTGCAGTTTTTGTTTTTGCCTTAATATTTGAACATGGGTTAGCCTACACTATCAACTAAGGATAACTGTTGGTTTGTTATAGCATACTCACGTCATGAGCTAGCAATGTTTGTTTGACGGTAACATGCTGCATGCCATTATCATCTAATATGTAAAAGTTAAATTTTCCAGCAAAGCCAGCTGATACATACATACAAATATTTACATGCTTACATGTCAAAAGGCGCAATGTAAAAATGTATTTTTAACATGATTGAGGATATTTAAGATACGAGCGTGGAAACAGTCGAAAGATTGTGGGTCTGCACATTTTGGAACTGCTAGCTAATAAGCACACCTCGATAGCTGGCACAAATCGATACACCATATATTTGATGTCCATGAATTTACAACAGTTTGGGGTGATAAGTGGTTATTTCTATCAGCACTGGCCATGGCATTTCTCTCTGTTTCAACGTCTTTCTTAAATAACAGATTTCAATGCATATTGTATCTGCACTGTCCACCATTCTTGCTCATTCTTCGTTCCCCAGAGGAAGTGGAGATATGTTTATTTGACAGGCAACAAAAGTGACTTTTTTCAAAAGGAAAATCCATAAAAACCCGGGAAGCACGTGGCATTTGTGGATGGGTCAATTTAATCAGTGTTTGTGCTCAAAAGATATTGTGCAAATGTTGTCTGTTGCTCATAAGAACACACATGGGTATGCAAATGCTCTGTTTTGCGTCCTTATAGATAAGTTTGTCAGCTGAATGAACCTGGTGTAATGCAATGCAATGGCATAAGCAGTTATGTGTTTGTCACCATTCTTTTGCCTGATAAATGAGATCTTTCCAGCGCTTTAAAGCTCTGATAATAACTTTCACTTTGGGAGTCAGTTCCTCTGCAGCCATGCATCCAAAGCCATACAAAATGTCTTGGGAAGGACTCCTTGATGCTGGGAGCACTGGAGGCCAAAAGGTTTGACTTTGGAAAGAAAAGCATTTATTCACTTCCCCAGTTATGGAACTCTAGTGCTGGAGGACCAATCTGCAAACTGAGTTTTGTCCCAACTATTCATTACCTGTCTTAATTTTCTGACAACTCAATGCACACACTTTGGTAGTTCACTCCTGTAGTCGAGGTCAGTAAAATCTTTAGGGTACACTTTCAGAGTTAAGTTGTTGCTAGTATTTATACAAATGTTAGATAAGAATATGATGGAATAAATTAATTATGAGCTGGTGGCAAAAATTCTGAAATGTACACGCTCCAGGTGAAAATACATATGCAATGTGACAGATATTGATGCCGTTTCACCTCAGGGAAAAGAGGAAATTCAGAGAGTGCAGGGAGCTTTCAATTTGGCCTGGCTTTGAAGGAGACGTCCTGAGGAGGTGACAACGCCATCAAAGCGATCACATGCTTCAACTATGGGTCCTCAAAATTCTGTATCATTCCGTGATGATAAAATACCCCATAACTTCACTTATCGTAAAGCCTGTTAGTGGCGAATGATACAATACACTATACAAGAAAGTGCTGTAGCTACTACTACCATTAGTCTGTGATTATTATCTGCCGCATTAGTTTTAGCAGTAGTAGTGGTAGTAATAGTCATAATAGTAATTATGGCAGTAGTATTAGAGGTAGTGGTGGTATTACTAGTCATAGTAGCCACAGCAGCACATGTAGAATTTGAGTTTAGGCACACTGTTTCCGGACAGCTGATCAGTCGTATACAGAGAGTTGATCACTTTTTACGATCATGTACTGTGATGAGCACTCCATCATGGAAAGACTCAAATGTACGATGTAGCCAGTGTTGGGGTAGTTACTCTAAAAAAGTAATGCATTACACATTACCAGTTACTTTTTTAGAAAAGTAATCCCTTACTTTGCTTAATTACTCACTGCTGAAAGTAAATAGTTACAGTACTGGTTACATTACTTTCGGATTACTCAGCACCATCTAATTCATTAACCATATCATGTTAAAACCTGGCCTAGGCCCAGATCAGCACAAATTTTTATTCTAGGGCACACAAAAGAGCTCTTTTTCAAGCTCTTTAATACAGCAAAGCCAACAGCAAAGTTGTAAAAATCAGCCCAAACAGCACTTCACAGAAAAGTGAGTCAAGTACGAGGCTACAATACTGGTATGAACACGCATGAAAAAGGAAGTCTGATTTGTTTTTCTGTCCTCGGTCTCAACTGCCAACATACTCAAAAGAAAGAAGAGGAAGAGGAAGAAGACGTTTTTCTGGCCTCCTGTCCGGCTGATAGTTGAAGAATTTAAAGTAATGCAAGTAACTAGATAATTTATTTGTTAGTAACTAATCCGATTACTTAAATTATCAAAGTAATGCGTTGCATTACTGCGTTACTGATAAATGTAATCTGATTACAGTAGTTACTTTGTAATTAGTTACCCTCAACACTGGATGTAGCAGACATTACACAATTACCAATTTCTTTTCAATCATTGTGCTTATGTAAAGACAAGATCGTCATTTGTAACGCCGGAAGGATGATCTTGCCCGCAAAAAACCGACAGGTGCATAGCAATGCTATTGCAATGTGTATCATTGATTTATAGCCATTGCTAAATGACAAGGAATTTTGAACAAAATATAATTGGGGGTGTAGTCATGGTAAAAAACATAATTAATAAAACAAATGAGCTGAAATCCTCATTGAAAAGGTGGGAATTATTTTGGTAGTGTGCATGCTTGTGTGCTCCAACGTGTGTGTGTGTGTGTGTGTGTGTGTGTGTGTGTGTGTGTGTGTGTGTGAATGAGTGTGCATTCCTGCTTGTCCGTACTCTGAAGTCCGTCTGCATAAATGCTTGTGTTTACCTCTGCTGTCTATATGTGTGGTCACGTCTACACAATAGGTTTATTCCAATTTTTACACATCTTTATTAACCAGTTTTCATTTAAAATATGTGATAATAATAAAGGCAAACCTGCATCAGCTGAAAAACGCAAACGTGGGCCAAAAATCCCATCATGGTCCAGCCATTACATGAGTTTGAATTAATGCCCAGTATGTCCAGTATGTTTGCATGAATGTGCAGCCTCTGTCCAGTAGATGGCAGTGTCCTCAAGGGTAGAGCAGCAGAACATTCTCTGATGTTGGCGAAATTGCACAAGATTACCCCAGCTTGTCATTATCATTCTGACAAAACGCTTTATTTATATTTCACCAAGACACATGCACTGAAGTCCATTCACATTCACGTTCCTAGATATCTATTATCATGTTTTGTCACTACCAAAACACTGCTTATTTAAGTTTGGCTCTATATCGTGCTATTATTTGCATACATAATTGCTGCTTCTTTAAGCACATTATATATGAGTAGTACAGCATTAAAAATAGAGGAATATCAGAACTAAAAACATTTTCCTTAATAGAAAGTCCCATGGAGCTGTTGCACAAAGATTAACCTAAAATGTTGGCTTCATCCTCATTGCCAAATTCATTATTTTACTCTCTAGATTACCTAATGCTCACTCCTCTCAGCTCCCCCCCGGCTGTGTCAGGCTATGCTAACACAAGCAACAGAAGCATGCTGGGAAGGTGGGAGAGGGTGATAGCTGTGGTGTTGGAAGACTATAGGCTTCAGGCCTCAGGCATGTGCAGGGAAACACACCGGGCTGGGCTATTTGCACATCCACGGAAGGAAATGTGTCTCAGTTTCCCTAAATTTGTGAAACTGCAATGGTGTTAGACATATGGAACTCGAATAAAGTGTGATATATTTAAACATAGCACAGTGCAATAATATCAGCACTCACATTTATGTAGAAATAATTGCTTCTTGAAAATCACTGCTTTTGAATATAATTATATTCTTACAATATAGTGACAAATTTACTGGAGATCGTATGGTATTCCAGGCCTTTAGGTCTAGACCTCACCTCTCATGGGAAAAAGCCATTTTTAGGAATGCCAACTGGCACTTTTTTTTTTTTTTAATTAGTGCTCACTATTTAACCCCTTAAGTGTCAATGGGCCCTAATTAGGACCGGGCCAAATGTGAGAAAATGCAGGTGACAGTCAAGGGGTTAAAAGCCTAACATTTTTTCCTTTGATGCAATTTAGAGCTTTTCCTTCACTATTAGCCAGTTTGGTCACAAAAATATTGATTCTTGTTTTTCTGAGTGTTTCATCCTGACAACTTGTTTGAGTTTGCGTTCAAGCCTCATTATTTTATATCGAACCCAGGCTGTGATAAAGGGAAGGACAAATTTGGCTATCTTAGTTGTCTCACCAGTCACAGGTGGCCACAGTCTAATTACAGAGGCTGCACATGAATTCTTCTGACTTATGGCTGTACCACATGAATTTATGAATATGAATTGACTTTATATTTTAGGAAGCACGTGCTCTTTTGATAGTTCCTAGATGGACAGCTTGTGATCTAACTGGTCAATTTGACTGGTTCAATTAGAGAAAAATAGGGTATTAAAAACAAGGGATATATAAAATATGCTTGTTTTCTTATTCGGGTGGACGTTTGTGTCAATCCAGAAACCAAGTAAACATTAATGATTCCCATTTCGGTTAGAAAATCTTGCTGTTATACTCAAGCAGGTAATCTCCTAAGTAGGGGAGACTGGGGTCCAATGAGCCATGCGGACCAATGAGCCATATCACTATTTTGCCATCAATTGATGCCAAATGTGTTTAAAATAGGCAAAATAGTGATATGGCTCATTGATCCCCATGACTCATCAGTCAATGGTCAAATATTTTGCCTATTTTAAGCAGCTCTGTCATCGATTGAAGGCAAAATAGTGATATGGCTCATTGGTCCCCATGGCTCATCGGACCCCAGTCTCCCCTACAGTTTATGAGTGGAACAGCACCCAAAACCAAACACACATTCTAATAATCTGCCTGGCTCTCCTCCCTGGCTAATCCTTGATCTGCTGGACAAGCCTACATCAGTGATCCAATTCAAGTTCTACAAATAGCTCTCAATGGTAACAGCAGAAAATAATACTAGTTTATGCGTCAAGGCAAAAAGCACTCTTGGCTAATCACTGTTTCTGCTATATCCCCCTTCACAAAGCAAAGCAGCATTGTTCATTTTTATAAATGATTCCTTTTGCTGTAATACATTTAACCGGCGATCTGCTGCAGTCTTGCTGTAGAGATTGTCAAATTCCATCCTTGTAGGTCTGCATTGTCTAAGGCTGTTGATTCGAATAGTCTTTTTTGTTTCAGAAAGTTCACCAATACACCATGAAGTCTGAGGCGTTCAGTTGAATGACCAGACTTGAGTTTTGGTCAGTGGAATTAGATGTTCTTGTGTGACAGATGGAATGTGAATATTTCATCCACTGAAAAATACTCTGAAAAGCTTTTTTTCCTTTGAAAAAAAAGAAAAAAAAAACAATGTGCAAAATTTGCATCTTAATTGTGAAGTGTAACAGACTCACAACTTTTTTACGTGACTGCTGAGAGCTGTGAAGATGCCACAAATGTCAAATTATGCAGAGTGATACTTCAATGCCACACTTGACAAAAGGCATTAAATCATCAGAAGCCAGCTTGATAATGTTCTTTCTGTATTTCACTATAGGAAAGGCTTAAATTCCAGAAGGCTCAATAAGTCTAAAGTGCTTAAGTTCAAGATGGGCCCTTGAACTTATGAGTTCAAGCCTCGGCTCTGCCATTAACTGCCTCCAAGTGCGCAGGAATTCCTGGTATAACTACAGTGTTATGTTAACCCTTAAGAATTCAAGCATGTTTTACATAGCGGTACCTTAAGAATTCAAGCATGTTGTAGGTAATTTCGCGATTTTATGCACCTCATTTTTGAAGCCCTGTAGCTCGGAAACCATAAGTCAGATCATTTTACAGTAAATAAAAAGTTTGTATAGAATTATCCATAGTATCAGATGGTACCAATTATGTTGGTATGCTACCCACCATTTTGGGGTAAAAAGCATGAAAATGTGTACAAAACGCAACAGAACCCTCAACATCAGAACCCTCCGACCGATCGGCAGCATCATTGTTATTTCCATTGTCACTCTGTTCAGACCCGAAATCTTCATCCCCTTAGTCCTCATTGGCAAATAATTCGTCCAGTACTTGGTCCACATTCATCCTAAATTCACAAAAAATCAGCACTTTTCAAGCGAAAATTGTGCAGTAAATTTCTATTGGAACACCATATGTATCTGGTACCAAACGATTGCTCTGAGTACCGTCTATCTTTAGAGAAGCAAACGAAGGCTTTGCACGCCACAGGCACAGAGAAATCGCGTAATTTCAATGCATTAGTATTGTCTCGACCCCGGGTCAAGACCGAATTCTGGAGGTAGCATTTCCGGTCGAGACCGACTTCTGAATAGTGCAGTTCTTGTCTCGACCTAGGGTCGAGACCGACCGTCTAAGGGTTAATCAAATCCTTCCCTATCCGAGTCATTTTCGGTAACCTTGTGCCCAATCCATGCTTATCTGCTTGTTTTGTTCCTCAGCACACCTTTCGAGGCCTGACTCTATTTTTATTGTTATTATTACCCCGCCAAGGGGTATTGTTTTTGGTTCGGTTTGTCTTTGTGTTTGTGTGTTTGTGTGTTTGTGTGTTTGTGCGTTTGTGCATTTGTTTCTGTGTTTGTTTGTTTGTTAACAGTTTAGCAGCAATACTAATGGCCAGATTCACCCCAAATTCGGTATAGGGATTGCCACTGACCCACAATAGATGCCTATTGAATTTCGGAAAAGTAGGTGAAAGTATGTGCGAGGGGCGGGGTTTGCTGTGCCTGGCACCAATTGTTACGTTATATTTGAGAACCATGCTACCAAAAGATGAAGTAGATGAACAAATGCCAACCAAATGGATAGACAACATTAGGTTGCTAGTCGATGTTAGGTAGCTGATGTTATTAGTTAACTTGCTGAAATTCAGTTATGTATGGTAAAGTTAACTGGATGGACATGAAGTTCTAAGAAATCTATATTTTACATGATTGTTCCAAGCAGTTTCTATATTTTACAAAGTGACGACATGATGATGAATAATATAAGGGTTGGCTAGCATTCTGTTGCATAAGATTGGTAAAAAAAACTATCATATGCATATCCATAACTTAACAACCAATTAAAATGGCAGAACAGGTGACGGCTGTAATGGCCAGAAGAATTGAGAGGCCAACTGCAGCGGCAAGAGGGAAATAGAGCAGCACGGACACAATACAAATACAGAGAATAATACAGACCATACGACAGGGACAATCCTCGCGCTTCCAAAAGGACGACCAAACATCCGACAAAACAGAAGCAAAGCGAGAGAGAAAAAAGGAGAAGTATCTCGGGGAGCCGAGAAAAACAAGGCACCAAAAATAGTGCGACACAAAGGATAGAGAAGATACAAAGGCACATAAATGCTTACTATAGATATCTTCAGCTAAAGCGCTTAACTACAAACAAACACTCTAGCGAAGGAGGCATGGCGGACCTCCGGCTTATATAGAGTCGGGGGGAGGCGCCGCCCAAGTTCAATCAGCCAGCTGGGTAAAGAATCCAATTGAAAAGGAATTCGATCTCGTCCCGGGACGAGAGCCTCAAAGAAAAGTCCTAAACACACGCACACCTCCCAAACCATGACAACGGCATTTCTTGTCAAATGACACTAAGCAATAAATCTTTCTTATTTCTAATGCTGTGATATAGCAAAAACTGGGAATGAAGCATTAATATGCACTACATTTTCTCTGTAACACAGCAGATTTAGAAAGACATTATTTTATTAGTGGCATCCTCGGGCAAGACATTGCAATAATCAGAAAGCCTCAGACCTAGATTAGCAGTGCAGTGAAGTTCACACAGTACACACACCACACTCAAACCATCTCAGACTCTCCCTTCTGTTCTCTCTTTGTCTCACACACACACACACACACACACACACACACACACACACAGTTACACATAGTGGCAGAATCTTCTCTCTCACTCCCTCTGTCATAGTACAAGTGTCATTGGGACATTTGTTTCCATGAGATAATGTATCAAAGGCTTTTTTTGCTGTTCACTGTCCTTATCTGGTCTCTAGAGACCACATCAACAGCACAAAGAAAACATGGATTTAATAAGCACCCTGTGCTCCCTCCAAAAGAAAGTAAACAGATGTAGAAAAGTAATGCATCAACTTAATAACAAATCACAGCTCCTCACTTCCTTTAAAGGCTGAAGGCTTGATGCGGAGTTGATATGATTCAAAATGTTTCAGTACATTCAGACGGAATAAAGCAGCCGCAGAATCAGCTGACTCACTTAGGCTATACAAAGGGAAGCACTTCAGAGTTTTAACTAACCATTGAACTAACCTCTTAACTAACTATTCTTGTGTTATAAGTAGTGCATGCAGGGGCTCGCAGACTGAGTATTTTGATTGGAGAAAATCTACACTTCTAAATAAAATAGAGCAGACTCCACAGAGCCCAAGGAGAGTGTGCTCCTGATGTTGGATCTAATGCTCAGGTAACTGTATATCTAAAATATTCATCAGTTTCGATGACATTTCTGGTAGTTGAAAATCTACATTGCAAAGTATGGTCAAATTAGTCCCGTTGCCACCAGCCACCACGCAAGAATGATGTCAGATGACACTGTGCGGAGGTGCTGCATGAGTCAGGCAAAACAGCGAACCAGCCTATCCCTGTGGAACCATGATAATAAAGCTGCTGCTCGCTATTTCGCTGGACCGCAGAGTTTGCAAGATTTGTGGGAAATAATTTGCAGGGGTCGGCATCAAACAAAGTGATAAAAACCATGTCGGAAGCTCAGCTAGGCTGAAGTGCTAATTTGCTCCCTGCTTGTGCAGTATCTATTGCATCTCTTGCTGTTCTCATGCTCACATTACATTGTGGACATTGCATATTATTCACTTTTTTTCACACTGTAAGAGTACCCTACTAGAGCTATCTCTTCACTGTAATATCACACTTTTTAGGTGTTATACCACGGTTTAACATAAATCTGAAGAGCGGCATTCACCAATTTTAAGGTCATAGAAGTCATGTCTTCTGATATTTTTAACATCAGTTCCAAGAAAATCCTTGCCTGGGAATCAGATGAGTCGGCATGTTTTAATTACTCTGGCAGATACGCCTGGCCACCCTTCCGTTCAAAGAAATTTCCATCTGACCAAGTTCTTGGCGGGTCAGTCACAACCGTTTATCTAACATGGGGTGGGTTTGATATAATGTTGTAAAAGTTTTTTTTTTTAATTAATTAATGTATCTTCTATAATTAATCTAGATGGCAGGCGCTGATGCTGAGTGATCTGTTGAATCGGTCTGTTGAATCGCAACTGTATTAGACAAACCAGACAGGATATTTTCTGTCAAAGAGAAACAAATGACTGCAGTTGAAGCTCTAGTTGATAAGAGATATGCATTTGCTGTTGTTCTGACAGAATTTGATAAAAAGTTTACCTCGCTAACTGGCCCTGTTCATTGAAATAAAAAGAATAACTGCAGTGAAAACCCATTGGCTTTTTTTCATGTTAGATAGAAATGGTAACTTTAAGTGTTGGCCACTAAATCATGTCACGTCGAACGTGAATGTATTATGTTGAACAATAAAAGCTATGAATTAGATGTTGGAAATAACTGTCTAGCCTAGTAGTCTACCGGTCATTATGGAAGCTAGCTTGCAAACATTAGTGAACACATTGAGTTGATGTTGACGACATAATGAACACCAGTACAAATGAAAGCACCAGAGGTGCTGATGCCTCGGTGTGTATTGCTTAGCCACTACTGATGTACAATAGTTGTACAGTAACATAAAAGCAAGCTTGAATACATAAACAGTCAATAGAGTGCGGTCCTTGTGCCAAAATCATGTGGGTGTGGCTTAACATTATGTACACAAAACGTGTATACTGAGACATGAAGTGCTACAAAAAATCTAAATTTTGGGACATTTAAAATCAAGAGAACAGTGTTTGTCACTCGTTGGCATTGTTACTTTAGCTTGGATGCACACGCTGTCGCAGTTATGATGGTAACAGACAGACAAACAAACAAACAAATACACAGACTGAGTACCGTATGCTCGCTGTGCGCATGCGCACACCGAGGCATAACAAAGCAGTCGGTCGCGATTCATGCTGCTCTGTATTATTGGTAGAAATAGCTAGCAAGCTTCCGTAAACTACAATTCAGTGGGAGCCAACAAGCTTACATTTCATCGGTGCTGAGCCATTCACCGATTGATTACAGGTCTGTCCAATTGCGTCAAGTATTATTTTAGTCAGAGCCTGTTGATAAATCCCCTTGAAAATTGGAAATGAAGTGAGGGTTTCCAGACTAATTTGTATTTTCAACTTGGTCAAGTAAAGCCAGACTAAGAAAATTCAGAGCACACTATGAATCTTGAAATAAATTGTGTGATAACCTGTATGGAAGTAGTAAAAATCTTCAGATTATCGCTCTCAACATGTCCTTCAATTTATACACATATAAAAATTCTTCAGTAACAGTTAATTTCCATACTGGGTGAATAATACCTAAGTGTGAAACAAAAGTCTAACCAAGTCAAAATATAAGATTAAACAAGATCCATCCTGAATTATTAGAGAGAAAGAGAGCGGCAGAGAGAGAGAATTACTTTCTCCCAAAATGTTCAATAATTCATGAATCAAAACATAATCTATAGTTAACTCACTGCGAGTTTGCAACAGTAATTACATTTATACAAGACTTTTGAATTAATGCGATACAAACAAAACTTATCTTGAGCTATCAGTTTGAAACACAATACGGCTCCAAGATTAGTACCATGTGCCTGCCAGTGTGCAACCCAAGGACAGCAATAATTCAAGATCCAATCTAGTTCTCATAAACCGTCTGAGCAGTCGAGACAATACTCGTGAAAAACAAGGACAATGGGGGCGGGTGGCAATTGTCTGGTTGGGCGTTTAGAATTGAACCAGTCTCAGAACATTGTGTTACTAGTTTGTTACCTGAGATTTCAACCAATCTCAACCAATTCTTCTTGGAAAAATTAAAAACAGGCCAGAAATCCAAAATCTGTATAAGAAACTGTGCAGTTGGTACTTTGTGCTGACATTCAACTAACCAAAGTTGTATAAGCCTCAAGCTGTCGGCGCAGTACACCAACACATTTTTAACCCTCTTAGGTCTTTTTTCAAGCAGCACTGAGTTGTCGACTAATTTTGGCATCAGCGTTCTGTCAGTGTCACTGTGCTGCAGAGTCCTGTGATAGAACACAGTCTGCCATGCCAGTCGGTAGGCCAGTGCTTATTAGCCACCGAGCAGCGTACGTGTATGAGGGTGTGTGCATACATGTGAGTGTCTGCTTGCCTGTCTGGGGTTGGGACAGTGTCATCGCACAGACACTGGAGCTGGTCGAGCAGCATGCAGGGAGAGAACGTGACTCGGATAATGATGCACCGATGTCTGGTGTCTGGCATCCCTGGAGGGAAACTGTCTAACACTGCTATTGTGCCTGTCTGCTGCAGTTTTTTTAGCAGAGTCTACACGTTTGTCAGTTTAGTTGTGCCAAGTCCATTCTTGAGTGGGCATCGATACAGATGAGCAGCACTCAAACCTTTATTATCTCTCGCTTAATCTACTTTGCAGGTTTTTCTCACGTTCAATTTGAGAATGTCTTTTAAGGATGGCATTTAGTTGAGCCTCAATATTTGATTTCATTTCTCAGGAACACTGCAAACTGACTATCAACAGCACCAGCTTTCACACGTACGAGTAGCAATTCAGGAAAACAAACAATCACAGTTTCCCATGAGTGACCCAAATGAACATCATGCTTCGATAATTTGAATCACTTAACATGGTGTCTCGGAAATCAGCCTAATTAGAGGACTTTCAGGGACTTGTGGAATCGCGAGGTACCAGTTTAATCACAGATAGCTTTGTTTTTCGAGCCATTCTTTAGAAGATAAAGTAGAGGCTTTGAGATAAGTGATATAAGCACAGGATAAAGGCTCTCTCTCTCTCTCTCTCTCTCTCTCTCTCTCTCACTCACACACACGCGCGCGTACGCACTCTCTGTTTTAGATAACTCAAAATGAAATGGCCTGGGGCTCAGAGTGATTGGTCCTTATGAATTATGAAATCCAAATAAACTGTCAGGACTTCATAGCTGGGGGCGTGTGTGCAGGTGGGCATCACTATAATCGTAATCTTTTTGAGTGTTCATAGTTTTCTGCAGTTAAAATGCATGTTTTCTTATTGGCCATTTTGAAGGCGTGGGTGGGCAATTTTTTTTTTTTGACAAAAATTTTCTATTTTTTGTGGACTAATTTATAAATTAGAGAAATATGGTATTGGTGGAAAGTTGAAGTGTTGGCTGGAGGACTTTCTTAGAGATAGGAAACAAAGAGTTTGTGTCAGCAATACAATGTCTAGTTGGTTAAGTGTTAGCAGTGGGGTCCCTCAAGGATCTGTTTTGGGCCCTGTACTGTTTTTGCCTTTTATAAATGATTTGCCAAGTGTTATATCTACAAACTAGGGGTGTAACGATTCTGAATCACGGTTTTTTTAAAGCATAGTAACACCACCTGCTGCCATGGGGCGAACATCCGAGCTTTCCCTTTTCCTTTATGAACCACCGTGCTGTCCCAAACAAAAGAAAACGTCAAAGGGCATGGGAAATGCTTCCGGAAAAAACTTGACTGACTTCAGTATTTTTCGGCTACGTGCTGAAAGGAGCCAAGCAAATGAAAACAGAATCGTCTCCTATTAACTAATTAGGCAACTCTAAGAAAAGTATACCTGTTCCTGTGTACTTTGCTTGATTAGCAATCAAATGGTGGATTCGTTTACGCTTTAGGTTGAATGAGTAGAGCTGTTTATTAAGACAACGGGCTCTAATTTCTTGGCGCAGCGCAGGGTGGCGCAGCGTGGCGCAGCCCACGCAGTGGTAATTTCATCCAGTGCAGCCCGCGCAGTGGTAATTTCGTGCGGTCCAACACCGTGCGCCGCCACTTTGGCAATTTGGTAGACGGACGTACGCCGAGATGGGCATGGCGGCGTAGTAGGGGGAGGTGTCACATATTCATCATGACGCAGTGACAATTTCATGGCAAAAGGCTCCGCCGAAAGTGCGCAGAGAGCTCGCCAGCTCCAACCTGGTTTACTTTCTGAGCAGTGGTAATTTGGCTGACCGGCGCACAGTGCCCACACGTCACCGAAACCTGACAGGCAGGTTTCCAGAATGTCAGGCACATTTCAATGCAATAAATAATTACAGCAACCACTATTTAATGCAACGATCTGAATCAGCGCATAAATTATAGTATCTATATCGATTGTCCTGATGTCAGATCAAAGAGAGAGAGAGAGATGTGTGCATGTGGGTGCTTGAGTGCGTGTGTAGGCTATGTGGGTATGTGTCTGCGTGTATTCGCGTCTTTGCATTGACTTTGAATGTAATCTGTCCTGCGAAAAATTTGTTTCGCGTCCAGTGTGCAAGCGGCTTAATACTATTATTGTCACTTAGGTTTTATCGTTTTTAGTGGGGGGAAGGAATACAGCCTGACTCCGAGCAAAGCCCTACTGCCTCGGTGTCAGGGGCAGCAAACTTCCATCCTCCACAAAATCCTGGCATACCATCCTCCAGCTCTTCTTGTGTCTGCTTTGGACTTAAATATGGATAGCCCATGTCAGCCAATTTCAGTTAGTCATCCCAAGCACCCATTTGGACAAAACTGCAAGAAGTTTTAGTGCAGACCGGTAGCATTCTGGATTATTCTGTCTGGCATGATGCCTGCTTTTGCTTTGCCTGTCGTAATTTGGCATTTACAATTCCATTATTGGTGCAAACCAACATGAATACATCTCTCGCTCTCTCTCTCTCTTTTGAATTAGGGCCCCATCTTAACCTTTGAAATGTTTGAAATGGGCCCCCAGATGCCAAAGTCCACCACTGACTTGAAGGTATGTAAAGTACTATGTAAAGGTTTTCAGTTCATGTACTACTATTCAATGAGGTATAGATGCTCCCAAAAAAAAAAAATCACAAAGTGAAAGGTTACTTATATTGAAAAATGTACCATAAATTTGAACTTAAAGGGGCAAGAAGTAGAAATGCATCATTCCTTGATTGAAGGAATTAAAAAAAATCGCTATGTGAAGGACGTGAGGTGTAATTTCATCTGGAGTATTGCAGGACGTCACACACCCGCTCTCTGTGTTGATCTCCAGCCCCTTGTTTACAAGCCGGTCCGGCTGCGCGTTCATGTACGTTCATGTGAATCACCGCCTCCTCCTTCAAGGCTACAGCCAGTGAGCAGTGGCAGCGTTGGCAGTGCGCATTTTTGTAAAAGCGAAATGGCGGAGAGCGGAACGAAACGTTCACCTGAAAACGAGCAGGATCCAAAATTACTTCTAACGAAACAAAGGTCGTTGGCGAAGAAGTTTTCGGATAAAGAAAGGGACAGAACCCGGATTAATATTGGCCTTGCATTTCCAAGGTAGAGAGCACTGCGAGAGCTAAACGGGCTACAATTTGACTTGGAGCTAGCGCTTCTTCTCCTGGACAGGTAAGTAACAACTTAAAGTCAAATGTCTGCTTTAATTAGTGTTACAGTAACGTTAGGCACATGTCGCTATGTCAATTCATTAAATTTAATGTTACAATCGTAGCATGGGTTAATGGTTGGAGCTTGAGTTGTTAGCGGCTTGGTCCCAGCAATGGGTCAGGCTTATGGTTGTGTGTAGGTACTGAGTAATAACGCCGCGGAAACTTAAACTGGCCCATCATTCTGCCGAACAGTCTTACTAAACTAGTTAATCATCTGATTGCTTATCAAGCAAAGGGGAGGATTCTGCCTCACCAAACTACCTCCGACCGCACGTCACTGCTGCTAACACCATTAGCGGCGAACAGACACGTTTGATGTCAACGGTGACACACTAAATTATTGGCATAATGATTCTTTTACGGACAAAACAGCATAGAAAACTTTCCAAAAGGAAGTTCTTTTTCTTGCGGCATTATAACGTTATAAGTTACTTCGTTACTCGACATGTTCCACAAAATGGTGATGATGTTTTGCTCGGTGTGTTTGCACTTTGCAGATAGTCGTTCGGAGACGAGGCGAGTGGGAGGTGGGAGGGGGGGGTGGGGGGTGGAGTGCAGAGGTAGGGGGCGGTGTGGCTCATGACACACTTTGTTTTGGTCTACAGGCAGTGCACAACAACAAACCTAGCGGTGAAATGATTTTGCTTTTTGCCCCTTTAAATAGATGGTTAAAAAATAAATCAAAACAACATTGGTTGTGACTACCCTTTCCCTAATAACTAAGTACACTGCCCTGTAGTTCCGTAATTGCATATGGTGATTGGTTTTTTCCTTGGTACAACCATATTGAGGAATTTGCCACAATTCCTTGCGGCCTAACTCTGTCTCTTAAGGTAACCCCAGACAGCCTTAATGATGTTGAGATCTTGGCTCTATCAAGGCTGTATCATATCAACTGTATTTAATGAAATACGAACATTTGCTTGTAATTTCTTTATTATTTTTATTATTATGATTATTATTATATTTACTTTTTCCATGTGCTTTTTATATTCATTATCTTTCATTTTGAGATAAGTGCTTTTGTCAATTCTGTCTATATGTGCCAAATCCAGGTCTCCAGGCTCCCTGATAAATATTAACAAATTATCTGTGAAAGAGAGGGTATGAAGAGCGCAATGTAGTAGGTCTGAAGACTACGCATCAGGGAGCCTCCTCTGAGATATGACACAATAAATCAATCTGTGGTGGTTTAGTAGGTTAGAAATTGATTTGCAGTGGTTTGGTGTATCCTGACAGTGAATGATGTATTCCTAATGCTCAGCGACAGACCTGTTCCAGGAGCTGCAGGGTAAGGTTCACACAGGAAAGCAAACTGATCGATGAGCAGTCACATACACATACAGACTCATATACTGTATATATACATGCATGTATGTGCATATACACACACTCAACACACAAGCACGCTCACTATATCCACATCTGCATGCGGTAAACACTTTGGAAACTTTTTTTTTTTTTAATGCAGTGAGATTAATAATATCTGAAAACTCTTGAGACCTCAGATTTTTGCTATCACCCCACAACAGAGGTATACCGACACTAAACTTGTAATTAAAGAACTGCATCCAAAATTTGCTGTAATCTTGTTCATTTTATGGCCACTTGCAATGCCAACCAAGATGGGTAACCACACTGCAAAGTAAATACGTTTTTTGCGCAATTAATATTGAATATTTTTTTTTTATATTTTACTTTATATTTCACTTTATTTTAAATTTTCAGGAAATTATTGCTCATGCCAATGTCTTATATGCACTGATATGAAACATGGCAGCTGTTGTTTCCACATTAATGCCATCAATGATACCTGAAAAACTTGTCAGGCAGTTGTACTCAGAGTGATAGAGCCGATCCTAACTTAAGCTGGCTAAGAAAGAAGTTATATAATCATGCATATCATTGTCTTGAATGTGAATAGAAACTGGGATTGACAGGGACAGGAAGTGTAGAGGAAGCCCTGATTTTCAAATGAACAAGAGGACAGTTAGTACATCCAAGCATTTAGTTTGGGG
Organism: Gymnothorax javanicus; assembly: GCA_029692085.1. NCBI lineage: Eukaryota > Metazoa > Chordata > Actinopteri > Anguilliformes > Muraenidae > Gymnothorax > Gymnothorax javanicus. The sequence continues at coordinate 37,873,430 of CM056210.1, read as the reverse complement.
AAACTAATACCTCGCTGGTCCTGAACTGGTAGCTTTTTTGAACAGTACCCAGTAAACATCTGAAAACACATTCATGCGTTTTCACATGCACATCGCATTAGACTCTCCGTCCCAAAAATCCGCATAACCTCGTTAAAGAACAAATAGTACGTGTGTAGTTTCCACTTCAGACAGAATATTTACTGTGATCACTTACATAGCCTTATAATTATATAATAAGTCCATTCTGCAGTTAAATATACAACTAATACATCCGTAATATGACTGATACACCCATTCTATGCGCATATTTAATGTATTCAAGAAGCAATGCAAGGTATATAAAAGAAACATTCATTCAAGTGGTACTGCATATTGTATCTTCGTATGAATACACATCCCCGGGATATTCAATGTAAGTGTGCCTGAAGATGGCAGTAGTGGTACATAGACAGAAGAACACGGGCATCTGTCCCACATCCACGCCTAAACCCATGCATGTCCAAACCCGCAGGCAAGCCAAGTACAACCAGGATATAGTGTGATAATCAGTTAAATGAGAATGTTGAAGAATGCTTAATTTCCTCTCTATTGTAATACGCCATACCAGGAATGACCAGGATTATATATAATAATCAGTCAAATGTGAATGACGGAAATGTTTAATTTCTTTGTTGTGGTAGAATGCTATTTTAAGTCAAGTATAATTAATATTTTCCAGATGTCATTATACAACCTCAATTTCGAAAAAAAAGTTGGAACGGTATTAAAAACACAGACAAAATCAGAAAGCAGTTATTTCTACATTTACTTTGATTGCATTTACTTGAAGACACGATATTTAATATTTTGTCCAGTAAACTTCATTTTATTTTTAAATATATATCTATTTCTGGCATTCAGGCTTGCAATGCATTCTGATGACAGTTGGAAGAGGGGAAATTTAAAGGTTCAAGAAATCTGGAGGAATTTCTGTATGTGCAGGGCAAGGGTGGAAGCTTAAGCTGAATACCCAATCACTCAGACGGCACCACTTCAACGACCATCATTTATCTATGTGATATAACCACTTGGAGTCTAGATCACTGTGGTAAACCTTTGTCGAGCACAACAATACGCAGTTATATCCACAAATGCCAATTAAAACTTTGCCATGCAATAAGGAAGACTTATTTTAATAGTGTTAGGAACACTGCTGACTTGTCCTGGCTAGGAGGCATCTGCAATGGACCATCACAGAATGGAAATGTGTATTTTGGCATGAAGAATCAATATTTTTGGTCTTTTTCTTTTTTTGGAATAAACCCTGCGCGCTCATGGAAGAAAAGGACCATCCACACGGTTACCAGCAACCAGTCCAAAAGTCATGCTCTTTCATGGTATTGGATTGTCTCCATGCCTATGGAAAGGGTAACTTGCGCTTCTGTGAAGGCACAATCCATGCTGAATAGCACCATCACATTTAGCAGCAACATTGGCTTGCTAGGGTACCTACCCACATATTCAAACCGCAGTTAGCTGCATTGCTTGAGATAATGGGAACATTAGCTACCTAGCTAACGAGCTAATTGTATAAAATAACCTATGTAACACAGTTTCAAAAAAAAAATAAAATAAATAAATAGTGGTCTAGCTCAACATCGGATATGACAATATCTTCAGTTTTGCGAATAGGCCTACTTTAATTCTCAAGTGGGTACAGAGAAAAAGAAGCATCCGCACACAGTTTTGAGTTTATTTGTGCCACCAGCACCTTACGCAAATCTTTGAGATTCCTGGAAATATCACCCCTTTAGTGTAAGCAAGGCTCAACTCGCATTGCTGTTGGTCAGCGGTATGACTTTACGCGTCAACCCTCTACCAAGTTGCTCTCCCATAGACGTGAACGTGTTCTTGGTGCGAACAGAGTGACTAATCTTTAAAGCGAAAAAATTTAAATGATCCCGCGGACAAACTCCCGCGAATAAACCGAGGAGAAATTTTGTTTTGCGTTCGGTGGCAGCATAAGAATTATTGTCAGGAACATGACTGCAGGAAGTGATTTGCTATCTGGCGTCCTTCCTTGCATGAACAGGTGGGATCACTCCTGGAGATAAAGAGGTAATGGGTAATAAGGGTGGTAGAAGTTTTCTGCAGCAAACTATAAATTAAGGGAGTTGACAGTTCGACAGACATGGCACTGTGAGGCCAGCATGGTTTTGGTTTGGATCACAGACAAATGCAGGCCAAAGGCAGAGACTATTTCTGCAATTTATCCTCTTACAGTATACATTTAATTTTCAAGTGATTTGCACATATTATGTAGACAGACAATTAAACTAGAGGTTCCAGTGAACTTGAAACTCAACTGATCCGCCACCTTGCCATACCCATTTAGGAGTGGGGTAAAAGGCAGAAATGAAAAACCAAGTTAGTTTATGTCCTAAACATGTTGTATGCAAAGTTGCATCAAAAGTTATACATCTTTGCGACCGCCGGAGGTCCCAGGACTATGAACCGGCTCTCTCTACACCAGGCATCCTCAATCTTAACCAGGAAGTCCTGTTGTGGGTGCAGGCTTTCAGTCCAAACGAGCAGTTACACACCTGATTCTACTAATCAGCCCCTAGCCTCTTTGCTATCATCCTTGATTAGCAGAAACAGGTGTGTAACTGCATGACTGGAAAACCTGCACCCACACCATCCCTTTCTGGGGTGCGTTTCCCAAAAGCCTAGTTGCTAACTAAGTAAGCAACTTACATAGTTTGTTCATTCACAGTCAATGGGTCTAACTATGTTAGTTAGCATTTGTGATTTCAGGAAATGTACCCCTGGATAATACCGAGGATGCCTGCTCTATACTTTTTCACATGCCCAGATTCCCTGCATCTCCCATCGCAATTACTGCCATCAGGCTTAGTTTTCCACCTGTGCCTAGTTGGGCACTGGGTGGGGCATCAATTAGTTGGTTTATTTTTAATTTAATGGGTAAAAGATAAATTGAAATGATTTTTTCTAAACTGGGTTTATGTGCCTGTCAATGCAGTGTGTATTAACTCCTGTTGAGATGTTTTCTACGATGTTTTATAATTGTGATTTTCTCCTGTTTCTAGCAGTGTAATTGAGGTTGTTAGCAATTTGGGCTGAGGAGGAAGGGGAGGACCCAGCAATCACTCTCTGTCTCCGTGTGACCAGGCACTGGTGGCTAGTTAAGAGACTGGGGAGCCCAAATTGATCCTAGGGTGGACATCTTCTTATAGTTGCTCACACCGAAATAATGATGGTATTTAAAGGTTTACTTGGTTTAAAATGTTTATTTTCCTATTTGGATCAGGTTTTATTGGTGATTTCCCTCTCTGGTTTACCCTATGCAGTGGTTTAGTCCAATAAGGGTGGGGCCTGGAAGGGTATATAATGCCACATTGACCCTTACTGTGAGGGAGTGGTTATTGGTGGCAGCATGCTGTGGGATTGCAGTTATTTGATTATATATATATATATAGATTTGGCAATTTCAGCGCTTTCAAACTGTTTTGAAACCACAAATGCTTTGAAGTGTTTCAAAAAATGTTTCTATCAATAGTGCACAGCATACTGGCAGGCATTTTATTGCAGCTATTAATGTTCTGAACTGAAAAAGCATGGATAATTGCAGATGAGCCTCAAAAACAGATCACTATTGCTGATGGCTTTACTACCATTGTTTATAATAATAGCGTTCCCAAAGATTGTTCAGTGGAGGCAAATTCTATTTATTTGATTTAATTGAGATTTGCTGTCATTCACATTGAGCAGCTTTTGAAACCCATTGAAGTGACTTATTTAGCTTCAAACCATTTTCCCACCAGGTCAGGAGTCAAAATCTTATCCTTTTTGAACCATAACAGACTATGACGATGGATGGAAAAACTTTACGCCATCTTAACTCAGCTGGTCAATGACCAATTCAGTTAACGCGTTGACTGCCAGCTAATGGCGGGTCAGGGCCAGCGCCAGACTTGAAAATTCGGGGGAAATTATCCATCCCTTTATTGACAACAATTGGTCCTGGCTAATTCTAGATGGTTTTCCTTTATAAGAACGTTTTCGAATTCAAGAATAATCAAGTGGCAATTGAAGACACGGCTTCTCTCCCCCATGCGATCTAACAGCAAATAATGGGCTACATTCAGTGCAGAAAAAATAATTTAATTATAATTAGGTCTATGCACAGGCACTCAGCAACGTTAATTTTTTTTTTTCCAGCAAGGGCGGCATTTCAGAACTCATTTGCGAATGAAGATAATTACGGCAAGTACCTACACCTGTTTTTGCAGCACGGTCACGCAACTTGCTGTAAAAATAGCCAGCTGTTAGACTGGAAAATGAAACGGAGGAGGAAACCACGATACTTGTCACCAGAATTACCTTCATTCGCGAAGAGTTCTGAAATTCGCTCTCGCTGGAAAAAAAAAATTACCATTGCTGAGTGCCAGTGCATTGACCTAATTATAATTAAATTATTTTTCTGCACTGAATGTAGCCCATTATTTGCTGTTAGATCGCATGGGGGAGAGAAGCCGTGTCTTCAATTACCACTTGATTATTCTTGAATTAGAAAACGTGCTCATAAAGGAAAACCATCTAGAATTAGCCAGGACCAATTGTTGTCAATAAAGGGATGGATAATTTCCCCCGAATTTTTCTGGCGCTGGCCCTGACCCGCCATTACGAGTTATCTCGTAGTTGGCAGTCAACGTGTTAATAAAAATTGAGAGAGTCCATTTGACCCTTGGTACACGCTGGCTAATCAGCATTACTACCATGTAATAATTACGATCCAGTTGGAAACCATAAACTCTTTGTGTTTAATGCTACAAGGCTGAAATTAGACAATCATCTTGAGTAATCCAATTTGCATTAAAAAAATATTCGTACTAGCATATATTTATTTTTTTAGATACCAGTGATGTCTGTATACAGATTGTATGAGGGGCTATACGCGGAGGATGAGTCTGGAAGATTCATGAAGAAGCAACCATGCCCTAGCTTACATTATGCAATTAAAAAAAAAAAATTCTTTTGGCAGCAATTTTTATAATAATAATAATTAAAAAAAAAAAAAACTCTAAAATTGTTGGCTAAAGATAGGATGTCAAATTTTAATCCTTTTTCTCATTCCTCAACAAGCACTTATGTGCTGTCTGATGTAAGGTAGAATTGGCTGAATCCTCACCTTCAAGTGATGATTCTCAACCCAATCCTGCATGGTTATTGTTCTTGATCAGTCTTGAAGCAACTGGTTCACTCAATAACTGAGACTAATTGGTAGAATTATCAACTAATTTATATTTAGATGGCACTTTTGGAAATTATCTCACTTAGTTTCGTAAAGTCTTTTGAGGTACTGTATATCATGAATGTCTCGTGAAGATTCTGAACTTTCAAAGGTTGTGCCACAGAATAGATTTGCTTGAACCTGTTTGCAAGGCTTACACCAAGTAAAGCAGTTGTACACCAATTTGATAATCTTTTATGGCATGCTGCATTCAACGCTGGCTCTAAACGATTAGAAATAGTTGTTGCACTTGACATACGTACTGTATATGCTTTTCCATGCTTAAAACAAAATTAAATGCTGTCATAAAATAAATCCCTTGATATGTTAATTAATGTTCCATAATCTCTGATGAAAAAATACCAGCAGGAGATGGAATTCAGAGTTTTTTTTTTTTTTTTTTTTCTTCTCAGTACTTATTCAAATTATCACCATCCCTGCAATCTGACATTGCAGCCCATTTATCTCTTTGGCATAATCATTGCTTAATTGCTGGCTACATGTTGGCCTTGATTATTCAGTATATACATTGTTTGAACATTAATCAGGCAATCTGCTGTAAATAAGAATGGCATGAGAGCGATGAGGTGTTAAAAGGTAAGATTTCTGCATTCCATTCTTACCACTCCTCAGATACCACAGTCACGCCTCGTAACAGCACATTAAGTGATTTGTTGCCAAACTTCTTCCACCAACAAAGATGACACTACTGAGTGATCAGAAAATTGATCGGGTTTCACAAGACTTGTGTGTTATAAGGATTATTGTAACATTATAACTGAATTAATATGATTACATTAAGATTCCAAAATCGTCCAGAATCATACCCGACTATGCTTTTTAAAGATTCTGAAAACTTGAGAGATGGGAATCTTAAATGAACAACATAGTGATTATTTATTTATTTAGTGATTAATAAAAAATTCCCGTGACTTCGATGCATGGCCAGAGATTTAAAAAAAAAAAAAAAACAAAACAAAAAACACACACTTCAGGTGATGCCTTTGGAGGTTGAGTTGAACAGATGAGTCCACAGATATTGACATTTTGTATCTGTCCCATCACTACATGCTCCAGTATACTACATATAGGGACCCAGTGAATGTACAAATGTCCATACCAAGCGCTTTATGATTGAAGATGACTCTGAGCCACAACTTCGAGTTACTTTGGTATTTATCAATAAAGTGATACATGTCCCAGAGTAATGCAGCACCGGTATTAACCAGAACACTACAATGTCTGCTTATTTAACCCTTAGAGCGCTTGTGCTCCCGGGGAGCTCTTTTAAACAAGTCGCCACATGATAGGTTTTCAACAGCTTTGAATTTGATAGTCTTGCTCAATGATGCAGGATATTTGTATTTAACACTCTAAGGGTTAACGCTGCACATTATAACCCAATGTATGATGTACTGTCATAATATTATAGTTCCACAAAGCATATGATATCCAGCTGCTAGAAATAAGTTATGAGGACTGTGAAGCTTTATGATAGAATGCATAATTTAGCACCTAATAAAGCATGATTGCTTTTGAAAACATATGGAGAAAGATCACTTTCAAGCCAGCATTAACTGAGAGGCCTGTTGTGAATTATCATTCAAATGATGGGAGTGACAGCATGTCGCTAGTAAGGGGTCTAACCCACAGCATTTGAGTAGGCAAGTCTCCAATTCAAGGAGAGCATACTAACACATTTATAAAAGGGCCAAAATGTTAGTGTCTGTTCTTCGCCCCTATCAAATTTTCATAGCTTCATTCTCATATGAGGCCTATTGCCATTTATTTTTGTGCAAGGCAGCTAAGATGAACAAAAAGTGCATTTGCTCCCATTTGAGAAAGCCCAAATACGCCAAACTATGCAGACTCTACTCCAAATTAAACAAACTATAGCAAGAGAGAGGGACAGGGGGAAAAAAAAACAAATAACATAACCAGTCCACATACACATCGATATACAAAAACATGCAATTAGGGCTTTCGGACTTCGTAGCTGCATTTTAATGGCATTGCTGTTCTGCTGTTTGACCATTTGTTGAATGGCGATAGGAATGGATGCAGAGCTGATTTTTATTTGAACAAACAGCAGACAGACCAGTACATCTCTTTCAGTGTTTATTCAGGCGAACTTATTCAAAAGAAAAAAAAATCCAATGATCTCACAGTGTTTGTATGATACCACTCATCCTTTCGGAATGCTCTTGCATCATGGGTTTGCAGGTAACTTCATTACCACTGAATCCATCATTCACAAATACTAATGTCAATAAATGTGAAATGTGTACTGTGCATAGTAAAAACTATTATGTCATTGTATTTTCCCTTGATCTATCAGTCCTGACTCCAAAATTCATAGCATCTATCCATCCATTATCTAAACTGCTTCTTCCTCACTGTGATTGAGCAGGAGCTGGGGCCTATGCCAGCAAAGAATGCAGAAAAAAGGCAGGGACCCACCCTGGATAGCATTACAATCAATTGCAGGGCCCACACACCATTCACACACAGGCTCACACGTATCAGAACTTTACGATCTCCAGATTAACTGGACGTTTGGTTTGTGGGAGGAAACCAGATGACCAGGAAGAAACATAAAAACACAAGCAAACTCCACATAGAAAAGCCTGAGGTCGGATTCGAGCTCACGTCCTTTTTCCTGTGAAGAAACAGTGGTACCCGCTGTCTGACTATGCCACTTGAAAATTGTAACATCCAAAAGCATTATTCTCATGATGAAGAAGTTCCAAAACTATTTTGAAGGATATTTAATCAGTAAGAAAGTTTCCCCAAGATTGTTATATTTAACAGAATAAAGATTAGCTCACAGCACCTGCTAATTTTCTGCTGGGACTGGAACTGAAATTTTTGCAGCGATTTCATGATTAGTCTTATCAGGAAAGACTCACACTCACATATTGACATGCGTCAGGCTGATGGCTAGTTAATGGCGGCAGCTCACTGATGTGATGGCTGACTATTTTCTGCCCTTATCAAGATGAATGAAATGGTTGGTAGCGTATTTGTAATGGAGAACATGCTACTGTGTGAGTTCCGGGTCTTTGTGATGAAGGCTAGATACTGTTCATCATTGATCATGCCATGCATGATGCTGCATGGAAGACAAATGTATGTGCTTTCAAGCACATTAGAATATGGCCACCACTTCTGTCACATTCTGTCCCAGTTTCAGGATCGGATGCATTGTTCTTCAGGGAGTTCCCTGTCGTTACGTTTGACAGGTTCGACCGTGGTCATAATAAAGAGAACACTCTGCCGCATCTATTTTCTTATTGATTTTTTGTTTTCCTTTTCTCCAAACGGAGTCAATCTGATAAGGGGGAAAAACTAGTTTTACACATGTGCGCATTATCTGTTGGTCCCATCATTTTGTGCAACAGTTTTTAGCCTAATAAAAGCAGAATAGCAGGACAGATAGATTAGATAGATGGATGTAATCTGAAAGCAAAACAAACATGGAAAGTTGGTGTTCCGTACACGATTTTTTCTTTTTGAAAAAAATGTGGATATGGCTACGCTCTGAAATCTGAAGAGGCGCTCATTGGTTCAACCGTGGACATTCTACCCAACAACAGTGTACTTTTTGGTTGGTCAGAACCGGACGAATGGTTGTCAAGAAAAACAAAAATTACAGAGAAACTCAGTTAACTCCTCATATTGCCGTAAAACTGAAAACAGCTCCGCTGGAAGTTTTTTACCTGCATTTTTGTAGTAACTGCTACAGCAGTGAGTTGAATTAGACAACTCTATGATCAGTTCTATTGGGCAGAGTTAAAGCTAAACAACAGGGTAGACGTGCTATGAACACACCAAAGTGACAGAGAGAGGACACTGCAAAGCAGCACTGTCGTCAGGAGTCTAATTTTAATAATGTTTCACAGTAAATAGTAAAATTACTCATTTGATTTTTATCAGAATGTCTTTTATCAGGTTGCTGGGATGATTTTTAATCATCCGAACACAAAATATTCGGTTAAGATGAGGTAAAACATGTTTAAAAAGGTCAAGAACGTTTCCTCCACCCCATCTTATCTGCATTGCTAACTCCTGCCCAGGTTGCCATTTTAAACCCCCTGCAGTGACAATCATTTACTCAAAGTCTGTTATTTGCTTATTCGGGGACTTTCTGGGTGTGGATCTCTCTCAAAATGGTTTGAAGGAAAAAAGAATAAAAAGAAATAATAAAGATTTATTTAAAATTTATTCATGACACAGAAATTTGTATTGAGTAATTTGTGTGGTGGACTGTACTTTATGGTATACTGTGAGTGTATGGAATACCAACATTCCATGATGCCTTTGAACTCAAAGCATCAATATGCGCACCAGGTCGACAAGTCCTTAAGTGTGACAGCCATGAAAAATGTGGAGTGGAATCTTAATTTAAGGTAAACTGTGAGTGTATAGAATATCATTCTGCTTTACACTGGAGCACTTGAAGTATAAATACTGTATATGCACCAGGCCGGCATGTCTTTAAACAAGTATGGGAGGCACTAAAAAATATAGAGTGGAATTGTACTCAATTTTATCGACTGGCAGTACTGTTTCAGATTTGACATTCCTGACCTTTAGGTTTGTTACGAATCCTAAGGGCAGTGGGTTTCTGAGGAAGCTTAAGCACATCAGCAGGCAAACAGCAGTGCCAGCAACTGAAGCAGACCAGAAACGTCCGGTGGGGTGACATGGGTACCGACATCCTCGTTGCTAGGAGCGCGCTCCAGTCTGTGCCGCAGACTAATCACAGAGGCTGCCAGCAAAACAAACTGCAAGAAGGGTGTTTGGAGATGAGCAGATGAAAAGAACACTTCACTGAAGATGCACACTTCAAACGTGAGGCTCTCATATTTAAGGTGAACTTAAACTCATATGGCTAGTACATCATGTTTTAATGATGCACTGGCTGTACAAAGGAGAACAAACTTGGTCGGTATTTCTGGCTTTCATCATCGTACAACAAGACAGTTTCTTTAGAGACAATCCAAGAACAGCCACAGAATTTGTCTGGTCCACATCTGCAAGATGAGTTACTTCATTCAAAAATTATTTTAACACAAATGTCCATTAAAAGTCTTGATTGAAGATATACTCAGAAAGGGAAGGATATGAGTGTTGTCAGAGTGTCCTCATGTTTCCCATTTTTGTTGATTTTTAATGAACCTAATGCCTTTGCATGCCCTCTTCCTTCTCAACATCCTGTGCTGCAATTTTATTTCTGCAGTTTAATATTGCTGATTATTTTCTCTCTCTGGCAAATGGAAATGACTCCTCAATGCCCCAGGTCTAATATTTGCCGTCTTCACTCAGTCTCTTCTATACATCCATCCCAACCATTATCTAAACCGCTTTAAACTCATCAGGTTCACAGGGGAGCTGCAGCCTATCCCGGCAGAGGCAACCAATGGGAACACATGGAAAACCTGCAAACCCCTCACAAAAAGACCTTTGCAATGGCCCCATCTGTCAATACAAGTGGACATAAATTCTTGTCTTCAGTGTAGTTTTCCTTCTCAATTCCCGACAGTATCTCCCCATAGCTGCATTCATAGCCTCCACTGAAGTTTCTCCTTTGGTCAGAAGGTGATCAATTGAAAATGGAAAATAGTTGATAATTACAAAACAAATTTAATAAGGGATAAATGATTGACCATCTCACAGCGAGAAAACATATGTCTACATAATGAAACAGGTAAAAAGTTGGTTAAAAGTCATGCTTTAAAGTTGTTTCTCCTCCTATTGAGTTCATATTTGCTTCCCATATTTCTCCTTGTCTGGCAAGATAATTCAACATGATCCAATATCAGATGACGAATATCGAACATTTTGCTAGGAAAATCTCAAAGCCCACGTTGCCAATACCAAAACAAGAGTCATCAGAAGATGACATATCCCCCCGGCCCCTGATTATTTGCGAAAGTCATGTCAATCCAACACCTTCAAAGAAATTCAAACAAGAATGTTGAGGTGATTTTCCTCTGGAATTATCTGGAAGTATGTACTGGCAACATCTACCAAAGACTATGAACCACATGTTGACAAAGGCAATAATAAAACAAGAGTCATTAATGAACAGTGTTTTAGTTCTGCTCCGGAAACAAACCCATCCCTGCGACTGAGTCCAAATCCATCTCGCTTCCATGGAAAGGAAAAAAAAATAATTTCAGAAATTTGAAAATATGAAAAGGCACCACTTCAGTACTTGAATAATGCACATACAAAGTTTCAGAAAGATATAATGAATGGTTTTTGAGTTCTGCTCCAGAAACGAACTTATCTCTGTACAGAGTCCAAATCCAACTCGTTTCCATGGAAACGAAAAAAACAAAATTCAGAAATCTGAAAATATCAAAAAGCACCACTTCAGTATGTTGGTAATACACATGCAAAATTTCAGGAAGATATATTGAACGATTTTGAGTTCTGCTCCGGAAATGAACCTCTCTGTACAGAGTCCAAATGCAACTGGTTTCCATGGAAACGAAAAAAAGAAGATTTTCAGAAATCTGAAAATGTCAAAAGGCACCACTTCAGTATGTGGGTAATACACATGCAAAGTTTCAGTAAGATATATTGAACCGTTTTTGAGTTCTGCTCCGGAAACGAACTAGGCCTGATGTGCACTAAGTCCAGATTCGTTTCCATGGAAATGGCAAAAATAGTAATCCTGAAGTTTCCAAAGTAGCAAAAGGCACATCTAGACTATACATAGAATACATGTACCAAGTTTGGTGCTGAAATCTTGCATAGTTTCCGAGTTGTGATCCGGAAACAAAATGATTACGGACGGACGAACGGATGGACAGACAGACAGACAGACAGGTGATGCATATATCCCCCCTCATTTTTATGCCGGGGGGATAACAAATGCATTATGATTCAAGTATGGAACACCACCGTTTCATCATAACTCCTTCCACTCACCATGAAAAAAATATACCATGAAATTTGATTTGCCTGCAATTGGAAAAAACATATAGAAATTCCGACTTGAAATAAAATTCAGATTCAGTGTGTCTTTATTAATTTATAATTATTCAATTCCATGTTAATTTAGAATCATATTATAGAATCAGACTACAATGTAGATTATTTTATTTTAGTTCATGTATGGAATTTCATGGCAGTGATGTTGCATTGCATAACGGTTAAATTGAATTTGCCAGATTTCTGAGGATACCTAAATATTGTTACTTTCATAAACTTCGCTCAGAATGTTTCAGCTTTGGACTGCTGGGTAGAAAGTCTTTGGAACATTGTGTATGCAGCTGTACTAAAATCAGGGCAGATACACTTATTCTCATTGATCGTAAGTGAATAAAAGGCTTTTAGAAATACTAAGACCAACTTCAAATGTTGAAACTCGTGGAAAAATGCTTTGCTGAACTTCAAAAGGATCAAAGCGAGACTGAAGCACCCCACACACAATGTGTGCACTAAATTAGCATGCTCCCAGCTCTACCTCTTGCCCAGTACAGAGCGTGAAAGAAGTGCATTAAAAACTTGCACCATCATACCTGAGGAATAGGGGCATCGCAACAGGCTAGCAAGAAACCGTATTTCCACTCCCAGACAAAGCTATTAACCCCTTTGCGCAGAACACAATGCCAATTTTTTCCTGTTATTTATGAACATATTTAGGCTTTATAACTCAGTATTTGTGTCACAGAGACTGTGGAAAATTATTCCAGTGAAGCAAGAAATTTGGAAACTCAATTACAGAATTATATCGAATTAAATTCCGGAATTTACTGACGCTGGAGTCTATATCCGTGCAAAGGGGTTATGAGATGCTTCCACATTCTGCACTATATGCTCCAAAGTGCAAAGCATGTGAGATTATTGATACATTAACTGATGACTGCCGGCTAGTGAGCAAGGGAGGGCGATTCCAGTCCTGAAGGGCTGATGCGCGGCTTTGTTTCCATCAATTACCCTGACTTAAGTGTGTGACATCACCAGATTTGCTTAAAGGCGCATCATGGCCGCACCGATTTCAAGCCGGAAATATTAGTAAATTAAATATTTATGATCGAATGTTGGGAAGTGTGGGGCCCTAATTGTTAAGTGAGAGCGCTCTCCACAAACCAGAGGACCCAAAAATAAACGTGAAATGTTTAAATCATTATATATGGCGTCTCACATTTTAACATCAATGGAGATTTCAAAAATATGTTGATGTGGGCCAGACTTGACATGTAATTCATGTTTCTTCATGATTTACCATTGCCTAGTGCATAGACATTAAAAGGCAGTAGTATTCACATAAAATTGGTATTAAACATCTCTGCTGTGATGCATATTTCTCACTTGGTATTTGCTCATGTAAATGCCAAACATTATCAGCTATGCTGAGCCTCATTTTGGTAGCTCATGCTTAACAATAGCTACTGTCATAATTTACGACTGTTACAAGCCAGGAGAAACTCCAATTTGTGTTTACACCTCTCAAAACATTTCACAGCATTTTTTCGAGATGTATCCTGAAAAATTTACACCAATTTCCCAAAGTGTATCACTGAATGAATATCATAAAACATTCTTTAACAGAGTATCTAAGCCCTGATCAGTCATAGTAAGAGAAGTTGTTTCATGCACCGCAAAACGGATGCTCCCACATTTCTAAAAGCATCATAGAATTGCATCAGAGAAATTTTTGCTTTGCATTTTCACACTAAATGGGATCAAAACTATTCAAAAAACTGAGGCAGACAGGAAAAGAAAAGAAAGACAATGCACAAAAGCTCCATTTTTGGCAACCAATGGAACTCTATTTGTCAGTGCAGCTGTGGTGTGTTTGTTAAAACATGCAAACGGGCTCCAGTGCTCAAGTCAGTTATTTCTAAGTTTGTCACTGATCTCTCTTCCACTCACTTTTTGTCTCTCTCTTTGTTGTACTTTCAAAGAAAAGCACTCCAAAAGCATCTTGTAAAAGTGATTTCTTTTTTCTTATTGTCCACCAAACTCCTAGAAACAACAGTGATTTAACAATTATTTCCAGAGTTGTCTTTAACTCACAATATATTCATTTCACATTTGAAGTTGAGGTCGAGTTGGGAATCTTTTCAGGACAACACTGTGAGTACCATATGTGTCGTTGAGATATGTTTCGCCACATGCTTGTTGCTACAACATGCGCTGTGAAAGCCACCCCTGTATTGTCTGTCGAAACACTACTAATTTCTTATGTACATGTACAGATCGTACAACCAGCTTCTTTCAGATCACAGCCATAACAGAGAAACAAAATCAAAAATAGTCTCATCAGAAAGCAAATGCCCCCATCCTGATTACCCCTGCAAATCTGGCACAATGAGTGGTTTCAGATCTTCATACAAAATGCAGTTTTCAAATGATCATTTCATCTTTATCCAATCACTTATCTAATCCAATAACGATGCCGTCATTGAGGTCTTTGATTTTTTTGACCCGGCTTGAGTAATCAAATGATATGGAAAGAATCTAATATATAAGCATCAGAGATCACAGACTGGCCACACATAGAATTCTGCCTCCTAGCACATCTTACTGATTATGAGGTTAGCACCCCCACTGAGACTATTTTACGGTCGAAGAAAGCATACGTTAGTATGAAAAAGTATTTGCGAAAACCACAACTGACCAAAAACAACATAAAGGCTTGTCTCACATTTGGAAAAAAAAAAAAAAAAAATCTTGATGACACTCAAGACTTCTTGGATAATATTTGACGTGGGTCCTGTCACATCTGACAAAAATTTAAGAGGATCATGCCCAACTGTCAGACATGGTGGTGGTCGTGTGATGGACTGGGGCTGCTTTGCTGTTTCAGGACATGGGCAACTTGCCATATTTGATCCAACCATGGATTCACACCCAGTTTGGCTGTTATCAAGCTACTGAATGAGCGTTATCGGGTGCATCCATAAAATCCTGAAAGAGAATGTGTTGCTATCAGTTTGTGACCTAAAGTTAAGTGCAGTTAGGTTATACAGCAAGACTGATCCAAAGCACTCACAGAAGTCCATCTCTTAATGGCTCAAAAGAAATGAAATGAAGGTTTTGGAACAGCCTGACTTGAATCTGATTGAGATGCTGTGGCATGATCTCGACAGGCAGTTCAAACACAAAAATCTTCTAGTGTGGCTGAATTAAAACAATTCTGCAAAAACAGTTGGCCAAAATTCCTCCAGAGGGATGTTAAAGACTCATTGCCAGTTATCAGAAAAGTTTGATGGCGGTTTTTGCTGCCAATGGTGCTGCAAGGGCAACCAGTTATGAGTTTTAGGGAGGCAATTATTTTTTTCACATCTGTGATATTGGTTTTGAGTAACGCTTCTCCTTCAATAATGAAATCATCATTTAAAAACTGTATTTTGCGTTTGCTCATGTCGTCTTTATCTTGAATTAAAATTAGTTGGGTGATCTGAATTCTTTAAATATGACAAATAAGCAAAAAAAAAAAAAAATTTAGAAGCAGGCAAATGCTTTTTCATGGCACTGTAGAAGCAAAACAAGGACTTCATCTGGGCCCACTTGCCACCTGTGATCCAATCGGCACTCTAAACGATCTGTGAGCAAATTCCTCAGTCAGAATCTCGCCAGCACAAAAGCTGCTTTATGAAAACAGGTGATGAAAGCAATGTAGCTTTAAAAAATAGTTGCCAAGGAAGGGCAACAGATCAGAGCTGATCTTGATTGCCAGAGTCTTGATGCAGGAGCCCTAGTGAGGTCCAGTTTCAGCAAGAGGAAGTCTTTCAGGCTTGGAAAGCCTTAACTAAGCATCTGGCACAACAATGAAACCTAAAAAAGCAGAGAATGACTTTGAGCATTCCAAGCTTGTTACATCCCTGCTGCATGAAAGGAATGACAGTGCAGTTCTTGGCCATGCAGTAGCCACAGATGGGTTTTCTACCTGTTCCCCAGACCTATGCCAGAGTAAAATAACAAGATAGCATATGGTTAAACCTGCACAAAGCATTGTGTTTCCTTGCAAAACACTGGTTGGATAATAAATGCAATCTTGCAAGCAGATCTAACAGTCTGCCCATGAACATATGCGTAAAGCAAACTAACGTGACTTTGAATGAACACAACACAGATATTCTCCCCGAAACATAATGTAAAATTATAGTTGTACATTCCATATCAAAATATTTCAACAATGCTGCTCTTACACGCAAGTTGGCTTCATTCTACCGAGAGGGAAAGATAGCGTGAGTAAAAATGGAAGTCCAAATAACTGAAGGGTTCATAACATTTTCACCTTTTCAAACCCAACGCCTCCAAGCAGTGATGGAGGCATAATCCCGTTTCCAAAAAAAGCTGGGACATTGTGAAAAAATGTAAATAAAAACAGAATGCCATGGTTTGCAAATCATTTGAGCCCTAAGTATAATTGAAAATAGTACAAAGATGGTACATCAGATGTTGAAACTGAGAAATTGTTCTGTTTTTTGAAAAATATCTCATTTTGAATTTGATGCCAGCAACACGTTTGAAAAAAGTTGGGATGGCAACAAAAAAATGGTTAAATAATGCTAAAAAAAAATGCACCAGGTGGAACATCTCACAACTAATTAAGTTAATTGGCAACAGATCAGTAACTTGATCGGGTATAAAAAGAGCATCCCAGAAAGGCGATTCCTTTAAATGTGAGAATGGGCCTGAGCTTATTTTTCTGGGCCCGAGCTTATTGAAGATCGACTCCGACAAAGTGGAAAACTATCCATTGGACTGAACAATTAAAATATGATTTTCAAATTTTTTATTTGAATATCATGGAGGCTGAGTCCTCTGGGCTAAAGAGGAGAGGAACCATCTGAGCTGTGATCACTGCTCAGTTCAAATGCCGGCATCTATGATGACATGGGGGTGCATTAGTACACATAGTACGGGGAACTTGCACATCTTTGAGGGCACCATTAATGCTGAACAATATAAACAGGTTTTGGAGGAACATATAGTGCCATCTAAGTGTCTTTTTTCTGGGACGGCCTTGCTCATTTCAGCAAGACAATGCCAAACGCCAAATTATGCACGTATTTCAACAACATGGCTTCACAGTAATAGTAAATTAAAGGGTCTTCAGGGTAAAAATTTCAATTTTTTTTTTTGAAAATTTCAATATTTTTGATTTTCACATAAAATAAAGGAATGCAATGAGATGCCAGTAATCACCAAGAATCTATGTTTTTCCTCTGCCTCAATTGTACTTGTGAATTTAAATGCAAATTACCGAAAATCATAATTTTGACTAATTTTCAACCTTGTGGCATTCATAAAATCATTAATATTCATCTGATTGATTTGAAATTTGGACTGAAGTTGTATCTGTTGGAGATCTATGAAATGACATAGGATTTTCTAGATAGTTGCATCCTTAGGGAGTTAATTTGAAAATGAATCAAGTTGATGACTGCGATTTTTGTTATGGTTACATAACAGAGCTCATTAAATATCCATAAATGTTCCAAGCAAAAAAAAGCCTATGTCATTTCATAGAACTATCTTAAACCTTTCATATGAGACTAATTTGAGTAAAATCTGACCATGGGTTATTGAAATATCAGTGCCACAAAATATTTTCAGATTTTGTCATTAAAGTGCCATTTCCATGGCAACCATGTAAATTTTTATCAAAATGCTACATTTTATGTGGTTAAGATCATGTTGAATATGTTTATTTCTTAGTTTCTACATTATTGTGGTTATTTCCACACTTTACCCTGAAGACCCCTTAAGTAATTGGGCTTCAAGAAAAACAATTTGAATTTTTAATTTTAGATTATTATTTATTTATTTATTTATTTATTTATTTTCCCTGAGGGTAACCGGTGGACACAAGGCAAATCACATTGAAGATTATGCACCTAGTCTCTGTGTTAGGTAAACTCACTTTACTTCATCCTGGAGCTTCACTGGTTTCCACTTTGTCACTAAAAAAAGTCATTGAACATAACTGGTGATTTTCATGAAGAGCTATGGCTTATTTTCTGTGCATTCTTGACTGATGGCGATGCTAGCCTACCCCATCATATCCACAGTAGTGGAAGTGTTCTCCCTTTTGTGTTGTCTCATGGTAATCTAAGTGTGAGTACTAGAACATGGCCCTATTGTACTACAGCTCCAGTGCACTTACTATCAGCATTCTTCACAATGATGACAGGGACAGAAAAACTTAACTGTTTGTTCCTCTAAACAGACAGTTGCTTAACAAACTCCTCCTACCTGGACTTTCATCAGGAACACCCCTTGCCTATAGGGGCTGGTAGTGAAGGAATAAATAAGGGTCCAGTGATATCTTCCAGGTGCTCCACATTTTGGGGCTCCTGGGAGAGGGAAGTGAAAGGCAGCTCTCAAAGTCATTCTCGAAGAATGATTTGTGCCAGAAAAGATGCTACAGATGGTCCTTACTGACGCAAAGCGACTGGTAAATGTTAAGTCTCTGGGATGCTTGTTATTCATGTGGCTTATCTAGACCCAATCACTCCCGACATCCAAATCGTGGGCAGGCATGATTCATCTCTGCCTCTGGCCCTATATGACTCCAGAAACCTCCTTGTGAAACGATACTTGTGACACAGCCAAGTGCTGGTGGACCGCTTTTGGACTGTTTCCGTTTGTCATTATTTGCCCACTCCAAGTAACAGGCATGGAGAACTCATGGTAAAGCACTGATTGCAGGGCGTCCGTATTGTGGATTCACAACTCCCATGTCCCCTTTGATCCACAGGAAAAGTAATTCCAATTTACTCTGTGCCAATTTGGCATATCCGAACAGCTACTGTCCAGGTGATGTCTGAGACATGGAGTCCAGTTTCCTAAGCTTCTGGCCCATGAAAACCCTGTATGTTCTTGCTGTATATTTGGGGGAGGCTGCTTGAGAAAGCCTGTCCAATGCATATAGAATGGGAGTAATGATATCAGTTGTTCATTGACTTCAGAAACAGAAAAGCCCTGGTCATTAGCAAAGCATGGTGCAGCTGAAGCTTTTCTTCAATTTAACCCTCGTACGTGTGTGAAAGAGTAACATGTAAGTCAAGATTATTCATTATTTTCCACTGTTCAGCAAATATTTACTAGCTACACTACTCGCTGGAATGTTTTGTGGATTTCTGTGTGGAAATAGCATTAAAATTACATTACAGTTGTGCTGTAGCACTAACATAAGCCTGTTTAGCCTACTTAGTTCAACAGAGATGTCACATTAATTACTCCTGTCGATGATAGAAATTATTCACTTTATATATTTAATTTTGGGGGCAAATGGTTAGCATTAGCAATGACTACTGTAATATTATACAACTCGAACAACGAGAAGGGAGTTTTCTGGGACAAGTTGGAGTTCAGGCATCTCTGCGCAGAAACAGCAATCAGGCAGAAAATTACTGGTGCAGACCTGTTCGATTTTTACATATCTATTATCAGTGCATAACATTAACGTTACCCACTGTACCACGTTTTAATATAACGTTAGCTAAATGTAATTTGGGTGAAAAAACATGCTCTTTCCTTCACATGGCATCACAGCTGAATGAAAACATCAATACAGTGAACACGCTCAAAAAAGTATTGATGGTTTTGTATGCATCATCATACTCATGGCTATGGCAAAGGCAGCCTCATTCTCTGACAAAGCGGAGGGATATTGTGTCACCTAGTGTTGTGTAATGTTTATAGTTACAATGCAAATTTTAATTAAGGTCTGGCAATACGAGTCATCTAGTGCTTCTAAACCTAGTCCACTCAAGTGACATTAAATTATATTGGTGAGATGTTGAAGTTTTCATTACATCCAAATTTTACCATATCATTATCCCAGTGATTAAGCTGCAGAGCTATCCTGTAACCCTGTCCCTTAAGAATTGAAACAAGGAATAAGGGCTCTTTGTGCCATTTGTATTTAAACCTACGGCGGGTTTAAGTGGAAACTTAATTCATAAAGTACACAAAGACGGCCGCAGTTTGCAATGCAGCTAGCTTGTTGGGCTGATTTGGACATTTAAGTTTCTAATAAATTTATCACATTTACACATACATATATTTTTATTACAAATATTTTAATAAATCATCGCAAATAAACATCAAGCTTCGGCCAGAAATGTCGAAATTTCACTAGATAGGCTAAAGTGTAAGCTTTCGTCCAGCAGAATGATGAAGGTCTTATGGTTTATACGGCCCCACATTTGCTTTTGAAATGGACCCCCAGATGCTTAAGGCCGCCACTGTGAACAAGACTGTTTTGTGCAAACTCTTTATTAAGAACTTATGTATTATTTTGAATATTTATTTTTAATTTTCAATTGATCACTACCAAAAATTCAAAATTGAACAGTCAAGTCCATGAATATTTGAACAGTGGCAAAGTCATTTTTATTTTAGATGTCAACTGCAGCATATTGAAGACATAATTAAATAATGAATAAAAGCTCAAATTTCTATTGAGCACCATTTGTAAAATAGGGTGTGTTGTTTTAAACCGTTCAGTTTTTGTACATTTAGCGTCAAAAACCGGGAAAAAAGATTGTTGTCATTTTAAACCGTCTCTTTTTCACACATTTACACACAAATATGTCTAAATTGGTGTAGAAATGGTGATATCGTTTTTTGTAGTATAACTTTTTGTAGAAGGAAAAAGAGGACATTAAATACTAAATTTAAACGTTCAATATAAATCAAATTGCTATAAAAAAATTTAGGATTTATAATTTAAGGTTTAGATTTAACCTGTTCGCCAGTAGATGGCACTCTCAGCTTAGCATTGCTGTTCTGTGGGTCATACGAGACTTAAGCATGAAGACAGCTCGAGCGAGTAGTCAACAGCGCGCCAGTGAGAAATGGCGACGGGTACAAGCCAAGATTTAGCAACAGCCATACAGATGGCTGTTTCCTTAGGTGTACGGGCAGCAATATTTTTTTTTCGTACCGTTAATGCGTCGCTACTCTGGAATTCTGGTCCCCCCACTTCACTTTCATCCCATAATCGCGTCAATTTGCGTCTTTGATCACGCCAACAAAATAAGGCTACAGTTTGCCTACTGTCTTACTCGCTAGCGAGCTGGTTGGCTATCTAGCTAGCAAACTAAAGTGATATCCAATTGTATAATGTTATAGCTAGCGCGCCAATGTATCTAGCTACATAGCCAACTGGCTAGCGAGATAAAAAGGCTTCAGTTTGCTTACAATGGAATACTCGCGAGCGAGCTATTTGTCTGTCTAGCTATCAAGATGAAGTGACATCGAAATCTATAATGTTATAGCTAGCATGCCAATGTATTTAACATCCCAACTTTCCTCATTTCAGGAGGGCATTCACAGTAACTGTCACTGGGAATCATTATTATCTCTTCAATGATGAAAATCTGTAGTGCTCAGCTTTATTCACATTGGATAACAGGAGCCATGTGAACTATGGAAGTGTTTTCTTTTTGGGGGACTTTTTTTTCCCTCTTGGTCCTAGAAATTGTGATGTGTTAACGGTTCAGAAAAAAAATTGCAGCCTGCGAAAAGGACACCATAAGCACTTGTCAAACACAAAAAGGATGTAACCGGTTGTTATCATTTTATACCGTTCGATATCACTTTAGCTTGCTAGCTAGGTAGCCAACTAGCTCGCTAGCGAGTATGACTGTACACGCAAACTGTAGCCTTATTTTGTCGGCATAATTATTTCTGAGAATACTTCGGTCATTGAAAGTGAACTGTAGCTTTTTTTAGCTTGCTAGCCAGTTGGCTATGTAGCCAAATACATTGGTGCGCTAGTTATAACTGTTATGGCCATGCTGGTCATTCCCAGTATCATAATTCTTCTAATGCCTGTTGGTGCTCCGCCCCCTTTGTTCTATGCTGCATGTTTTAATCTGCAGAGCACGGAGTGTGCCCATTGGTGCCAGAGTAATGGGTGTTCCTATAAAGACCTCCTGGTTAATGGATTCTGTCTCTTGCCTCTCGACTTGCTGCTCCCAATTGCTTGGTGGCTACTCCGCTGGGGAAAGCCCTCTCTGCTTTCCAGCCCGTTGCCAGCCGCTCCTCACACACGTTGCGTTTTAAACCTGTTATTTGTTTACCTCTAGATATACCTTGTACTACCTTTTCCTTTTTTCATACAACCTGAGGACTTCATCTTTTTAACGTTAAAATAAATATATTCATTACTGAACCTTTAGCTACTGTGTGGTCTCCCATTTAATGTCACAGCTGCTTTGAGCCAGGCAGTTGTGACATAACATTATACAGTTTGATATCACTTTAGTTTGCTAGTTAGATAGCCAACCAGCTCGCTAGCGGGTAAGACAATATGCAAACTGTAGCCTTATTTTGTCGGCGTGATCAAGATGCAAAATGACGCGATTATGAGATGAAAGTGAAGTGGGGGGACCAGAATTCCAGAGTTAGTGATGCATTAACGATACGGAAAAAAAAAATCGCTGCCCGTACACCTAAGGAAACAGCCATCTGTATGGCTGTTGCCAAATCTTAGCCTATACCCATCGTCATTTCTCACTGGCACGCTGTTGACTACTGGCTCGAGCTGTCTTCACGCTTAAGTCTTGTACGACCCACAGAACAGCAATGCTAAGCTGACAGTGCCATCTACTGGTGAACAGGTTAAATCTAAACCTTAAATCTTAAATCCTAAATTATTAATTATTATATAATTTAGATTCATATTTAGCAATTTGATTTATATTTAACGTTTAGATTTAGTATTTAATGTCCTCTTTTTCCTTCTACAAAAAGTTATACTACAAAAAACGATATCACCATTTCTACACCAATTTGTGCGTAAATGTATGAAAAAGAGACGGTTTAAAATGGCAACAATCTTTTTTCCCAGTTTTTGACGCTAAATGTGCAAAAACTGTATGGTATAAAACAACACACCCTATTTTACAAACGGCGCCCCATAAATTTCAGACATCCATATTTAATTTGAGTGATTTACATCCAAAGTGGGTCAGCGGAATTATGGCGCATTTGCACCTGGTCTCCCCTCTCAGGAACTAAAAGTTATTGGGCCTTTGGCTGCATGACGGTTCCATGGCCACATATGTGTAGCATTTAAGCAACAGAACACAATAGGCCATGTATGATACTAAGTAACATCAAGGGTGTGATTTGGTTACAGGCTTGAGCTGAAGGGGGTTGTCGTAAATCATCACAGCTATGATGTTATTTACTTTTACACACAGGCCTTGAGTGTTCTATTGCTTTCATAAAACAGTAATGATTATATGGCAACAGTTTAATTGTTTTACCACCACTAAATCATTGAGATATTGTTGTGATTACAGTTCTAATTGATATCTGAAAAACTAGTTCTATAAGCAAAAAGTTGTTGCTTAGCAATACAAACCAATCTCTGGATTTACATAGAAAGGAACGGAACCTAATTAACAGTAATCTCATTAACATTTGCACTGTTGACACTGTTAATATTTTGATTTCTTCTTCAGACTAATAACCCAAATCGAATTGGTAGACATATCAATCATTAGTTTTGCAGAGAATAGATTAAATGAACTGTGATGGCAAGCTTAACAGAAGCAGAAAGTGTTGTTAATCTGCTATTAGTTTGACAGCTGTTGCAGACTAATACAGATAAACTAAGGTGGCCTAGTGATGGTATAGTAGATAACCCTCTCCTCTCAACCAGTCACATTGCATTTGAAGCCCGCTGCTATTAGAACTCTCAGTATGAAGTCAGAGGATCTGTCACTGTCTATAAAGCAAGCCATGTCCCTTTGGGCTGAAAGCCAAATCTAGTTAATTGGGCAAAAAATGTTAGGTGTGGTCAAATGAACTCTTTGGTGCATCCTAGAAACAAAGAATGCACTTGTGAGTTCTGGAGCACAAACGGCCCAGAATATCCCAGATAACAATTATAATGGATGACGCAAGAATTATTTCCTTGGTGAGGTAAAAGCCCCTCAAAAAAGTGAGAATGCCTACGCAGAATACACTCCCGGTGTGTCTGTGTAAAATTCAAAAAGAGAAGAGAAGACCTCATCGGAGTGAATAGAGGAGTTCAACGCAAGATGTAAACCATCTCAGAATCAAGAAGTCTGCTGAAAAATCATCTAAAAATCTTAAAGTTCTGAAACAATGTCCCATGGACTGATGAGACAAAGATCAATTTGCGCCAAACTGATGAAAACAGAAGAGCAGAGGAAGGGAAAGAACTGTACATGATAGAAGGCACGCCACCTCATCTGTGAAGCCTGGTCATGTCTGGGCATGTATGGCCACCACTAGTACTGGTTCCCATGAATTGGTTCCAGACAAAAGTAAGCTTTATCAGGCTATACTGTCTGCTCAAATTCAGCCAAATGCTTAAAAATTCTGCTGTACTTCACAATGTAGATGGACAAAGACCTGAAGCAACCAAGTACTTTTCTAAGGTAAAAATGTAAAATGTTCTGAAATGGCTACTTCAGTCGCTAGGAATCCAATGGGACATGCACTTCACTTGCTTAAAGCAAAACTGAAGGCAAAATGCCCCAGAACAAGCAGGAACTGAAGACTGCTGCGATGGAGGCTAGGAAAAGCATCATACAGATAGAAACCCAAAGTTTACTGATATAAATAGATTCCTCACTTTCATCTTTATACCCTGGGCTTCCATGCAGCAGAGTGTAGACAAGTTTCGCTCGTAGCATGATTCTTCAAAATGTGCTGAGCAGAGCAATATAGCT
The DNA here is from genome assembly GCA_029692085.1 of Gymnothorax javanicus. Classification (NCBI taxonomy): domain Eukaryota; kingdom Metazoa; phylum Chordata; class Actinopteri; order Anguilliformes; family Muraenidae; genus Gymnothorax; species Gymnothorax javanicus. The sequence goes on along the minus strand of CM056210.1, from coordinate 37,848,461 downwards.
CCAAAGTTGAATTTTTAAAATTGTGTTTGTGCCTGCGAGCAAATAGTGGCCAATTTCTTCTCACAGTTGGATCCTTCAGGAAGAACGACGCCTTCTAACAACTTTGTTCGTTAGGAGCACCAGCAACACAATTTTGAATCAATCTTCTGGCACCACAACGACGTCAGCAGATGTTGTCATTTGGTATTTTGGCCGCACAATTCCAATACAATTTGTAAGGGTAACACAGCACAACTCTGACTGCTTGTAAAATTGTCCATTATTATTCTTCTTCTTTCTTGTCTGATTTTTGTGCAGTTGTTTATATCACAATGTGTGTATTGGATATTCATGCTTCATGGCATAAATATAAATATGTCAAAATTTTGCTTTGGATAAAGAACTACTAGAAACAATATGCACCTAATTAAGACAAATTAACAGCTTGTTGAAATCCTACAGTTGCAGTTGTGGTTGGAACTAAACCCAGCACACGTCCCATGATGGTGTTTGGAACCACTGCTCGAGTGGTGCATCCTGTTGGTAGCATGCCTGTAATACTGAATATAGCAGCTTCAAACCCTGAGGGGTGCCATAAAGATTCAGATCCAAGCCTTCCATCTGAGCAATAGGATTTGTAATGCTGAATCTCTCTTTGACAAACATGTTCTAATATAATCCCTCTGTCTAGCAGGTGCATTCTGTCAAAATGTGCCTTTGGTATGGTTCCACAAGTGGTGCGAATCATCCGACTATGTTGGATTAATTATGTTGAACATCACTGATTAATTCCATTTTGGGTTTTTAGCCAAATGGTTATGCTGTGGTTGGATGCCTTTGTGGTGGTCTGTTGTGCGTCCATGCGTCCGTAAACTTTGTGCCTTTTCAGTGCTTTAGCGCCTTCAGTTTTCACAGATCTTTTTCATATTTTATATGCATGTATATGGGATGCACTGCAAAATATGAAAGATGAAAATACTTGGTAAGATGAATTAACTTATTTTAAGACATTTATTTCTATCACCATTTTTCTCAGTGAGACAAAAAAAAATTTGTCCTTGATTTGAGGTAATTTTGACTAGCTTGCCAATGAAATAAGAAAATTTCACTTGTCAAGCAAATAGTAACTTAAAATCAGTAAAACATTTTCATTTGTCAAGCAAATAGTAACTTAAAATTAGTTACTATTTGCTTGACAAGTGAAAATTGACTTATTCCATTGGCAAGCTAGTCAGAATTATCTCAAATCAAGGACAATTTTTTTTTTTCTTACTAAGAAAAATGGTGATAAAAATAAGTGTTTTAAGTCTTAAAATAAGTAAATTCATCTTACCTAGTATTTTCATCTTTCATTTTTTGCAGTGTGAAAATCTAGGCCAAGTTAATTTTTTTTTTTTTTTTGCCATGTTTGGCCAAGCGGGCGCAGTGGCTTTGCCACTATTTTTTAAATTTTGCTCAGTTCAGTCCATTTTATGTCAGTTTTTACTTTGGAGTTTTAACTCCAAACTTGATCTGTTCTAAGTATTTGGTAACTATATTCGTTGGGCTTAGTTAGCTTAAATAGGTTCTCAAAAATAGAATGATTAATCTCCATGTGATTAATACACAAAACATTTACTTTGTCTGGTGTATTTCTGTCAGAGTTCATGTTTTTTTTCCCCATAAAGTTTGACCTTTTTTTACATTTATATTGTTGACCTAGATAGCTGTCAGTAGCTATTACATTTATCTGCTCAGACAGCATATAATATTGGGTGCCTGCCTATAGCATGGAAGGTTGCTGGTTCAAGCCTTGAGCAACACTGAAAAGACATGCTTGTAGAAATTAACTGATAGATATGCTGTTATGTTTTCTTCATAAACCTTTCCAGTTTTATTATTGCGAGTATCCAAACTGTCCTTTTAATCATCTCATTTACTCCAACTACTTCTACACCACCACTTCTCCATTGCTGCCATGTCGCATTGCCATATGCAGCTGTAATTCCTTCAGTTCAAAACACACAAAATTCTAGCAACAGAAAATTTCGAGGCTAGTTTTTAATATTACTGATTTCGCTATTTGTCAGCAATGAGTGTCGTGCAGCTAGCTGCTTCTTGCTAGCTTGATCTGTTTAGACTGATATTCGCAGTATTATCAACGCTGTAAATGTGAACTTTATTCAGGCGCATAAAGCACTCTGCGTCTAATCTGAGAGCCCCAGCGGAGACTGTCAGGGCACAGCTAAATCGCAGCTTCAGGGTGTCTGTCTGAGGCTGTCTCCTTCAACCGTGACTGGCACACCAACCCCCCCAGCCCCATTCCCCACCCTCACACAAGCCACTTTCCCTGACAACAGCCAGCCACCAGCCCGACTTAAAGAAACAGTCCCGCCCCTCACTTCTTCCCTGCAAAGAAAGCTTACCCATAAAGCATGACACAGGAGACAGAAGATTCTTCCTTGCTTCCAATGCAGGAAAACAATTTCACTTTCAATATGATAATATCAGGAACAAGTGGCAATAGCGCAGATTCATCGGTCAATTACCCATTCTCCTTTAGTCAACATGTTCTAATTCATTGCTTCTATTTTGAAGGATGTTCTACGTACTCTAGCTTCCTTTTTTATTGTTTTAAATGGTTAACAGATGAACCACAATGTTTACTTCCTGTAAAAACACAACACCTGTGCACTTAATTCCTTCCATATTGAGGTCAGCGGTCTGGCAGGCTGGATTCAAGGTGACAAAGGTTTGCCTCAAATGGGTCTGGAAGCTTATAGCCTGCGCTGCTCTGAAATGGCTCATTAGATGCTAAATTCTGAATATAAACAGTGGCACCCCTTCATACACTTGTGGGAGTTAAGGAGGCCTATAGCGGACAGGAAGCTTATGAGCATTCATATTGCAGTGTTTCATTGCCTGAAGGCAAAATAGTTTCTTAGTCCTCTCTCAAACACTTAATATATTCTGCTATATACTCCCAAGTTGAACTGTTAGCTGAGCAATATCAATTAAAGGGAATGTTAAGGACAGTCTTCAATGTTATGACAAAAATGAAAGGGAGTAAAAATAGAGCGCATAAATAAATGCATTTATTAATTATTTCTGCATCCATAAATTTATTGTTTGTCTGGGATGTTGCGTCTAACAGTTTATCAAAGTCTATGCTCAGTAAGCCGTGTTAACAATAACTCTTAATCTCCCCTGCTCGTGCTGCCACATCATTATTTACCACAGAGGTCCAAAAAAAAAAAAAAAAAAAAAAATCAAAGCTCGGATGCAAAGATGATACATGACAACACAACAGAACTCAAGAGCAGAGACTTATTAGACACAGAAAACAGATGCCAAGTTCAGTGACACGTTCGGCGAATAGAGTAGTTCTGACTGCTGTGTGGCTCCTTTCATCTTTAATTTTCATTTCTTCTTCTTAGCAGCTGCCTCCAGCTTGCTTTGCATGACACAGCAGGTTAGCCCTGAGAGGCCTCTGATTGCCAGCACCGTAATCTCCTCCCACCTCCAGGGAACGTCCTCCACTCTCACTTCGGCCTGCTAAAGATAAACATTTTCCATAAGCTTGAAAATATTCCCCCCTTGCCGGATAAGTTTGCCCTTATTCTGCTCCGTAATGTCCTCTCTTTTTCTTACAATGCCGAATAATGAATAGATTCATGACTACGAAACATCAGCAAAAGTGATTTTCTGGCAGAGAGAGCACGTCGGTCTTTGAAAAGCGAATGAAAAATGAATTCATTACGGCTTTTAGTGCTTGTACATATTGTACCGGTGTAGAAAGTGCATAAAAAAACATTGCATATAAAAGATTATTGCTGATACATACATATAGCCCGAACACACATTATGCAGGCATAATTCTGCCAGATGGATTCTCGAGATATTCAAGATCAAAGAGAGAATTTCAACCAAACATGGAAATAAGAAACCACTGCCTGCAACAATGATTTACTGTACAGACAGTAATGGAGTTATGAAAATGCCAGAAACAGACATTTATTTTGTAAATATTATGTTACAATGTGTATTTATTTATTTATTAATATCTGTATGATTGACATCCCAATTGTGACTTATTCTGGAGAAATGAAGCAATCCCTTGTGCTATCCAGAGCTTTGTGGAATCTCATTCATTCCAGTGAAGGATAAATCTAATTTAGTTTGACATCCCAATTTTTCACAAGACTGTTAGTTTTACATCCACTATATACACACTGGCTGTTTTGTGATCATATTTCAAATCTTTAGTGCAAAGAATATGGCCTGGCCATTTAAAATGCAAAGTGCATGGACAAATCTTTTTTTATGAACTTACTGTCATGGGATACCTTGCGCCACAGCACAGGAGGAAAGTGGAAATCTCACCCACAGGACTGTGTATGCACGTGTGTGTGTGTGTGTGTGTGTGTGTGTGTGTGTGTGTGTGTGCGTGTGCGTGCGTGCATGCGTGCGTATGTGCGTGTATGTATGAGTGTATGAGTGTGCGTGTGCGTGTACGTGTGTGTGTGTGTGTGTGTGTGTGTGTGTGTGAGCATCTGCGTGCATGCATGCGTACGTGCGTGTAGGTATGAGTTCATGAGCGTGTGTGTGTGTGGGTGTGTGTGTGAGCATCTGCATGCATGCGTGCGTGTAGGTATGAGTTCATGACCGTGTGTGTGTGTGTGTGTGTGTGTGTGTGTGTGTGTGTGTGTGAGCATGTGCGTGCGCTTATGTTTGGGAGGTGAAGGTTTGGAAAGGTTTTTAATAAAAATTGTTTAGACCCATATATCAGTACCTTATAGAATAACTATTGCACAAAAAAATCATTTTTTAATATGTACTAAAAAAATTAAATTGGAAAATGGTTCAATTACTGTAAAATATATTGTTTAAGTCAATGGAATAAAAAGTTTTACGGCTTTAAGTGTTAGGGCTCAGTATATAGCCCCTGATGTCACCATGACTGGAATAACTTTAAACTTACTGGCAAATGCCAGAGATGAATTACACCAGCATCGATTGCAGCACAATTTTGGGGAAGTTCATTTTTGTAATGGGCAATTTCATGTGCATTGCCATGAATTATTACAAACCTGGGGCCTCAATTTCTTCACACAACATGCACGGAAAATGGGCAAGTCATACATTGAATAGGAGGTGGAAATGAGCCAGCATTTGCGATTTAATATTTACAATAACAGGAATGAAGCCACAGCCCTGTGAAAAGTAATGAGCGAAGGTCCTTAGAGAACAGTCTCCCAGCATATATTGAGCATACAATGCTTCTACATATATTACAGGGCTGAAAATAGCAGACGATTGATGCTTTTGGAGGTGTTGTACATTGTGTTATGAAAAAAAAAAAAATCCAACCGGCTGTTGTGAACGTACGTCTGCTGTTATGACTGAGCCAAAACAGATTTTGATGTAACTTTCCACTAGTTCTGGCACAAGGGAATTCTACTTCATGAATTAGAGTCGCTACAGTGTAGGATCATAAAACAAGGGAAAACAAAGCTCCAGGAATCTGTCTTTAAAATTTTTGCCTTCTTTCTTCTCCTTCTGTGTCTCAGTGCTTTGTTCTGTCAAGTGCAATACCCTGTAAAGCTGAAAATAGCCAAAAAAAAAAAAAAAAAAAAAACCTTGAGATCTTGCAATAAATTTTTACCTTGTAATTAATATGGATTATGAAGATTTTTCTTGAGCTCATAGGGGATGAATGCACTCAATGTAAAAACTTACAATAACTGAACCACATCTCTTGTGAAAGAGTTGATTGGTGGCAGGGAGATCATACACTTTTTGGCAAAAAAAAAAAAAAGCACTGCCAAGAATGCAATTCAAAAGATTGTAGTTTGTGAATGCTTTGTATGCTTAGAAGTAATCCTTTTTTGAAGTTTTAAAACTGCACATAGGGAGCTGTTTGAAAATTTGAAGTGTTTTTAAATCTTTTGAACATATTCAATGTTCAGTGAAAACACACAAAATATCTTTCTGTGAAGACACTTGTTGATGTCAGCACAGAGTTTGCATTGATGTTATATTTGTACATTTAGTTACTAAACAGAAGTTGCATTACAGAGACTTTTTCACACAGAAGAACATGCACTGCAGGAAAACTACCATCTAGCTTTAGAACTGGAGTTGGTCCCCAGGTGCTGCACTGTGGCTGCCCACTGCTCTTAAGTAACCAAGATGGGTCAAATGCAGAGGACGGATTACCCCATTCAATAAAGTATATCTTCATCCACTGTAGCTTCTTTTACTGTTGTGAGCAGGCACTACAGTAAAATCCACTAATCACACAGCCTTATTGTAGCACTTGTAGAATACATTAAAATGAAAAAGATAAGGACTCTCAGAGCATTAAGAAGAGCGTTCTTTACTGACTGTGGCTTTCCATTTCCTCTAGAGAAGGAGGTGGTCTGACTGTCTCAGACAGACATGCACACTGCTGAGAGCTGACAGTAGTATTACATATTTAAAGAAGCCTTAATCATCAGCATCATGAAGACAAAGAGCTGGGAAGTCTGGTTGCTGTGAAATAAAGCCCATGATAAGCACATAGTCAGCATCACTCGGTGCCTTATAATTAGTATTCTGGCTCAAATTGGAATCCCCGGCATTTGTTCTTTCCACCGTGTTATTTGCCTGAGAGGCATTTAGTTCATAAATAACTGAGTTAGACTTCAGGATAATAGTTGATTTGTCACACTTAGATATGTCCGTGATACTAAAATGTAATTCTGATAAATTATTTTTGATTTATTGTTGTCATTCATGATGGCCAAAATGTAGCCTGCTTGCTTGATTTTTCTACTTATTTCTTTTACTTGTAGGTTTAATGAGTGCATGATGCTTGGATAGTGAGATTTATATGTTCACTGTGCATGTCAGATATGTTCCTGGATTAGTTTCTCCTCTATCATGACTATGGAATATTTGATGCCAGCTATTGTGCAAAAGGTGCAGGTGTGTAGGCATGGTTTTGATTCTATAGGAGGATTCATGAATGCCCATTTTCTTTTCACACCTACCGTGTCTGTTCTGCCTGCTTGGTAACATTTTCTTCATGGTATCCCCCAAAGTGGACCTATTAGGTTTTTTTTTTTTTTTTTCACATTTTATGTTCTTTTAGTGTTTTTATTTCCTCATTACAGCCCCCCTGGCTTCATCGTACAAAAATAAGCTGTTAAAGAAAATTAAATCTTAAAAATATATATATACTGTGCATAAATGATGCAATGGTAAAGGTTAACTCTAGAACTGGCTTGTGAGCAGATTTCTCCAAAGACCTATCTGCTCTCGGAAAGAAACCATAACTTGAGTCTATTTTTATCTGACTCCAGGCTGTGATGGAAAAACCTATGAAAATTGACAAGTTTTCAGGGTAGAGGTCAAATCAGCCATCTGTGTCTGAGAAGCAACAAATTTTGTGCACTCAGAAATGCGAAAATGATAGCAAAGAACATTAAAGCTGGGCAAAATATGATGATTATTTACTCACTTGAGCGATATGAACAAGGATAATTTCTGTTCTGCTTTCTGTTCTGTCTCACTAGTAGCTCCTGGCATCCTTAGGAATATACATTAGTGGTGAACAACAAGGTCAATTGGTAAGAGACTTAAGTCTTAATATGCTCCTTAAAATGAGCTAGACATCCTCAAAGGTGTGTTTTAAGATTTAAACTTGTGATTCTGGAATATACTCATTCAAAATAATTTCATAATGGTATGCAAATTTTTAATGAAAATTAGATCCACACAAGATCGATCCATGCTTTGAAACACACAAATTGCCACAATTAAAGATGGTTTGTAACAGTTTGTGTGATTGAATTAAAACTGCTCCCACTTGGTGTCTTTTTTTTTTTTTTTTTAAATGGGCAATTCATGTTAATCAATTACTTTGGGTCTGATTTTCCTGCATGCGCTAAACCTGACGATACTGACGATACATGCATAGACCAATCGCTACATCTGGAGTGACAACGTATGGTGGCGGTATCGCTACTGAAGTTCAGTCGGCCTAATTTCACACGGATAGCCGCTGTTGATATGAAGCCTATTTGGGGCTACTGCATAGCACTGACATATGTTTAAATGTACTGCAATGGTCCTTGCATGTATTGCATATGACGAAAAAAATCGAGCCCTTTGTGTCACATGTATTTAGGGTACTGTAGTATAAAATAAGCTTTTTTTACATACAATATATTGTTACACACAGTGCAATTATACCATTTACTATAATTGCTATTATTAGTATGAGGTATGTTTCGACTGACACCTTGATTGTAAGGAAACCAAAACAATGACATTAATTTCCCAGTAGTCATGCAGACTGTGGCACACTTAATGGTCGATACTGAGGAGGTAATTACTGTTCTATCCTGTTTTATATAAGCATCTGGGGCTGTACGGTAGTGGTAGCTGTGCTGTGCCAAATACAAATAATGTCTTTCTTTGCATGCGTGTATGTGAGCGTACTTGTGTGTCTGTGTACCTGTGTTCTGAAAAACAACAAAAAGTGTTGATCACAATGAGGGGGTGAGTCAGCAAACAATCAGTCAGTAGCAGTTTGCATCTCTAAATGAGAGGCTGGAAGAACTCATATGAGGGAAGGTACTACACACACACACACACACACACACACACACACACACACACACATACGCATACACACAAACACAAACACTCAGCAATAGATGCATGAATGCACACATTAATGGGAACCTCCTCTTTTTTACAAATATTGCCAAAAATGTTCCAAGTGAACTCAGAACATCTATGTAGAATTTTTTTGAAAAAGTCTTACCGAGTGAAATAATATTTTTATTGACCTCCAAAGAAGGGCTTTGCAGCCAGTTTAAGATTCTAGAGGCCACCATTTTGGATAGCAAGCAATGCACAGCTGGTAAAATGTTGTGGTTGCTTTGCTTTTTCTGGTTATGCAATCTTTGTTCTAGTTGTGTATACAGTGTCTCTTAGAGACAAGTATTCTGAACAGGCATAAGATTCTGCAGATTCTATCCTATCAGCTACAACCAGAGTATTCTTCGACCGAGGAAAGAAATGAAGTGGCGAGTGAGGCAGAAGATGTAGAAAACACATCTTTTGTTTCAAAAGCTGACACTGGTGATCTGGGAACAGAAAATTATTTGCAAACACCCATAATAATGCCACATTGAAAGATTCATTGGTTGGTTGTTCAATAGCTAACTTGTTTGAGGGACCAAATGGCCTTACAAATCAGAATATTCTAGCTGCGTTATACATTAGCACATGGTTTAGCTGCTCGCCTGGGGGGTGTTAATTGCCTCAATACCATCTACGGAAGTCTTCGGAAAACCTCAAACCTGTACATGGCTTTCCATGAAAACAATGTGATTATGCTGCATTTGAGATATGCTCAGAAATGGAAACTTCCCAATTGAAACTTCCCAATTCCCATTAAGGCACCTTTGAGCGCTATACCAGAGGGAAAACAAAACAAAACAAAACAAAAAGGGGTTTTATTATACCAGTCTATTTGTACCAGTTATCTAACCAGCCTGACTTTTCTGATCAGATGTGCCAGATCAGAGCTTGGCTGTGGTCACATGTGTGTGTCCATACTGGACACTTCAATGCTACCTGCCTGATCAGATAAAAAAAAATCACATATACCCCGTGTGCATAAATCCCGTGCATTACACGCATACCAAGTGGCTCATGGTGCAAGAAAGAGTCTTCCTATTTTCTTAATATTTCATTTATTTTGTTATGGTGGCAAGGCTGGTGCAAGACGTGCTTTTTTGAGGGGAAAGCAGAGAAGATGAGTGATCACCGCACCTGTTTCTTTCCAGAGTGCTGGGACGTCGGCGATTTACTCAAGTATTGCTTTATTTCTGTCACTGCTGTCAAGTATAGCTCGCTCGGTGGCGCCGTACCGCAGTGCTGGAATACAGCGGGTCTCAGCTGTGCTCCAGCACAGGGTTTCCTTCGTTTTTGAATCTCTTCCCTTTGCTTGATACGCTCGGGACTGGAATTCCCATGTTACCGGAAGATGACTCCAGACATACATTTGGTAGATGGTCGGGATTGTGACCACATGCTGTCCACTCCTCACTGAGATCTGAACTCAATGTGAGCCAGGCCACCTCGGCATGTGGTCCGGCTGATTGGATTCCAATGTGAGCAACATTCGATCTCGGAGCGTGCAGACCTGTCAGTCAATGCTTCTTGGCACGATCAGATGACAAAAGCTGCATTGAAAGGACAAGCGTAACTCCGGCCAATATCACTTTATCAAAGAATAATATTCTCCAAATCAATTTCACATAGTGTTGTTGGCTATTATCTATTACAGGGGTAGATCAAGGCTGTATTCAAGTTAAAGTGCACTATCTAATAAAATAATATAAAAATCTGTGATAATACAGAGAAAATCACAAAGATCTTTCATCTGAGTTATTACTGGATTGCTAAGCATGTGATTCAGATAAAAACTCTAGGATGTAGTGCTTATTAATTAAAGTTGTTGTATATCATTATATACACTAACGTCATATATAATATTGCTATGTGAACACACAGGTACAACAATAAAATATCAGTTCGTCAGCTCGCATTCTGTAGATACAAGCACAGGGCCAAGGGGCTGCAGAAAGTAATTTCAAAAATGAATGATTAATAGAGCCCTAACAACAAAGGAAGCATGTTCATTGCTGCTTCATTGTTCTCCAGCATATTTCCCATTGTGCCTCATTATGCAGATACAAAACACCATGAATCATTATTAACATATGGTTAAAGAACAATAACAGTCAGGAGATCACTTTTGAACTGGTTGAGAGGGGAATCGTGACGGAGATATGAAGGCATCTTCAGAAGCGGAATGGCAGGAGACAGCTTGAATGGCTCTAGAGGAGAAGGGAAGGGTACTCGGCGCTGCCTGGTTAAAATGATATGGACTGCAGTTCATACCCAGTGGGCATAATGAGAGAATTTTCAGTCAGCTTGTCCGCCAAAAGGAGAAAAGTGGGACAATTTGCATTTAGATGGTGTGAGAGTCAAGTGAAGGGCTCTCGCAACAACAGAGATCCCCCCCCTTTCCCATCATCCCCTCTGAGAGGGATATTGGTCACACATAACCCCACCCTCCTCCCAAACATCATCCCTCCAGCCACAAGTCATTGCAGGCAGAGATTCACAACAGTTCAATTCCTCCAGAGAATGAGTAAACATCGTTATCATCAATGGTATCGCGCCACCCGGAAAGAGGAGGTTGGCAATATGCGGCATCTGTTTACAGAGGCCCTTATATGTCCCACAGCTCGGAGATCCATGGGTCCCCAGAAGAGAGGGGATAAAAAGATTTGGTTAATGAGAAAGTGGCTCATGGGCGGTTACATTGAAAGAACTTGGCAGAGAGGGTTGAGCATCCGTCAGAAACAAATTTCTACCGCTTTCCGTTTAACGGCGGGTTTTTTTTTCCTCTCTTGCACACTTCACACTGAGGAATGGATAGTGACGGGTAAAACATGCACATAATACAAATATAGGAAAGTATATACATCGTACATTAGAAGCAAATCATGCCTTTCAGCCCCAGGCCTGACAGTTGATGAGACCTTTAAAACTGTGAATAACTCATTTAAAAAAAACCTGTGAACCTCTGCCATATTTTAGTATTTTGATCACAAATTCAGCTAAAATACATATTATTCAATGTTTCTAAACATATTTTGTGTAGTTTACTAATGACAAGAAGGAAGAAATAAATACAAATGATACTCATACATATTTATTTTGAGGAGAAATACATGAACGCATATTTGCAGAGGAAATCGAGGTTAAAATAAAAAACAAGCAACACACAGCCTGCAGTAACACTAACCCAAATACAAATGTGGAAAAGTAGAAAAGAGAAAAAAAATCAATAAAATGACAATATGGACTGGGAATGCTTTAGCCTTGGCGACCTCCAGCTCTTATCGCCCGTGTTCAGCTGTGAGTGGGTGGGTGATCTGCACACTACTGTCTGTCATTGGGTGTGCGGCATTGCACCACTTGCATACTGATTTCGCACGGAGAGGCAGAAACGGGGAGAGGTGATGCAAGCTCAGCCTGTGGAATGAATACTAGACTGGGAATGGGTCTCCAACTGGCTTACTGCTGTTGGCTAATCTCATAACCAAACTGAAAAGACTTCTCTACTTTAAAAAGTACGGATGGTTCCAACAGAATCTCTTTGAGTCTGTACGAGTCCTGTTGACTGGCGGTATCCATCATTTTGAATTGTGTCTTGCTAATTTTATCATACTTCCTTGGCACTGAAATAAAAACAATGAATTTATTGAGAACAGTGCTTCTTAAGTATTCTAAATGAGAAATGCCTAATGCAACAATAGCAAGTGAGGAGGTATATGGAGAAATAGGGGTATCTTAATTCATCTCTCCAGGTCAAGCCAGAATCCCAAGCCCCACTAGATTACTGTCAAGCAACCTACCATTAGGCTACCCTGCCGCCCACAATTTACCTGTAACTGTGCCAGCACCAAGAAAGAGAGGGACTTCTGTTGATGGGAGGTCCATCCTTAATCACAGTAAGCCTCGAACCCCGGATAATGAGACACTCATAGTTCAGTGATTCATAAGAAGTGTCCACATCAAATCTAAAAATTCACCTCAAATGATGAAATTATTTTGCATTTCTCAGTCGATATCATTCAATTCACAACTTTTTTTTTTTGTTTCCATATTAATGAAAGTTATCTAGAGTGTCTTATATAAACATTTTATTTCTTTTTATCCTGTATTCAAAAAAGTTGATGAGATTTTTACAGTTTTGCAAAGATGAATGCAGAATGCATATCAATGTGGCAGAGATCTTCATGCCAATTCCTTACAATGGCATTATTAAAATGTGCTGCAAAGCAGGATTGTAATAGTCTATTTTTGGGCTACATGCACTCTGCACTGAGGGGTTCCTTTTATCAATCCGTGTAAATGCATAATTCAAACTCCCATTGTCCCACTTGCAGAACATATTCTCTTTTCAAAAGATTCAAGCTGTATTGAATTATTGGACAGATTTCAAATATTTTATAGAAAAAGGAGAGGAAATAAATATGCCGATAAGACTGAGAATTTTCCACATTAATTTAAATTAGCTGACTGACACCAAAAACCTAAATGCTGGTGGATATAAGGGTATTGTTGACAGATACTCAATACATGTCAGTTGTGACATAAAATAAGACTGGATTGTTTATTGGATTTTATTTGATTCTAACAACTCAGTTTCAAACAGTAACTCATTCTCTGAAGGCTGAGGACACCTTTTTCATCCAAAATATCCAAATACCCTCCCCACTGCAGTCAAAATAACAATTGCCCAGTCCTTATATGCCCATTCTTAATTCATGAATTAAGGGACGTTGTGACTTTACCCCTCTATTGTCCTTACGAGCATCGCTTACGATGTAAAAACAAAAGTAATGGCCTCTGGCTCAGAATAAAACTCTGGAAAACGGCCTGCCCAAAATCAGTTTGAATATATGTATATTTATTAGGTCAATTTGAATAGTCTTGGTATTATAATGAAGGTAACACCACTAAGATTTCTGAAGAGCAGAGAACCTCAGTATATATGTTACAGGGTCAGAGCAATGAAGATTGAGCACAGCATAGATGAAAAATGTTATTTCTGCCTGACAAAATTTTGCACTTTTAGAGTGAATATCCCATTCAAATGATTCTGTTGCAGCAACAATAGTACAACATCTGAACTTATCTGTGCAAAGACTGATGCAAATAAACTGATGCAGACCAAAGTTAGAGAGGTTTTAGTAGTGGGATGTATGGGCACCATCTCCAAATGGCACATTTGGAGGTACCATCTCTGCCATTTGAAATTTTCAGGTACCAAACTGTGAAACTCATTTAATTTCACTAAAGTCATGATAGGTATTCATTCTATCTAAATAAAGCTGTTTTGGCTTTGTTTAAAAAAAAAATAAATAAATAAATAACCAGACATCTATACATCTTCCCTTTCAAATAAAACCACATAAAGGAGCGGAATTTTGACTCCAACTGGAGCAGATTTATCAACAAGGACACATGCAATTAAATTGAACAGTAGTAACAAAGGTAAAAACACAGCCAGAAACAGCAATCACTTTGCAATTATGCAACAAGCTGGCAAAAACTTTGAACATCAAAAATGTTTAATCTAAAATCCATCATGCCACTGCTGAAAGTTTTACTTTTGTCTGCCATTATATTTGGCAGCGAAATGGTAAATAATTCTGGAACTAAAAGAAATCGATGGAAACAGAACTCTTCTCTGTGCACAAGTATGCCAGTGCCTATTTGGCGTTCAACATTAGTCGGACATGACACAGTACACAGGGCGATATCTCGGAGTCAGTGAAATTTGATGATCGACTCTCTATCAAACAGTCAGACACAAGTGAATTGAGGGGCGGTCCCAAAATCCAAGGCAAAAACACCATTCGGCAATCACAAGGCAGAGAATGGTGTGTGTAGCGAACATAGTTTCCCACTCTCCATCTAATGAATTCCAGACCACACCTAAAATAGTAGTTAATGATATTTACTGAATCGAGTAGGCATGGGAATTTGTACTGATGAAGGAAAGAATAGAGTCAAGTAGGAGACCAGTGCAGGATAACAAGAAGCACCAGGTGACGAAACTCAGGGTGGGCGTCATGTCTCTTCTTAGAGTCATAAAGGCTCTTCAAGTCCCCCAGGGTTCCCATTGAGTTATAGGGTGAGAGATGAACAGAAGGCAATGGGATGGAGAGATGTCAAACGAGACAGACGAGAATTGTAGAATGAAGGTGGTATTAGGCTGGTTGGTTAGGATGTATGTGATGTATTTAGGAGTGGTCTGGTTAACTAAGCTATGTTTAGAACTCCATTAGAAAGCCCTTCATAGACCTGAAAATACCTGGAGACTGTCAGCAATGATTTAAAAGCCACAGAGACTTTGGAGTAAATACAAGCAGCATTGATATGCCCTCCAACACAACTTTGAAAGACAGCGAAAGGTAAGATATAATTTATGGTTATGGCTGAGCAAAGTACAGTTAGTTTTTGCTCTCTTTCAGCTGCTAATTTGGTGAGTTTCGGTTGCAGAGCATTAAAACTTCTATAATGAGAATATGCAGTCTCTGTTTTAATATGATGTATCATTTGTATGGTAGAATGAAGTTACAGATTCGCTAGCAACACATATGCAACACATGCACCATTTGCATGTTTTTGCCGCAAGCTCATTTGGTTGCTTGGTGTTGGAATTGTTTTGTTTTGGTAAAAATTGGTGTTCATTAGCTTTTAGCCAAGTTTCTTGTCTTTAAGTGAGTATATAACATGACTATGCTTCTTACCATGCCCTTGTATGGTGTTTCTTGTGAGATGCACCGCTGACCCAGCACTGGGGACATTTGGGTTCAAGAGGATATGAGCTACATTGGCCATTCAGGTAAACTTATCAAATAGTTACCAAGATTAAAAAAAAAAAAACCATAATTAACCCTTTGAGCGCCAAATACATTTTCTAGGAATTAAAAATGTAGTTATCCTGAGCTGTTGAAAACCTATCATGTGGCAACTTGTTTAAAAGAGCTCCCCAAGGGAGCTCTTTTAAACAAGTTGCCACATGATAGGTTTTCAACAGCATCTGACTTTGATATCTGACATCATTGGGCAACTATGGTTGCCCACAGCGCTGAAAGGGTTAATTTAAGGAAGCATGATAAGGTCATTGTGGCACTACAGGCTAAAGTTTCAACAACTAGCAGGGTCAACAGTAATTCTGCTCGGAGGCAGGTCAAGACACATTTAAAAGTCAGTGAGAAAACATTGGCAAACCCTGCCTCTGCTAAAATAAATGTGTGCTCAGAGTCATAAATGGGGAAAATAAAGGGCATTTGTAAAGAACAAAATATCCAACACCCCAGAAAAGTGGCTTTAAATTTGAAGTCTGCGGACCACTATTACAAAAGCGAGTACACCAATCATTCCCAATAGTTTGAATGGTGATTAGAAGTTTATTTAGTGAGCTTAATGTATAAAATAATGACTGATTCTGCAGGCATGAATTATGTTGATTATAGTCTCAAATGCAGAAAAAGGACAAGTTTAAATTATCTTTTGCTGACAATGGCTCCCTGAGCACACGCTCCTGAGTATGAGTGCCGAGGAATGAATCAGCATTTTCTGAGGATGTGACTGTACAGCTGCTCCGGCATCTGCCCAGTGCAGAAAACTGCCCTGGATGCTTTAAAAAAGAGGTAGAAAAAAACTTCATAAGGTTTAATTTGCCATATTAAAAAAAGAGTCCAAAACAATTACAGCAGTTTCCACATCCCCCAAGAAAGTAATTAAACGCATAAACATCTTGCAGTTTATAAATATTGCCTTGGTCAGAGCCATGATATCTGGATAAGATGATGCTGCATGTATTTGCTCATGTACAAAAATGATCTCAGCAGGCGCACTGTAGGTAAAGGGTTATTTTTACTGGGAAGTTTAGCCTATAGTTTGACCAACTAAGATAATTCAAAAACAGACAGACAGAAATCGAAAGAGGGCAGAAACCTCAAAAATGAAATGCAGTTGAGATAAGTATGATGTTATATATGTTGGAAGTAAAAAGCATAATGCAGGATTTTTTTTTTTTTTTTTTTTTTTTTTTTTTTTTGGGGGGGGACCTGGGAGCTACAGTAAAGGTTCTGCGGTTCTGCTCTCTGTGCTGCTTCCGTAAAAAGTAAAAAATGAAAAAAGGGGCCAAAGGGACTCTATAGGATGTACAGCCAATGAATCCTAGGAATCAATACTCATTCGATACCTTTGTCTGACCACATTTTCCCAATGATCACACAAGTATTTTAGGCTTCAAATATCTGCTGTCAAACTAGCAAACTGCATCTCCCTACCCTATTTTTGGACTCATCCAGTATGTCTATAAACTGCACTTACGGGCAATTTTATTTGTACAGGTAGATGAAGAGCCTGCTTGCCTCTAGGCCTGCTCCACTGGTGCCTACTCGGTTGGCTGCAGGGTCACCAGCCGGGGACCGCCTTTCATGGATGTTTAGCCCCTTATTCCGGAACATCTCTTGGTGGTGGGGCAGTGAACAGGGACGTCTTCCTGACACCTCCTGCAGCCAACCAGCTTCAGGAGTTGCCATGCCTGGTCCGGCCTCCTCAGCCAGAGCCAAAAGCTTGTCTTCTCCACCTCTTCGGTCACTTCCCTGGTTGCTTTGCTCAGTGCTCTTCTCTGCAGTCCTAGATCTTTGAGTAGGCATATTGTTGAGCCCCCCGCAAAGCCTCTAACGCCAATTTCCACAGGATAGGGCCTAGCGTGCCATCCTTTTTCCATGCCCTCTGCAACCAAGTCAGCATACTTCACCTATTCCTTTCATGAGCTGCCTAACCACCTCTTCCTCCCATGGCACTGAGAGCCCAGCCAGCTGCACTGATTTTTTTTTTGGCTGCGGCCCACAGCACCATGTCTGGTTACGGTGTAGTGCTGTTGATTTCTCCAGGGTAATGGAGCAGCCTGCCCAGATCTACCCCATCCTCCACTCCAGCCCTGGTGATGGGATCTTGGGTGGTGGTCTCCACCTGACGGACCGTGCAGATTCAAAAATTTTGCTCATATTTGTCAATGGGGTAAGAAAATTTCACATTGCTGAGCAAGTGGCAACACAAAATAAGCTAATATTCTGTACTTAAGAAAAAAAAAATGTATTTTGAGTACTTCTACTAAAGCAAGACAGTCAGTTCTGACCGAATTTTTGCTGCATTTCTAACTGAATGAAGTGACATCAGCGACCAAAAGGTAAAAGTAATGATTTGAGCAGTTTAGTACCTAAGAACTTTTAAGCAGGGGATGCCAATTGAAATGTAGGGGCAGCCAGTCCTCATGGATCCCAAAAGGACTGGTCTTGGCTTCTCTCTGATTCCTTACCCTCTCTTTCCCTCCCAATCCAGTCTCCATGACCACCATTAAATGTGATCATGCAGAAATGTGCCTTGCCATCAGCACCAGTTTTTTGGGGAGAGGAGAGGGAAAGGAGAGGTCCCACGCATTACAGGGGCAAAACTTCATAGCTACAGTCCCGTTGTTTGACGCTTCTCTTTTCGCAAGACTCAAACTGTTTTAAAGTCCCTGCACTTTTGCTTCTTGTTTATCTTTCAAACTTCTGAGACGGGAGGTTCAGCTGTAGACAAGAGGCTCATAATTCGAGCTCAATTTGGCTGGTCTGGGCTGTTCTGAAAGCCTACCGCCCAGCATTAAAGTTATATGGGATGATTGGTAAGTGATAAAAGCTCCTCTGAAGCTTCCTTCCTCCATTAGCGCGACAACCAAATTAACACTTTCATTAGTTCTCATCAATCACACATTTAATCGCAGAAAAAAACAAAAACAACAATAAAATTCTCCATATTTGCCTACAACCAAAACCTATTTTTCAAGTTGGCGACAGCAATGACAAATGCTGAGTAACTTTTGCTGTGAAGCCCAAAGATCTGACAGGCCCAGACAGTGCACTCACTCATCAACCATCACTTTTTTCTAGCTGAAAAATAGATCAGATACTATGGCATTGGGAAATGTTTTTACAAGCTGAGGAACACAACTGACCAGTCTAGACTGTGATACTCCTTCTAATTCCGTTAAAAATGTGTTCTGGGCTTCGAGTAGAAGATATGATTGGTCTCCATTCCAGTGCTTCCCTTCCAGCACAGTGCTACTAGTCAGAAAACTGCGAGTAATGGGAGATTGGTCATAGGCTTGTCTGGTCACTTTCATTTTTAATGCCTGAAGGTGACAGATGAAGACAGTTAACAAGTATAAGCAATTGTGGCTCCTAAAACATTCATACAGAAGACTGAAATTATTAATATTTTGTAAAGAAAACACTCAGCACTGCTTGTAATAACATGAGGGAATCAAGAGCAACTACATAAAAATATGGGCCTTCCTGTTATTGGAAATTTTAATTCCCACGCTGGAGGGAGTGTGTAATATCAGCGACAGAGGACATTTAGGCTTTCACATCTGTCACCGTCTGAGGAAGCAGAATCAAGGACACATCTGGGCCTGATGATTCATTGTGTTTGCACAGTCAGGAGAGGCTGTCTGAAGCTTTTGTCCAACAGCTCATTTTGCATTTTAACAATTTCATTACTGGACTGGTGGAAGATCTGGCTGTCTATTGGTTTTTGAACTTTGATTCTGGCTTTCTTTTGGCTCCATTTTTGGGAGAAGGAAGCTGCAGTTTGATATTTTATTTCATCCTTTTGTTCTAATAATGACTGTGTCTATGAAACTGTATGTTTTAAGTAGATAACCCTGGTCTTTCAAATGAAATACTGAAATGAATATTGGTTGTGACTTAATAAATCTCTGACTTTCAAGCTGGTCATGAGTAGCAGCTTTGCTAAAGGTTGATCCAACAGACTGCTCTATCTATGGACATATTCTGCAATTTATCTAATAATTCATATTTTTTCAGAATAAATTATTATTTATCATTTAATGCAATAAATGTATTATACTTGTTGAATCAATTAATGCTCTGGGGCCTTATTTATCAAAATTTTTGTGGATTTCATACCTAAATAATACGTACGCACAAAAAAATAAAAACGACATTTTGTGGAAAATAACCTCATTTATAAACCTATGGGTAAAATAAACTGCAGCGAATTTATTTAATCAGGATGGACTTGGAATTTATTTACATTGTGCATAATCTCAATAATTTCCCTTTTTATAATGTCAAGTTTGTTTTTATAAATCAGAAATCTGCAAAGAAAGTAACATACGTATCTTTTTTGTGCCTACGCACCGTTTATAAATGAGGCCCTTGGTGTTAGGTATTCAGAGTGCCATACAATAAGTAAGGGTTAAAGAGGAATTTATATTCCATACATGATTTGAATTTATAAAGTGTACATGCAGTTACCATCCTGAAATCCCGTAAACCCCACTGACCCATATATGGGTCCATCAGACGCAGCTGCTGTATTCAAACCTGCGGAACTGCCGGCCTATTTTAAACTCTCGTGGAGATCCCAAGGTTTACTATGCTAACCACATTAACTTTCATGTTTGCCTTAAGCACATCCGGCACTATCTATTCTTAACATCATAATTATTTAATTGCAAAAAAATAGAGTGAAAATTATCAATGAATATCTGCAAATGAATAGTATCAATTAAATTGCACTTTTGCGTTGAAATGATGCATTTTCTTTTTTGTGGTACCTTATGGAAGAAAACCGGTCACACCTGATAATTTTGATTATTTTCAGAGTTTAAGTAATACAAATTCGTATGAATAATTGAAAGCAGGTCAGGACCAATTATTATTTTTAAAGGGATGTTGCGTGCTTCACCAATTTTCAGCTCAACAACTGCCACTGCTGAGATGTAGCCAGCGGATACAGAATACATATGTGACATCATCCTGCAATATGAAAAAATGCTTTTTCTGACTTAAAAACCAACTTAAGGGAAAACTTAAGGGGAAAAAAAATTGAGTTTAAGGAGTTAATTTGTAGCTTACATTTTGCAATCCTCTGTAGTGTCTACCCTATTCTAAGCATGCTACTTGCATATTGATGGTATTGTGGTTTAAGAGTCTAATTTACTGCTAGTTAAATGAGAAGACCACACCAAAGCTCTGCTCTATTCGTCCACCTATTAGTCAACATTTCTATTTACATAGCCCTGATTGTACTTTCCTTCACTCT